>JAKSZT010054040.1:3900409-4052662 GCA_026826555.1 Tolypeutes matacus
CGAGGGGCGCGCGGCCGGCGGGGTTGTGCCTGCGCGCGGGCGCGGGAGGGGAGCCTCGCACGCGGCCGGCCGGGGGGGCGGGGCGGCCCCGGCCCGCGGGAGCCCCTGGAAGGTTCGCGGCGCGCGGCTCAGGAGGACACGCGCTCCCGCCGGTGGTGAAGCTGCCTGGTCGCCGGCCCCGCCGCCTCCCGCCTCGGCTCTCGCGCCCGCCGGCCGCCCCGGAAGCGTCCGCGCTCAATAAAGCGTTCCTGCAAAGCCTGTGTGTGCAGTCGTCTGTGCCACGGTCGCTGATAACCACTCTGACGTTAAAAAATCTTTGACTTCTCTTTTTCTGACTTCAGTGGAAAGCCTGCTCCGGGTGCCCTTAACGGTTTCATTCATCCGAGTTGTGGCCTTTCATGCGCCTTCGGAAGAAGCGTTTTGCTACCCGGCCAGCCCCGTCCCGCCCCTGCTTTTGATTGCTCTTGAGGTAGGGGATTTCAGGTCCCGAGGGATGATAAGCGAACCTGGTGATGGTGTGGCCGAGGACAGGGCCCCGCGGCCCGGAGGCAGCTCTTCGACCTCTGTTCTGGGTCAGGCACTCCTCAAGCCGTCGCCGAAATCCCCATTCTTCTTTGAATTCGGTAACGTGGAGTGTGGTCTATGTTTTTTTTTTTTTCTTCCAGGAATAATAAAAATTACTGTATTGTGTCTGAACTTTGGAAGCAAAGCTTCCTACGGCGCTAGGGGTGTGGGCACGTTTTATGTTCGAATCGGGCTTTGGGTCAGTTTTGAACAGGAACTATTGCCGAGTTTGATTCAACTTAAGCCTGGGATCATGATCCGGAGTCCATTGAAAAAAACGAACAATCACGAAGCGTTAGGAAATTGAGGGCAAGGTCTGTTACTTGCCTTGCCGGCTGTAAACTGGGAAAGGGCACCAGCGCCTCTCGCTCAGATCCACAGTCTGGCCAGCCCTACCATTGCCCACCCCAAGCTTTCTCTCCCTGAATTTTAAGAAGTTAAGATTGTATTGTTTAGCCTTTTCAGTATCCCTTCCCTCAGCCGCCTCCTCCCTTAGTGGAATAAATTGCTTAAATGGGATAGGAACAAAGAAAGGAAAAGTACATTATTGAAAAGGGAACATTTTTAATTAAGTGGAAATTGTTTAAGCCCTCCTTTTAACCTGTGCCTTTTAGGACATGTTATAGATCCTGGTAAATGTGGTTATTGGAATTTATTTCTTTTGTTTTTACCTTGTTGTAGGGCATTAAGGGTGACCACTAAAGAGTCACCGTGTAGGCATCATATTTGCACATTACACAAAACTTTTGAAGTGAAAATGCCATGCTCATCTTTGTTTTTGTTTTTGGCATAGCTGCCAAGTGTACTCCTTAACATGGCTGCAAGTATGTTGGTTAAATGTACTTCCATTACTGTGTTATTTGTATTTTTTTGTGCCCTGTGACAACCCGGATTCACAATTTTTGGGTGTGGAGTATATAATTTTTTACTCCACTGCTCTAAGTAGTGCAGCTTGATTAATAATTCATTACCTTCCTTGATAACCTGGCAAGAGGGCAGGGCAACGGGGAAAAAAACTTGGAAAATACATAATCAAAGTGAACTCCTACCTCTGGGAGGAGGAGGTTGCTATAGCAGTAGATAGAACATTGTTAACAATGGGAGAAGTTACGTTGAGATCCTTGGCCTAAATTAAGAGTAACTCACGTTATTTATTTTTTTAAACTTATCTTTGAAGAGGTTGTGAATGTATAACAAACACAAACACTGTAATTTTGGACAGCTTCACTTGCTTTCATTTATGAAAATTGGATTCTAAAATAGGATCAATACCTGGGGGGAAATGAATGCAAAAGTTAACACTAGGCTTATTTAGTAAAATGCCAGTGTGAGTTTGCACACCTTTAGCAGGCCCTGGGGAAACCTCTGGTCTTCAGCTCTTAGTGGTTCTTCTGCACAAAGGCTATCCTAACTCCTCAATTCTGAGTTGCATATTTTCCATATTTTTTTTGTTCTGAAATGTATTCATCTTACAGTGAACCCCTTTAAAGTGGTGGATTATTTTCTCCCTTCCTCTCTAAAATGATTTGTGTTTTAGAATTGAGGAAATGTTAAAGAGCCATGTTAAAGAGACAGCTTTCCCTGGAGAGATGGAAGTTGCAATTTCTTGGACTCTCTGAACTGTTTTCCTCTTTCTTCTCAGTGGTACTCATATATTAAGCCTGAGCAGCATTCATTTGGAGACATCCCCTTTGACCCCTAGCTACCTTCCTTAAAATACAGCATACAGAACTCTTAAATTTAAAATATGGTTACTGTGTCCAGGCTCACATAGTATCTCTTGTGGAGTCCCATTGCATTGTAGCAAAGATCACTTTAGGGAGTCCCCTCTGAGTTAGATTTCAGGGCATAGGATATGAGTCTACAGTATATACACTTGGGTGTTAATCATTCGCTTAAAAGTTCCAATGCTGTTGTCTTCTCAGGTTGAAAATTGGGAGTTTCCTAACCTGTTGATTGTATTTATGTATGCAGACACCTTACAGTAAAAAAATTATTTGTTAGGTGATAGCATGTGTGTACAATAAAGTAGCATAAATATATATCTTGAATATATTTTTCGGTGCATTTAGCTTGCATTTTATTTTAATCCAGGTATATAAAAAAGTATTTTATTTCCTCCCTACTTTTAATTTAGCATGAAGAGTAGGTAAAAGTATGGTTAAATTCTGAAATAAATTACGAAACCTGGCCTTTTAAGGTGACGATTAAAGCCATTCGAAAAGGTAGTTGCCATTGTAGTCTGAGACCATAAATATAGAAGAGTCTCCAGAATAAGAAAGAGAAAAGTCCCATTATACCTTGGCCTGATCAGAAGAGTTTGCTTCACTTCTGGAAAACTATCCAAAGGCTGTAATGTAGAAGGACATAGCTGCAGAGGAAAGGCCACTAGCTGCAGATTTCTAGGCAGTCTCATCACAGTATGAGGAAGACCTAACAACTGAAAAACTACTGCCTGTGAGAGGGTGAGTTCTCTCCACCTCCACCCTGCCCCCCTCACTTCCTCACTACCAACCCCCAGTGGAAACTTTCAAGAAGATAGAAGAGGGGTGGTGAGGTCTGCCTCTGATTTCTGTGGTCCCTTGTCATTCTGAGAGTCTGAAAAATGGCTGGCACCCTTTGATTTCATTTTGAAATTAGATTTTAAAGAAGGCACAAGTATTGAATGATTGGTAATTTAATTTCAGTTAGGTAAAAGATTGAATTAGGAATATATGAGTAGTTAAGCCACATATTATGTAGAAAAGCCTGGGAAATACTGCAGTACACTTATATTCTTTGGTTATTTAGTTTAGGAACAGTTTATTTTGTCTTACTCCATTTGCCCAGAAGATGATCGTGGTTGGCATATAGAGTTGTGAAAGCCCTGGAAAAACTTTTTCTCCCTAAAATCTCATCTCAGGAATTTTTACATAAAGAATTAAAAATTAATGTTTTAAAGATAATGTTTAGCTTAATTGTTAGGTGAATGCATGTGTGTACAATAAAGTAGCATAAATATATATCTTGAATATATTTTTCAATAAGCTACTTTGCAAATCTGAAGTTCTTAAAGATTCAAATGTTGCTATTTTTCTGGATGCCTCCCATTTTATTTTTCATTTCATTGAAAAGCAGAATATATTTTATATTTTAAGATAACTTTTTGAGATAGTTCTTTATAGTTAAATGGTTTTTATTATATGTATATAATCTGAGCTTAATTTATGATCTGGGTTTTATAACTTTAGAAGTACAAAAGCAGTGGTAATGTAGCTCCTATGAAGCAAAGAGCAGGTTTTCTGATGGTGTGGTGAAGACTCTTTTCTAATTCTCTTCACTCACCCTTTTTGATTAGAAAACCTGGCACATGTTTTTTTTTTTTTATTTTATTTTTTTTATTATGGGTAAGAATCAAAATTCTCACAATACATACAAACATTTGCAAAATGATATATAAATATATATGCATATATGTGTATTTGCTTACAAAAATGTTATTTTTATATATATATACATATATTTTAAGAGGTGCTTAGATTACCCAAAATATTACACGGAACCCACTGGGATTCCCATGTTGCCCACCTCCCACACCTCCCCCCACACCTCCCCCCACATCCCACACAACATGTTTTATATTTATTCTGGAATTGTATCCATGTTAGGATCTTCTGAAAGTAATACCTAGAAAATGTTTGCATAGTAGCTGCCTTTTGGAGGACTAGGATGCTAATAAGCAACTCATGTATGGGACTGGCCAACCCTAGGCCCTTATAGCTTGGTTAGCTTGGCAACCTTTAATAACTAGGAAAGAGTGACATTTCTGCTCTCAGGTACTAGGAGACATCAGTGAAAATGGAAACAGCTTTGTCCTACCTGTCAGATGGCCAAGTCAGTCTTTTCCTTTTCTTGGGCCCTCCCTGTACAGCTTACCTTGTATCTTTAATAATCACTCTTTGTGTGCTTTTAGCCAGACAATTTAAAAATAGGTATCTAGTAACAAAAGACTTTAGCCTTGTGGTGAATGTTATACTTCACTTGGTATTAAAGTTTTCTTGGGTTACAGCTTATTGCCGCAGCAAGTGATTGAAGAAGGAGTCCAGTTCCTGCCCCTGAGCTACAGCTAAAGTACAAGGAGTGGCTTGGGGGTCAGGAGTCCTTCATCAGCAGACGTGGTTTGTATATATGAAGACTGCTCATCACAAGTTGACATTCTTCACTCCCCCCCCTCCCCCGGCTGGTAATTCATGACTCACAAATTCAATTCTGATGTTTATAGGTTTTTAAAATCTAGGTTATGCCTGGTATTTATATGCAGACTGCTATGGAATCTTACTACCTTTTAGGCTGTAAAATCACTTTAAAGAAAACTACAAGTTTGACAGCAGTCAGTGAGGGGCAGATCCTAAAGTGCTGTTTTCATCGAGTACATTTGTGTGTTTGTGGTACAGGTATAATTCATCTAAAAGAAACCTGGAATTTAGAAATGTGCTTTAATATCAAGGTGGAAGGAAGCATGGAGAGGGCATGATAAAACACTGGTATGATTACTCACTTTGTATAAAAAGCTGTTGGAATTTATTTAAATATCATACTTCTTAGTACTGGCTTTGTTAGAGTTCATTTCTAATATTCTTAGGATTTTATCTGTTCAAGAAAAGGACTACCTCGTATTAACAGAAGGCAATATTTTTAACCAACAGGGATCATATCAACACATGTAGTTGTCTCTTATTTAAGGGAGTCATATTGAAGGATTTAGTTAAATGAATGTCTGGTAAGTTACCAAAAAATCTAAAGGAAAAACTGTCCTCAGAAGTTTGGAAAAGGACAGATCCATTCGTCTTGTCATTATTGCTGTAACTTAGAGTGGGGGGTGGCAAACTCTATTGCGGGCCAAATCAGATCTGACACCTGTTTTTGTATGGCCTGTGAGCTAAGAAAGGATTTTACATTCTTAAATAGTTGGGGAGAAGAAAGTCAAAAGCAGGATGATATTTTATGACATGTAAAAATTATATGAAATCCACATTTGAGAGTTCGTGAATAAAGTTGTATTGGAACATAAACATGCTCATTTGTTGATATTTACTGTCTGGTCCTTTACAGAAGAAATTTGCTGACTTAAGATTTAGAGTATACAGACACATAATTTCCTACGCTCACCATTTCTCTTCTCTTGGTGCTGTTTTCTGACATTTCTCTTTTTTTCTTTTCTGCTCTTATTCTTTATATTATATCTTTGACCTTAGAGTGGATGATTTGCCATTGTTTTGGTAACAAGCCAACAACTTGATGTCTCCTATTCTCTTTTTTTTTTTTTTAAAGATTTTATTTATTTATTTATTCATTTATCCCCCCCTTTCTGCTTGTGCTCGCTGGATCAGCTAACCATGCCGTGCGGGCTTGCCTTCACCAGGAGGCCCCGGGAACCGAACCCGGGGCCTCCCATATGGTAAAAGGGAGCCCTACTGATTGAGCCACAGCCGCTTCCCCTATTCGCTTCTCTAATGATTCTGGCCTCTGGCTCTCCTTTTGGTTCAAAACTCAGTAAATTGCCTTCCCCAAAACTTGTCTAACTTCTGTTTATGACATCTCTATCTTCTGTCACCTGGGGCTCAACAAACCCAATTGCATTCCTGCACTCTCAGTTCCATAGAATCTCTTCCGTGCCCTAACCGAACTAATTCTTGCTTGGACTCTGTTAGAGTTTCTTAGCTGGTCTCTCCAATGAAGTGCTGATGGGAGGATAGTTAATGCTCATAAATATACTTCCAGGAGTGTACCAGTAAATGTTCTACTTTGAGATAAGGAATTGAATGGAGATGCATTTTTAATAAGGCAGGCTTAGGCTTAGGTAACGTATAGTGATCCCTTTCTGATGGCCTCAGTGCCTTCCCGTACTAGTTGATTGTGTCAGCACTTGCCCAGTTACAGCACACCTCTCTCAGAGACATTCAGAATAAAGTCTAGCATCCCTGGCCGCTTTTGATCTGACTCCAGTGGTTTCCTAGCCTCATTTCTTAGTTTCTTCCATTCCCCATCCCCTATGCTGACTAAATAGAGATGCTGAGGATGCCTATAAATACCATTTTCTTATATTTTCCTTGGTGCCTCTGTCACTGCTTTTCTGCTTGGATTGCCCTCCCTTTCCACCTAACCACATTACCACCGTGAACGTCTGCCTGAAGTTCATTTTAACTCATTCAGTACATTAATATTTGAGAACCTGTCCTGTTAAGGAATACAAACTATAATCTTTGCTTTGAACTGGCATGGTGTTTTTCTGCCTCTGGTCATGTGGAATGTTTTCTACCTTGTCTAGTTGATCGGTGAATGTGTCTTTTCTCCTTTGCTAGATTACAATTCTTGAGGGTTAAGTCTGTTTCATTTCTGCCCTCTGTTGTGTGTACACATATGGTCGGGCTCACTTAGCTGCTTTGTGGGGCTCACTGCTCTCATCTCTCTCAAGCAGTTCTTTGGTATATAGCATGTTGACCACTTGTGCTGGCATTCAGTGTGCTTTGTTCATATTGGGTGAGTTACATGCTTACCAGAAGTTGTGCTGATTTCCAAGACTATTTTATGACAGGTAATCTTGTCATTATAGTAATTCAGTTAAATATGTAAACTGTTAAAATGAGTGCAGACTTTTCCCCCCATGGAAACCGGGTTGGATGCTTTAGGAAAACTTGATAAAGGTGAGTCACTAAAATAATTACTTTGGACATAGGTGTGGCTGAAGTAACTAAAGGTTTGGGAGGAAGAGTAACAATAGTCTGGAATGATGCTTTATGTAGACTGCTTTACAAGGGTCTCTCAAAGCTTTCCACTTTATGGAACCTGAAACTGGAAAAACTGATACTGGAAATTATAGATGATGCGTTTGTAGATGTGATTTTAGATGGAACAGAAGGAACTTCTGTCAGCAAGGAATGTCCAGTCATCGATCCCATTCTCCAAGTGCTCTGACCCCATATTAAGATTGGCAAATAGACATTTATATCATTTATGTGTTAAAATTAAGATGCTTAAAGTACGTATGTATGATTTTTTTGATTTCCCACTTTAGCTTTAATTCCCCCCACCACCCCTTAACCTATTACTTTTGGATAGGATTGTTTTGTGTTTAAAGGCTTCTGTTTCAGTAAGCACTGTCATTTTTGGTTTCCAAATGAATAGAAAAATTAAGATCCTGAATGAAGCTACTGGTTGCATTATGGTGGGCTAAACAGAGCTGGCATTGGGAAATCAGAAAGTGTTTTAGAGGCAGACTGATCTGGTTTTGGTTCCTGACACCTACTGCCTGAGGATCTTGGACAAGTTACTTAACCTCTTTGGAGTCTCAGTCCCTCATCTGTATAATATCTACATTGGAGGGTCTTTGAAGATAAAGTGGTGACATCGCCTTGCAGGTAGTAGGTGTTCAGTATGTCCCTAAATAGCTTTGTGATCTCAGGCAAGTTACTGAATTTCATTGCCTAAGTTTTCCATTATTCCTACTTTATTGATTGAATAAAAGGATGAACTTATTATATGTAAGTTTAAATTGTCAGAATCTGAAACTGAGTCAAATCTGGAATATAGCATTTGCTCGGTAAATATTTGAATTAGTCCTACTGCATAATAGTTTGCATGCTAATTAAACAAGGCCGGACTTTTGCATCTTTGAGAAGTAGATTGTTTGTATGAGGGGATCCCATGAACTCTTACCAGCTTAGAAGATCTGCTTCTTTGCCAGACAGTTATATGCCCTGTGTGCTCTGGGACTCCTCATCAAGAACTAAACTGTTTGCACTTGGGCTTTGTGTTCTTATTCTCTACCATCCATCCATATATAACTAAAACCTAGTAAGACTTACTATGTTTTTAGGTGAGAAGGCTGGGAAAAGTGAAGAAGGTATGGAGAAAATCTAAAGAACAGAGTTACTGTAGATAGGCTAAGTGTTAAGGGGATTTGAGGCTGATGTGGGGAAAAACTTTAGTTTATTCAGTAAATGTTGGGTGGCCCCTTTTGAGTAGAATTAATGGTGGAACAGTCCCCTCAGTTTCTGCTGCTACATAGTATTTTCACTTAGTATTTTATTTTTCATTTTTGGTGCAGCAAGGTATTATAAAACTATATTTTCTCTTTTAATTTGTGATTTTAAGGCATTTGTTCCATTTCTATAGGTAGACTTTTATAAAGATGCAAATAAAACAGCATTACTTTACATTATAGCATATGTTGGAATGTATCTGTTTCATTAACACATTTACTGATTTCTTAGTGTTGTAAGCCAGGAATACCTGGAATCCAACAAGTTCAAAATAAGGGATTTCACAAGAAAATATGTTTTTTTTTTTTTTTTGATATATACTTTGCCATCACTTTTTTAAACCCAACTTTATTTCAGTCTTAATTTGCTGTGACTTTTTTGTACCTGAGTATTATTATTTTGTATTCCAAAGTAGTCTAAAGCTGAATAATGGGAATTGGAGGGAATTGGACACCATATGAAACAGATTTGGGGGAGAGAGTGCACACATGCGCTTAGCAGATGAATGAAGAAATAAGAACGTGACCAAGAAGAATAATGCTGATAACTCTTAAAAGGATTTTCATCCTGTGTTTCGGAGATGGCAGTGTGAAGTGTAAGTGTATTCATGAGTTGATAAAAGCTATTTAACCAAGTTGTCTTAAGTATAGGTTGGGTGTTGAATTATTTTAGCTATACTGTCCTAAAACTAGGTAAGTATGAATGGTTATCCTCAGCCTTGGAGTGCTTTGTCATAGTTGGGAATGCTTTGATTCATGATGAAAGGGGTTGGGTGGGGCCTGTGGCAAACTGGTGTGCTGGTGCTTATCACTCCCCTTCAGCCTATTGCCACGGGGAGTGTGGGCTTGGTTTTGTCGGCTCTGCCTCTACCCCACTTGCAACCAGAAAATCCTGATTTTTACAGGCAATGTGATTTCTTTTAAGATGTTGGTAGTTAATTTAAAAATATTTAAGTACTGTGGGTCAAATGAAATGCATCTGTGGGTCAGATACGGCCTGTAGGCCACCATTTTGTAACTTTTGATTTATATAATTGGCTTTAGATGTCCTCTGAACTTCTTTTAAAATTCTTTTAGCCTTTAGGTTTCAGAAATTGCTGCTCATGTACAAAACGCGCCTTGTTAATTGGTCACTGCTTTATAGCAGGACCAATAAAGAGCCTTAAAAAAACTTTCCTACCTGGAGGCTCCTATGCTGATCAATTGGCACTTCTCTGCTTTTTAGATGATAATAGTAGCATCACCCTCCCCCGGCCCCAGAATCAAGGATTCCTGTTTTTGTCTTGGTTTAGATTTCAGTTTTTAAAATGTTCTCCTTGACCCCTATGCAGGCTGTTAAGTGCTTTAATTTTTATGTCAGGTGAAGAAACCCAAGGGCAGCCAGATTGCTGTGGATGTGGTCAGTTTGAGAAAATTTCTTATGATCAGACTTTAGCTGTGCATGCGTTTCAGTTTTTCAGAATATATTTGGGAACCCATGTACATTCCTTGCTTCTTCTGTTCAGAGGGTGGAGAATCAGTTAAAGTCTCAGATACTGCTCCATTTTGTTGGTGTTTGATGTTCTATGTGTGATCCATGAATAGCAAACACCTGTTCATTACTCGTTTTGAATCACATTTAAGGTGCGTTTACGTTGCTGAGTGAAGAGCCAAGTTTGGGAGTAGGGCCTTTGCCAGGCATATTACTGGAAAGATGGACTTTGATGTTCCATTAAATCAGTTTATGGCCCCATAGTAGCTTGTTTTGATCTGTCATTCTTCTGCTGATGTATTGCTTCCCTTTTGTTATGTTGGCAGTCACATGAGAAAGCAAGTGTATGACATTTACGATCTTGAGAACCTGAGATACCAAATTTCTATTAGAGACAGTTATGCCCAGCAGACTGTCCAGAATAGGAATGCCATTCTCACATGAGGACTAAGGGCCAGGAGTTCTTGCAAATTCACTGTGTGTATAAGAAGTTTAAAAGTGAAGAAAAAGTCCCTGTTAATGCTATTTTCTTTACTAAATATTTTATCTGCTTAGAATGAGATCTCTGGAAAAGTAGTTCTGATCCTGTTTGTTTGTCTGAACTTTTATACCAATCTCCTTGTCCTGTCCTTGAATTAAAAGAGAGCCATGGACTGCATTGATAATTGAAAACCATGCCCCTATTCTACATTCACTTCTTAGGGTCATTTTGGGGCAAAATTTATTTCAATCCTTCCAGATACTGTTAAAGTAACCTATTTGTGGTCCTGTTATTTACTTCTAAAACTCTTCATATTCTTCAAACCTTAGAAAAAATTATAAAGTTTCCCTTTTTTTTTCTTACCAAAAGAATATCTGATGAAGTATCCCAATGTTAGAATTTCTATGACCTGGTCTCCTGTGATAATTAGGAGCTTCTGGTCTACCAGGAAGCAGCTTGTGTTTACACTTTGGACTCAGTTGCATGGAAAAATGAAAAACTTTTTGGTATCAGTTCTTGTAGGAACACAAAATTGGAACTTAAGTTGGATGAGAATAGGAAGAACATAAATAGAATGAAACAGAGTTGACCTGATTTGATGTCTTTGCACATACTCTGCCTCTGTAAACCTCATGATTGATAGCTGGTTTAAGCAGAGATGGTGTGTGTGTGTTCTTTTTTTTTTTTTTAAATCTTCAGCTATCTTATAGGTTAGTGTGATCTCCCTTTTACAAATGAAGAATCTGAAGCAGATGCCCAGGATCACACAGCTTGGTAGTCAAATTAATATTCTACAGGAATCTCAAACTAGAAGCCATGTTTTTGATCCCTGTACTTATACAAAAAGTGTGCACTATAGTGATAGAACAGTTCAAGTCCCTTTAGATTGAAGGAAATAACATATTCCACATTGATTTGAGTACCTGCTAGCTGCCAGCACTTTCTTGCGTTTGGAGAATATGGAGCTTATGTTCCAGTAAGGGAGACAAACTAACGGAAGCTCTGAAGAACAACAAAGCAGGCTAAGGGGACAAGTTCCATTTTATTTAAGGTGTTCGGGGAAGGCAGAGACTTAAATGAAGTGAGGCCACGAGCCATGACTAGTGTGTCAGGGCTAGAGAGCGGAAAGGAATGCAGAGGCCTTGGAGGAGCTGCATCAACAGGCTCTTCTTGCTTTATGGGCTGACTTCAGGAGTTTCTGGAAAGAACTGACAGTGTATAGCAGTTGTTGAATGTTTCATTTTTTTCCCCACAAGACTTTTATCTCATAGTCTACCTTAATGACATAATTGCCTTGAGGTGTGTATAAATATATTTATTCCCATTTTGTAGATGTGAGAATTAAGACACAAAGACTGAGGCCTGTGCAAAAGTAATTTGCTTAATGAATCTCACATTGTACCCATAACCCAACCTTAACAATTATCACTTCTCCAGGTCTTGCTTCATCTCTACCCACACTTGCTTTTTTTTTTTTTTTTTTTTTTGAGTAGTTTATTATATTTTCTTTATCTTAAAATTTCAGGCCTTTGGAAGAGTCACAAGAACAGTTCAATTAACACCTGAATACTTATCACCTAGATCACCAGTTGTTAAAATTTGCCATATTTGCTTTATCTTTATCAGCACTGTTTGAATGTTGGAGTCATTTTGACATGAGTTTCTTAGGAATAAGGGCACTTGCCCTCCTAACTACAATATCATTACTACACTGAATAAACTTAACATTGATATAACACTATTATCGAATTCATTTTATATTCAGATTTTCCCTCTTATTTTAGTAATATCCTTTAGTTTTTTAATCCAAGATTCACTTAAGGACCACACATTTAGTTATTGTTCAGTCGTCTTCAATCAAGAACAGTTCTTACACCTTTGTCTTTAATAACAGTGGCACCTTGAAGAGTCCACAGCCACTTTTTAATCTGCGGTCTCTTGTTGCTTTTAAAAAGCCACTCTTGGGAAGCGGCTGTGGCTCAATTGGTTGGGCTCCCGTTTACCATATGGGAGGTCCCTGGTTCGATTCCCGGGGCCTCCTGGTGAAGGTAAGCTGGCCCGCGCAGCGCGGTGAGCCGACACAGCAAGATGACTGAACAAAGGGAGACAAGCAGACCCAGAAAAATGCCAAAAGCAAATGGACACAGCAAGCACAAGCAGCAAGGGGGGTAAAAATAAATAAATAAAAAGAAAATCTTAAAAAAAAAAAAAAAAGCCACTCTTGATAGTTGTGTAGGGTAGTTGGGAAGTTTAGCACTCTTGATCAGGTGCTTAGGTGTTAATATGTAATTAATAAACAGCTGAGCACCTCCGGTGTGCAAGGCAGTGAACTAGGCACTGGGACCAAATCAGTGAACAATTCAGACAGGGGTCTGTTCTCAAGGAGTTTATATTATGGTGGTGAGGAGACAGAATAAAGAAGTTTTATGTGTTAGAAGGTAGTAAGTACTATGGAAATTCTGCAGAATGTACTTCAGTTTGGATTTATCTAATTAGTTTCTCATGTAGAGTCTGTTCTAATATCCTGACCATGTTCAAATTCCATGAATTATTCCAAGTATCTTTACAGTTGTTTTGCTTGAATCTGAATCCAAATGAGGTCCCCAGATTATACTTATTTGATGGTCTCTGACTCCCTAGTAGCTTCCCCTCCCCTCTCTTTTTTCCAAGCCATTTATTTGTTGAAGGAACCGAGTCATTTGTCCTGAATGTCCCCACATTATGGATTTGGCTGATCACTTCCTGGAGTTTTAAGTATTTCTCTGTTCCAGGTATTTTCTATAAACTGGTAGGTAGAAATTTGATTAGATGTAAGCTTTTGTTTTGTTTTGCAGGAGTACTTAAGTGGTGCTGGGCATAACATCACGTGAGGAGGCACCTAATAGCTGCATTTTAGAGAGAAGACTAATCCTTGGAGGCCACAGCTATTGCCAGCCTCACCCATCCATCCATTCTAAAGACCCCCATCAACCCTTCGCTTAAGGTTTTAGTGTACTGATAATCATTGCTAGGTCCAACCCAGGGTTTGCAAGTGATTATCTAATTTCGTTATTCCTTCTGCATCAGTTAGCTGGATTTTTTCTGACTTGTGTTTATTTCTAGCTTTTTTTTTTTTTTTTTTAAATGTATATCTTCCTGAAAGTGTAAAAGGATACATTACTAATCTTTACTCCAGAGAGGATGTTCCTGGACACCTGTAGTGATCCTCTGAAATGTCCTCAATTTCTTCATCTTTAAATTGGTGATAATTATTGTACCTGTCTCCTGGGATTTTTGTGAGGATTAGATGAGTTAGTATGTGCAGTGTAGAAATGGTGCCTGGCTCATGGCGTATGCTAGTTATGGAAGTAACTTTCTATAGTTTTATGGAAATAAAGTATAATGGAGAGGTGGAGAAATGAGAGGTTCTTGATAAGTTGGCAGCAGGATGCTTGAACTTGTACAGGGTGAACTGAAGGGAAGTGCTGCTTGTCCATACTGACCTGTCCTTTGACTACATGGAAACAATCACAGTGCAAGAGGCAACTGCACCTATCACTGCACACTGTGACGAGGCTGTTGACAATTACAGTGGCGAAGCCTGGAACGCAATCTGAAATAGCATTAATACAATTAAATGTTACAGACCATCTTGTGAGGTGGGTAGGTTGGGTAAGAATGGTGTCTCTAGATAACAGATCTTTACCATTAAAATTTTTAATCTGAACAAAGGGCCTTCTTGCCTAGTCTGATTTGCCTTGTTGCCTTTTCATACACCCTCAATTAGAGCTGTTTGATGTTGTAGATCACTTCAGTGAGGAGGAAATGCTGTACTCCATTTTGGCTTTTTTAATCTGCCATCTTGTAGCTTAAAAAAACAAAACACTGTTGGTGGTTGCGTAGGATGGTTGGAAAGTTTAGCACTCTTGACCAGGTGCTTAGGTGTTAGCATTTATTTAACAGACATTTGAGCACATCCAGTATGCAAGAGAGTGGTGAACCAGGCATTGGGGCTACATCAGTGAGCAACTCCAATAAGAGTCCTCATGGAGTTTATATTAAGGTATTGGGAAGACAGAATAGACATAAATAAGATTTATAGTTTTAGACGATGGTGAGTGCTGTGGAAATAAAAGTAAATCAGGGTAGGGAGGAATTGAGGTGGTCAGTGGGGCCTTAGTTTTGAGCAAAGACATAAAGGAGAAGAGGCAGTGGTCTTCCCTGCAGAAGGAACAGACAATGTCAAGGCCTAGAGACTTGTTTGGATCATTGTACGGAGGGGTGACTGTTTGCTGTGTTAATGCCCTGCAGCTGGCCAGGGGGCAGAGGCTTGGAGACAGTTAATCTGGATGAGGTATGGTGATTTTGGACCAGGGTCAGAATCTAGATATATTTTTAAGATAGAACCAACAGGCTTTGCTTACTGGATTGGCCTGTGCCTGGGACTTCTTTTGTTTTTCATCTCTTCATTTTCTCCATACATAATCCACTCACATTTGATCATACATAAATACTTCAGTTGAATTTTATCATAGTGCTTTGGGCAGTTTATTTTGTTAGCATTTGTTATATATCTATCTGGAATATTTTCTCTGCAAGCACAAGTTTTAAGCATGGATGATGTTGATTAATATTTTCAATTAATTGTTAAGGTTTCTTCCTGTAATAAAGGAATATCTTTTCATCCAAGGTAGTATTGCATAGTGTTGAAGAACAGAAGCTATTGAGACAGATAGATGTGAATGCAAATTCTAGCTTATACATAAATAACTGCATCCTGGGGCAAGTTAACAATATCTTATTGTTTTCTTATCTTTAAAATGGCCATAACAATGTTCTAACTTCCTGATTATGGGAGAATTAAAGTTATGCACACCAAGCTCTAAGCACAGTACCTGGAAATGTGTTAAGGCTTAGCTCAATATGTGTCAGTTTTTTATTGCTTTTAAAAGCATTGTTTTTATATCACTTATCTTAGATAACCAGTCTTTTAAAAGTGAGTGACTAGTATTGAGCGTCTTGGATTCTTTCCATTATGAGTTACACAAACAGTTAATCATTGGAATTACATGCTTATGTTTTCATTTCTCCCAAAAAGAGAGGTTATTGGAGTTTGCTCTGTGTACATGATCTAGTATCATCCACATATAAGTTAAAACCAGTGGCAGTTTCACAATCACTCCCATACCCAAAAGGTCCTAATTTTCTGAAACTTAAAAAAAAAAAAAAAATTCTGAGCCACACTTCCATATTGTTAAAAACAGATGGAAACGAGTATTTCTTGGAGAAAAGGAGAGATGTGTATGGATGAAATGGTAAATCCCTGTGGCTTACAAACTTTTCTAGGCTAACAAAGATTTCATTTGAAGAAATGATTTGCTTACATGGGAAACCATCCCTTCTCACCTCTCATCTCCATGTGGGAAACTGATAGAAGTAGAGCTGGTGTGGTTGGCCTACTCTGCCTCCCCTTCCATTCCTGTGATGACGCATGAGGAACTGGAAATCCTCAGCATACAGTTTGAAAACCATTCAAGTCCAGTCAGGGTTTCACAGACTTATGTTTTTTTTTTTTTTTTCTTTATTAGAGAAGTTGTGGGTTTACAGAACAATCATGCATAAAATTCAGCTCTTACGTACTTTTAAAAACTTGAATAGCCAAGGTTGTAGGTTTGATGGAAATGTTTTGTTAAAGAGATGTAAGGACAAACTCCTTAATGTCATAGTACTATTACATCCAGTTACTTGTAGTGTTGTCTTCAGCTTAGCTTGTAAATTAAAATTGGCTGGAATTCATGTCAGTTGTATTATGAAAACTTGCTTTGTTTTTAAGTGTCATAAATTACTAATCTCATTATTGCTCAACATTTTTAAAGAAGGCAAGGGTTTGAGAAAGGTCCTGTGTGAGTATGTATATATTTCATATGAAGCATCATGAATCTATTTCTTAGTGTAATATGCTTTACTGAACCTGAAGATGACAGAAATGGAAACATTTATGAAAAGTCTGTAAAGTAGAATATAAATTGCTACTAAAAGTTTCATATTTTATTTGAATTAAATGATTTAAATAGGAGCTGATAGTTGATCACGTGGTTTGGAGCTTTAAAACTTGGAACAAAGAGCTGCATATTTAATAACATTGTTTTAAATAGTTTTTCTATGTAAAAATAACTTTGGTGAAGCTCATAATTGACAGGTTAACTTGAGAGGAGCCAATATCATTGCTTTCAATCCATGTAAATTGTTGTGCTGGGCGATATAAGCTTTCTATAGGTTATTTATTCAGTATTAAGCCATTAGGAGCTAGCTGGTGGTTTATAAGTGAGGCACTTGAGGCTCATAGAGGTTAAGTTGGCAGGCGCTAAGATAGTACAGTGAAAAAGTGGCAGCTTGGAATCCACCCTTTCAGAGCTTGTCTGCTTTCTGTACTCCACACCCTTCTCTTTATAGAAGTATGAAATCTGGTGTAGTGAGAGCTTTGTATATCACTGTTTGTCTTTTCTTTGTTTTTTGTAGGTTACAAAAAGGTGATTATAACTCAGACATATTTTCAGAGGTATCTGTGTGCTCTATAGCCCTTAACTTGCTGGCTGGGAAGGTGAATGTTTTCATTGGATCAGCATATGAACATGAATGAATGGTCAAACCTACTGTTGCCAGAGTGCTGGGATGGGCCTGTAAAGATTATCTCTTGAGTGTGTGGTTTTTAAACTGGCTCCAAAGCTAAAGAGTTGGTTGGTTGGTCAGTTTTAGGGTCACCACATTTTTCTAGCCTTTGTTAGCCCAGCTGCCTCATTGAATTTACTAACACTTTTAGAGCCTTATCTGAGTTTAGGGTTTATTTTTCTTGTTCCCTGTTCAGTTGTATGATGGGTGACTTTCTTGTTAGATAGGGTGACCAGATATCTTGGATTGTCCAGAATGTCCCAGAATAGTTTTCTGATTTGGAAGATAAGTTGCCTTAGATATTTACAAGAGATGTAATTAATTCTTCAGTCATAATTTAATTCATCCAAATACACGAAACTGTACCAAAATTGTATTATAATTCTGCGAAACTATCAATAGAACATTACTTAAGAAAGAAGTCACCCCTTTGGGGGGGGGGTTATCTGCTGTGTTCAAAGCACTCTTGTGGTTGAGGTTTGGCAAAATCTTGCCATGGCCATTAAGAAACCAGTTGTTTATACATTCTAGGAATATTACTTTCATTGTGGAAATAATTTTTTTTCTTAAGTAATACAATACTGAAGAGCCATCCCACATACTTGTCCTAATTTTAATTATTTTATTATTTGTCCCAAATTTCTCACTTAAGGGGCTTAGTCCTAGAAATATGAAAATATAAGTTAAAAATTTCCATTTGAACAGTAGGGGAAAAAATGTATATTCTTTCTAAAAATAAAAGCTCTAGGCAATGTTCATTATGTTTTTTTTTTTTTTTTTATCATGTTTTTGATGTAGAAATTTTTCCTTTTAAAAAAGAAAGGAATAAGATATATGCAATTTATATTGTATATTGTATTTGGAGCCATTTCTAGGGAACGTGTAGTTTAATTCCTGAAAGGCTGAAGTTCGTGACTGTGATAATCTCTTATCATGACTATAGTATGAAATTTAGTTGCATTGTATTATGGTATTATATCGTTCTACACCTGAACTTGGCCTATTTTTGTTTTTGTTTTGTTTTGTTTTTCCTTTTTCAGTCTTAACCGGTGCTGGTCTCTGGGTGCTTTTTGTTGTTGTTTGTTTCAATTGGAAAAATTTTAAAACCTGCACAAAGACTGTTATCCAGTGAGTGAGGAAGGGACTGCCAGTAGTGGCTTTTGAGGGGTCTGAAGAGGGATAGGCAGAAAGAGTTGAGGTTGAGCTTTGTGCTCACTTTTGGCCGCCTCCCACTTACTACCTTTCTTGTGGTCAGAAGGTATCTTTCTTTTTCGCTTACCTGTTCTTCTAGAGAAGTTAGGAGTTAGAACTAGCATGGGAATTCCAACCAGTCTGAATATTCAACAGGGAGTAGGCTATGTCTTAGTTACGAGCCTTGCATAGATCATATTTAGCAATGAAAAACAATGCTACTAGAAAAGCCTGATGTTGGTAGTGCTTCCCTGGTAATGGAGGAAGGTGCAGTTTGTTCTCTGAACCAATAAGCTGCTGCAATGGCCAGTACATCCCCCTTGCAGCTCCCCTCCCCCCAAAACACAAAGAACCCCTGGGTGTCTCTCTGTCCCTTCTTGGGTCAGTCACCACCATTGAGAAGTGCCATATCTGAAGGGCCCTTATGAGCCTTGAGCTGGGCCAATCTGTGTAACTTGAAACAAGAGGCTGGGAGGCAGGGGGAGCTCTGTGGAGGGCCGAGTTTCACAACTGCCAACAGTTTCTACTAATTGAGCACCCGACCCTCACTCTGAACCAGTTAAAGGTACCCTTTTAATCAGTATTTATTAGTCATCTAATTAGGTTTTATTTAAAATTTAGGCAATTCTTAAATAATGTTGAGGTATTTCTGTAAAAGCTTGAGAAAATATTTGGGGTGGGGAATGTGGTCGTAGAAATATGACCTATTTTAGGATTTGGCAGGTATGAAGTGATACAAATCTCAATGTAGTGTATTTTGTGCTTTTGTCTGTGGTAATTTTATTTATGCTAGTCATTATTGACACTGACTTTTTAGGAGGAAGGATTTTAATCAGTTTTCTTAACATTATTGCAGTGATTTATACTTGCAGTGTTTTATTCCTAAAAAAGTGATAAAAATGGGATATATAAGGCAGCTTTATGAATTAGATCTAATAACCTAATTTGGTAGGACATTTATTTTTTATTTTTATTTTTTTTGCCTGTGGGAAATGTGTGTGTGGCGTTTTAAGTTTTTAGTACTGTGGTCTATGGAACAGTTTTGAAGAGGTGGCTTGCTACAGTATCATTTATAGGCTTTATGTTTATTGTTGATTTTTAAAGGAAAATGTCTAGATTCACCAAAAAACATTTGGTTTTTCAAGCATAGAAAACCATTTTACTCTGAGTTTGCCTTATTACAAATGGAGAAATCACTTAGAAGCTAAGGTGTGGTTGTCTTAGGTTGAAGAACAAAATGTTTTTTTGTATTGATCTATTAGCTACCATTATAATTAACTTGAAAAATTCAGAATTTGTCTCTTTTCCAGGAGAAAACCATCAAATTAATGAACTTGATTTCAGGCTTTTTTTTTTTTAAGTGGAGCTGAAAAATACCCATGAATGATTTATTGAAGATGACTTGTCATCTAATGCTTGACAAATGTCTATTCCATTTAGGTTTGGAAGATAAAATAATAAATAAATAGATAGATAAAATAATAAAATAATAAATTAATAAAATAATAAATTATCTTGCAGAAAACTTCTTTTCCCCTCTCCCTGCCCTATTCAATACCTTTCAACAAAAAAACATTTAGAAGAAAAATACTCAACAAAATTAAACCCTGAGTCAGTGTCTTTATACTCTGAGGGTCTCTTGGATATATTGCCTAATAAAAAGGAAAGAAATTACATCTGTTAAAAATTTACTCTTATCTTCTTCCAACATCTTCCTCCTAACAAGAGTGAAGAACACAATTTTAGGGTTATTTTGTAGGTTGTATGTTCTTAGTGTCTTGTGTGGAATGTCTTGTTTCCCTTCTGGGCAGAAGTCATTCTCATAAGTACTGGATTACTGTAAGACAGCTAATGCAGGTGTACATGTGCAATGGGAATTTTAGGAAAGTTTTGTAGCAATAGATTTGCTCAGGCTGAGCCATCCCTGGCTATCTGTGTTTAAATTTCCTGGGGGTAGATGATAGCACCTAGTAAACATGACCTGCCACGTAGGAAGGACCCCAACTGGCTTTGAAGTACATTACTCTACTCTTGGGATTTGTAGTATTGGAAGACTCATTTTGTTGCCCTTACTATTATTAATAATTAGTGTGTCCCCTCACTCCCCCCCCCCGAAGTATTCTAAGTGCTTTAAGATCTTGGTGCCTATTCCAATATTAGACCATCACAGTAAGACAAGAAAGGGCAGTGTCGTAGTCGGCCGTTCTTAGTTTCTGGAGCAGTTAGGCCACTTAGTTATGAGGTCAATTAATTTTTTTCTTAGTTCGAAATATAAATATTCTTACTGATTTTTAAGTATTCACTGTAATACCATAGACTGTTCTTTTTTCTGTGGAACTGAAGTGTACTTTAAAAGATTCTGTTTTCTCTTTAAAATGTCTTGTTACGCCGTGTGTTTGCTAGACTGAAAGTTTCCTCATCACTTGGTGAGACCCTCCTCTAATTCAATCTTTGTCTTTTGTCTTTGCTGCCTTGCAGGGTTGGTACAGTAGGCTTCACTAGACTTAGCTGCAACTCAGAATTTCTCCTCCAGCACCTGAGTAAATGCTGATGGTCTTTTGGAGAGTGGATTAAGAGTACGAGCTAAGTTCTCAATCCCAATTAAGAAGCGGAGGAAAATTTAAACTGTCTCCTTCAAAGTTTATCACAACCACCACCATCAAGACAGCAAACCAAAGGACAAAGACTTTGACCTGCTGTATTGCTCTGTAGTCCAGTTCACGTATGGTTTACAAACTTGGCTGGGGGTCCTAATAAGTAAATAAAAATTGGACACTTCTGTCATTGGAAGCTTTTGTTCACAAAGTTACCAAAATGCGGGCTGTACTGGAGACAGCAGACATTGCCATAGTGGCTCTGTATTTTATCCTGGTCATGTGCATTGGTTTTTTTGCCATGTGGAAATCTAATAGAAGCACCGTGAGTGGATACTTCCTGGCGGGGCGCTCTATGACTTGGGTAGCTATCGGTGCCTCGCTATTTGTGAGCAATATTGGGAGTGAGCACTTCATTGGGCTGGCAGGATCTGGAGCTGCAAGTGGATTTGCAGTGGGCGCATGGGAATTCAATGCCTTACTGCTTTTACAACTTCTGGGATGGGTTTTCATCCCAATTTACATCCGGTCAGGGGTATACACCATGCCCGAATATTTGTCCAAGCGATTTGGTGGCCATAGGATTCAGGTCTATTTTGCAGCCTTGTCTCTGCTTCTTTATATCTTCACCAAACTCTCAGTGGATCTGTATTCAGGTGCCCTGTTCATCCAAGAGTCTTTGGGTTGGAACCTTTACGTGTCTGTCATCCTGCTCATTGGCATGACTGCCTTGCTGACTGTCACCGGAGGCCTTGTTGCAGTGATCTACACAGACACTCTGCAGGCTCTGCTCATGATTATTGGGGCACTCACACTTATGATTATTAGCATAATGGAGATTGGTGGGTTTGAGGAAGTTAAGAGAAGGTACATGTTGGCCTCACCCAATGTCCCCTCCATCTTGTTGACATACAACCTTTCCAACACAAATTCTTGTAATGTCCACCCTAAGAAAGATGCCTTGAAAATGTTGCGGGATCCAGCAGATGAAGATGTTCCTTGGCCTGGATTTGTTCTTGGGCAGACCCCAGCTTCAGTGTGGTATTGGTGTGCTGACCAAGTCATCGTGCAGAGGGTCCTAGCAGCCAAAAACATTGCTCATGCCAAAGGCTCTACTCTTATGGCTGGTTTCTTGAAGCTTCTGCCAATGTTTATCATAGTGGTCCCAGGAATGATCTCCAGGATACTGTTTGCTGATGACATAGCTTGCATCAACCCAGAGCACTGCTTGCAAGTATGTGGAAGCCGAGCTGGGTGCTCCAATATTGCCTACCCACGCCTGGTGATGAAGCTGGTTCCTGTGGGCCTCCGGGGCCTAATGATGGCAGTGATGATTGCAGCTCTGATGAGTGACTTGGACTCAATCTTTAATAGTGCCAGTACCATATTCACTCTTGATGTGTACAAACTCATCCGCAAGAGTGCAAGCTCCCGGGAACTAATGATTGTGGGGAGGATATTTGTGGCTTTTATGGTGGTGATCAGCATTGCCTGGGTGCCAATCATTGTGGAGATGCAAGGAGGCCAGATGTATCTTTACATTCAGGAGGTTGCAGATTACCTGACACCCCCAGTTGCAGCCCTGTTCCTTCTGGCAATTTTCTGGAAGCGCTGCAATGAACAAGGGGCTTTCTATGGTGGAATGGCTGGCTTTGTTCTTGGAGCAGTTCGTTTGACACTGGCCTTTACCTACCGTGCCCCAGAATGTGACCAACCTGATAACAGGCCAGGCTTCATCAAAGACATCCATTACATGTATGTGGCCACGGCCTTGTTTTGGGTCACAGGACTCATTACCATAATTGTCAGCCTTCTCACGCCACCTCCCACAAAGGAACAGATTCGCACCACCACCTTTTGGTCTAAGAAGAGCCTGGTTGTGAAGGAGAGCTGCACCCCAAAAGATGAGCCGTATAAAATGCAAGAGAAGAACATTCTGAGATGCAGTGAGAATAGTGAGGCCATCAACCACATCATCCCCAATGGGAAATCTGAAGATAGCATTAAGGGCCTTCAGCCTGAAGATGTTAATCTGTTGGTGACCTGCAGAGAGGAGGGGAACCCAGTGGCTTCCTTAGGTCATTCAGAGGCAGAAACACCGGTAGATGCTTATTCCAATGGACAAGCAGCTCTCATGGGTGAGAAAGAGAGACAAAAGGAAGCAGAGGATGGAGGCCAGTACTGGAAGTTCATAGACTGGTTTTGTGGCTTTAAAAGTAAGAGCCTCGGCAAGAGGAGTCTCAGAGACCTGATGGATGAGGAGGCTGTTTGTTTACAAATGTTGGAAGAGACTCCACAAGTTAAACTAATACTAAACATTGGACTTTTTGCTGTATGTTCGCTTGGAATTTTCATGTTTGTTTATTTCTCCTTATGAACTTCTAAGGATGTGGTGAGACACTAACTTAAGAAAATACTGGTCTTTGAAAAAAATTATGTAACTGTTGCATCTCTCAGGCATTGTTTACGCCACAGGTTCAAATTTTATTTAGCAGAAAATCATCTATTTGCAAGACTTTATTTTCCCAGAGATGGATGAAAGTAAATCTTCTTCAGCTTAAAGGAAGCAAAACTTGTTTAGCAGACTGAATTGTGCAAATGTGGTTTAAATTTTTCCATACCAAAGTAAGGAGAGACCAGCTATTCTCATAGAATACTTAGAGCAGAATATATGTTATGATAACACGAATAGGTCTCCTGTCTGCACTGCCAAATCTTGGTAGACCTACATCTAATCCTGAAGTGTAGAAGACTTGCTTATTTCAAAGTTTTTTCCTTCTGTCTTTGTAATCTCTACTAACATAGAAAAAAAATGGAATTCTTAGATATTATACACTCTATTATGTGCTGAAAAATCTAATGTGCTTATGTGGTACTTATTTCAGGACAAGTTAATTAGTTTGCCAGGTTGATTTTGGTAGCGTGAGCCTATACATTTTGATTGCCAAAAGAAAGGAAGAATGTTTTTCTGTAACTATTCTTGTATCAGCAGTCTGTGGAATGTTGGAAAAAACTTTGTTCCAGTTTCCCCCCCCCTCCTTTGACTAAAGCTTGAGTTGAACCATACCCACATGACCACCAAGTCTGTCTTTGTAAAGTCATATGATTGTATTGTTAAATGATTATGAGGGAGAAAATGAAGTAAACATTATCATTGATCCCCAAATTTATTGACCAAAATAAGGTGGTTCATAGAGTTTGGGAATTAGCAGCTCCCAAGTAGTATTTGATTAACTTAGCTAAATAGGCGATGATTCGTAATTCTCTCCAGCATTGCTCTTGTCGTTTGAGGACATTCTTTGTTAGCCAAGTAGCCAAGACCTTCCCAGATGGACCCAGTTGGAAGCCATGTCCAGACACTTGAAGAAAAATTGACATTGCCTTTGTTCTGGGTTGCCCTACATGATTAGGTTGGGTTTTTAGAGGGAAAATTTAATTCTGAGATCATATTGTATCCTTGATACATTTTTTTTCCTAATTTTTTTCTTGAAAGACTTACCATTGTACATGGCCTCTACATTTCTGTTTAAAAAGTTATATGGCTTGGAGCATAAGAGTGTTTTGGTGTATACTAGTCATCAGTAACATGCTTTGCATGCTTTGCTATTCATTGATGGATTGTCACTTGAGTCTTTCTGTTGAATGGATAGCATGTTCAAGAGGTGCAATGAACAAAACTTTTTAGGGTTAGTAGTGTATATTATGGAGGATATTACAGGACTTGGTAATTAGAGAAGCTGCTGTCTTGACTTGGTACCCAGTTGCAACTTCCATGGATGGGAATCTATTTTTCACAGGCTGATTCCCCTTAGTGAGTTCAGGGTACAAAAGACATCAGAGAGAGGCTCTACAGATTATGTAGTTCTATGTTCTTATGTGCTCAGTACTGTCCTTTGTCCACCATAAAAAAATGAAGGAAGCTAATTATGTATCTACTTTCTTTACTTTAATCTCTGATACTTTTTAAATCGCATGATTTTTGTTAAGCTTGTAATTCTTTAGGGAATTTTATTACTTTTATAGATTTTTGTAGATTTTGAATCAAAAACTCAGTCCTAATGACTTTAAATTTTTTGTAGTGTGCAAACTATTTCATTATGATGGACTTGATTAGTCCAAAGTTTATTTTAGAAATTATCGGGTAGCATAATGTCTTCCTGTCTCCAGGAGGCTTTCTGATGGACTGAGTCTGTAGATGAAAAGGAATAGCATGTGTTTCTGAAGAGCTTAGAGTGCCTTGTAGAATTTTATTCTCAATTTTATTCTTGAGGTTTATAACCTGGGGTCCGAATAGATAGGAACCATCCTTTTCTTTTATGGAGGCTGAGGCTGTGAAATGTCCAGAGTTAAAAAGTCTGTTTGGAAAGAACAAACCACATTTCTAAATCTGGACTCTTGTTTTGTCCATTAGACTATTCTTCCTGTGAGATAACCTTTTGGTATTTGGGGTATAAGATGTAGGATTTTTCAAATTGCTATTAAGTTGTAGTAATTAAAAATTTCTTTGACTTTGAATACATTGTTGTGTAACTCAGCAGTGGGGATTGGTGTATTGCCAGGGAAGCCATCCTTCTATTTCCAGCATAAATGAATAGGGGGGTTTATGTGGATTTTTTCCCCCTTATTTAATGTTGAGTCCTAATAGTTCGGAATATTAGGGTCCCCCTACCTTCTCTCTGCTGTTGTCTTAGTAAGATTCATAAAGTACATCATTTTATGTCTCTGTGTGTATATATAAAAGTAGGTGAAGTTTTTATAGTACTGATGTCTGTTAATAAGGAATGACTATTAGCAAATCCATTAGGGTTGTTTATTCTTGCCAGTATAAACATCACTTTATTTAGGCTGAAGTCCCTGAAGCTTGTCCTTTTTACTGCTTCCCAGCAATAGAGAATGTGCTTGAATAAGTATGTGAAGTGCTGATTGCAATCTTCAGTCTATATTAGAATGATTGTTTCTGGAATGATACATAGTCTGTCTTAAGCTAGCAAAATGTTCATACTTTACGCTAAATAGGTCTTTAATGATGGCATTTGATATCCAGGCATTAACATGTATATATTTTTATATTAGCTCAAGCTAAGGTTTGGTTGGCTAAGAGTGATATTGACCCATCCAAAAGTCAAAATGAGGTGAGGACGTTGGTTTTCAAAGGTGGAGAAAAATAGTGCCTCATCAGGTATTACTGGTATTCTCCAGTTCTTAGATTTTTGTGCTCATGGGCAACCTTAGTTGCATGTTTTGATGAGTAGGACAGACTTATTACTCTGGTACACAGATTATTGGCTCCTTTGTGAGGCTTTTGATTTTCCTTTTCATCTCTCAGAATATTTTATCCGGCTACACCAAGATAGTAAGCTTTTGAAACAATGGAGCCAGTATCTTCTTTCTTCCCCAGTCGATCTCCGCTATGAAGGTTATCACTCTTTTCCTTTAAGATGGAGAAACATCCAACCGTAGCAATGGAGCTGTGTCCTTTGGCTTAAATTCAATAGATCTGATCCCCCAGATCTTCCTTTTCACTTGGCTTTTTGCACAAAGAGGCTGGCCAGGGTCACAGTAGCCACATCTTAAAAAATGTACAGGGACCTATCTCTCCATTTTAAGTATAGGAAGCATTGTTAGTTCTCTAACCTGAGGCTAAGCGAGGGTAAAAAACAACTAAGGTGATTAGAGTCTGGAAGTTACTACTTTCTCAGTCCGTTACTTTCTTCCCTATCCTGGGTGCATGGATCTTTCCCCACTGTCTTTTAATGTAACCAGTGGGTTATTATCACTCTTTACACACATTCCAACCTCTACTCCCCGACACCCCCCCCCAAACCAGCTATATTATTAGCTGTTAAAAGGTCAGGTCCTTCAGTGTTCCCACTTTGGCAGTATTAGGCTTCCCTGCTGCCCTTATTCTTTACTTCCCTGTTGCATTTTCATCTGAGAGATGATGGTTGGAAAGAACCACATGGATATCTAGTATAGTGATATCTCCACCATTCCCTGGGTTTGGGTTGGGAGAAAATATATACATCCCTGTAAAGAGACTGACCACAGAGACTAGCCAGAACAAAGTTAGGATTCCTAAGAAATCAGAAAAGCTATTAAGTGAGATGCTGAGAAGTACCTGAGTGGTATAGACACTGACAAGTTAGTGAAGGACAAATAGCTTAAAATTTATAGACTTAGAATCATAGTCATTGGATTCATGAACTCAAAGAATCTTGGCTGTCAGCTAGTTTAAACCCATCTTCATACAGACTAGGGTACCAGTGAATCTAACCAGCCTGTTAAACTGTGGTTTGATGTCAAATACTGTGAAGTATGAATTTATTCACACATTTAAGTTAAAATGACTGATATTTGATAGTGATAATTTACTCATTTAGGAATCAGTATTTGTAAAATTTCTCATTAGCCAGGTGTTAACTTGCTTAAGTCATTTCAATGTTGACATTAGTTAGAGCAGGTTTTACAAATAGGATTATTTCTATATGCATATGCCCACCTGCCATTCAGGGAGACTGGTCTTTTCCTGTATTTGTTTTTCCTCACATTCCTTTTTAGTTCTTCACTTATTCTTTCTTTTAGTACTTATCAAATTCTTTCTTTGGTCTCTTTGGCAGCTTAATTCACTTTCAGGTGCTGTGATGCTGCTTTGCCCCCAGTGTTGAGTACTTAGATCCAAATAATGTGTCATTAAATATAATTATGCTTAAATAAACTAAATTTCTATTAGCTTTAAATGTCAATTCTCAAGAATGATTTCCTCAGACTTACTTGTACTGAAGATTATTAGAGACACTGATACCAGTATTTTATTCTCAAAACTCCTTTTTAAAAAAATTACAGAGAATGGCAGTAGTTACAATTTATGTGTCCCTTGGAAATGATGGTATCATAATAATGCAGAGAGGCAGTGGAGTTTGTTCTGATCCCCAAAAGGCTTACTCTTGCAGTAAAGAAAGGCAAAAAGTTGGAACTGATTAGTTGGCATCTAGAGACACTCTTTTGTACTTCCTAGATATGAGCCTGGATTGCAGAAGTTACTTTTGAGAGAGAAACTTGTTTGGCTTAACTCTGTGGGCTGCAAGCCCCATTTCCTAATTTAAGGTCACTTCTCTTATTTTGCCTTGTTTTTTGTCAGACTCCCCTCTGGAAAACTGTAGAGTTCAGCCACTATGATTCCTAGGACAGAATTTAGCTAGGGTTCAAAGTAATTAATAGGCTTTGCCAGCATGGAGTCCTACAATATTATTTATTTAGTCATATAAATGCTTTTGGTTTTTTCCTTTAAATGGCTCTCCAATGCTGGGGATAACGATTTGAACTACTGATGTACCTTTAAAGGAATGTTGTGAGAATTGATGTAATTCTAGAGATGAAACCTTTACAAAAGGTGGGATTTAGATTTTTGTTTTGGGGTAGCCCTTCATTTTTCTGGTAGCCAGTAATCTTAACCATTGGCATGTAGTAGTCTTTTTCTCAGAAATAAAAAAGGTTTGATGTGTCTGTATCATCGCTAATCTAATGCACTCTCATACTCTGAGGCTTTTGACTTTAACCTTACTTTATGTAACAACACTTTAAGTTTGGTTACCTGGATTCATAGCATTTTTGAAGAGGCCTGCTAGGATACAGTAGGCAGCTGAAGAGCAAGCCAAGGCCAAACACAGGGGTCTGGGTTTCTTCTTAATGTAGGAGCGTTGGTTTTGCCCTCCTCTGTACCAGAAATGGTGCCCAAAATAATGACAGCACCCTGTACCCCCATCCTGGTCTAGTTTACATGCCGTGAACTCTGTCAATAATCACATTTTAGTGATTTCAATAACAAAGAATGACCAGTATCTACAATCTAATTGGAGGCTTATATTTACCTTGGTAAATTTATCTTGTTCACTAGTGTTACTGGATAAAGGAGTATTAAAAAGGAATGTTAATTTTTTTTTTATTGCTTTTGGACAAACTAGTCTAGATAGTTTTTCAATTTATCAGTGTATCTGAGACTTCTGTAAGTGGAATGTTCCTTTATAGCTTATTTTTTTGTTGTAACAATTGGAAATTGGTATTAGGCTCACTGCTGTTATTGAAATCCCAAATTAGCCAAGGCCAATATATAGAGTATTCTATAATATAATCAGCTTCTGAAATTTATGTTTTGATTAGTGCCTTCTGGTTACCAATATTGACTCTCCTAGCTCTTGCACTTTTCCCTTTTTTTGATAAAAACTCTTGTTACTATTCTTTTAAAATATTGTTATAACTAGTGAAGGAAGTAAAAAAAAAAAATTATATTTACATACATGCAGTCTTCATTTAGGTTCAAGGAAACCATGTATCTCTCTATATTTGTGTTATAGCTTAAATGTTATTTATTTGTCTGTATTTCTTTCATATCTTTAAAAACTTAAAGTTGCTTGGATTAATTCTATGAGTATATTTTAACTTTATTGCTTGTCCAGTGCAGGTTTCATAGACATATCTAAGAACATATTTGTGAAAACAGTTTATATTTCACGATAGGGAAAAAAGCTAAAGGTCCATAGAAAGCACAAAATTGTGGTCACACATGCGTGTATCTCCACACATATAAAGCACAAGACTTCGTATTCTCAGTATCCCACAAGTGCCCGTCTTAAAGCCCACCAGATGTTTGTCTCGGGGTTGTGATGGTGAGGACCACAGTACTGAAAGTCCTGAGCAATGTGGTATCTGATTAAACTTTGGGTCCTCTGTGATAAATGCTCCAATGTGATAATCTGGATACGTTTGTACCACTTTGGTGGAGGGAGAGAATACAAATGTCTAGAATGCTGCAATTATATTTGGGGATTATTGACTAAAATGGGGTCTGTGGGCTCTTTCCCACAATTTGGAACTAAAGAAAGGGACACATCTAGGTTTTTGTTGGAACAGTTTATTGACAAACAACTGCTTCCGGCTGTAGAGCCACTGGAGTTACTTTTATCCTAAATCTTTAGGAAATAGTACCTCCCATCAAGAGTGCCCTGAAAACAATTTCACATTTTACCGGGGCAAATACTACTGTCTTTAATTTTTGTATAGGTTTGCCTGTGAAAGGTGAAGATTTCATTGTTTTCATATGCTTAATTATTTTTCATTTTATTTACTAATGGAGAATTGGATCCAAGAATTTGAGCATCAAACTAATTCTGAGACAACCCTGCCAAATGAACTTACTCTGCTTTCACAGTGGCTGTAAGAGTCTAAAAGATTCTTTTGCCTGGTCCATTACCCTCTCCAACACTAGATTGGATGAAGTCTTTGTGTGTGCTAAAGAAGAAAATGTTTTCTTCCACTTAGCCTTGTCTTTATCCTGCCTTCCCTTCTTCCATCTCTGAAATAGCCCATGCTTATTAAGGATGAATTAAATACATCTTTCTCTTGGGATTTGCCCTTATGTCAAAAGATAAAACTTCCAGGATGGGAGAGAAAGGATTGCCTTCATTGCCATTCTCCTGTATTTTGTATATTTGTCTTCTTAGGAAAAGACTTGGTCAACTCATTACGTTCTGAATGAAGATTATAGCTGGTGTGTAGACTCCTGTGACGTGACACTTTGAGGGAGAGATCTTCCCAGGAAAAAGCTAGCCAGCTGTGTACCTACAGCATTCTTTTAGAAGTTAAACCTCAGGTGAGAGAGAAGCAGAGGGGTTTGGGGTGGGGAGAGAGGAGTACCAGGAATGCAGGAAAAAGGAGAAGTTTGAGGAATGTTCTTGGCTTAGCAATATGTGATAATACAAAGCAGTTACAACCTGTTGATCCTATATATTATGTGCTTTGTATCTTTAAATGTTAATAGTTTGTGAGAACTTTAAGAAAGAATGCTTTTAAAGATTCCTTTGGCAAGTATCTTTTATTTCATTTATAATTTCATGGGAAACTGCTTTAATTAGCCTAGGTGAAAAATAGTCCTAGCAGTGTAAATATGTATAATTAGAATTTTTTGAATTTCACTGTGAGATCTCTTAACTTTTAAGTTGGCAAACAGATCAACACATCTTTTGCTCATGGACTTTTCTGTGGGGTTGTTAAAATGCAAGAGCTTTATTATTATTATTTTAAATAATGACACATTAGCGTCAGGTGATGGTGTGGAATCTGTTCTGCTTTCCCCCATCATTGCCTCAGTTTATAGATTGCCGACAGAGTTCAGACAGAGTAGGGATTGGCCTAGCCTTTGCTTGGACATTGTGTTTTCTGTTGTCCAGCTGATGTTGGCAGTCACGTGAACTGTGCTATGCTTCTCAGTGCTTTTTTTCTTTTTTTTTTTTTTTTTTGAGGTGGATATAAAAAATAGTTGCTGTGCAAAAAGTTAGTAGTCTTCTTCAAGAAGAAAAACAGTTCCTTTTCTAATATCCTGTGAAATTGCTTCATTCATTCCTTTATTTTTAAGCCAAATGTCAGCAGAGTACTGCTGCTTTTATCTAGTAATTTTGATATATAAGTATTAATGCATTTTAAAAAGATGTCTATGTTAAAAATGTTTTTCCCAGTGGTCTGCCTATTATGCCTTGTTTAAGATTTTCTGTAAGGGACCAGTCAGTACACTGGGGATGTGTATTGTGTAGCTGTATCATTTTAGTCAGATATCACACATTGTAGACCAAACTTGATTATAAATGAAGCTGTTAAATTGAAAATTGATTTTATTGCTGAGGTTTTTTAAAATTGTAAACTGATTTCCAATTTACCTTCCATTGACCACAGCATTTTTTTTTTTTTTTTTAAGTTTGATTAATTGGGTCCATCTCATTATACGATGTTTTAGTTGCAAGCAGAAAGTAGAATTTGGTATGGACCAGGTTACTTCCATATTGAAAGGAATACAGTGAAATTGTAGATTTAGGATTGTTAATCATTCATGACAATTCTAACTTGACTATTCTAACCTGTATACAATCTTATTTTTAAAATTGTAGACATGTATGATCTTGGTTTAATGTGTTTTTAAAGTGTTATTGCTGTTAAAAAAATGAAGCAAATCTGCTCAAGAGCTGTCAGTTTTCATTACTGACCCAGTGTAAAATACACTGTTCTTTGTGTAGTGTGTGTTATTTTGCCAGCTGCTGCATTAGCCTTCAGAAGTATTTGGAAACTTAAGATGAACTACATTTCTTGCAAAGTACATTCTTTTCTGTGGTATTTTGTCCTGTAACTGAAGTATAGTAATTATTTTATGGAAATGTTAGCACTTCTGTACCAACTTTGAATAAAATGAAAAATTTACATTCCGGTGACTGAGTATTTTCAGTATGAACACATCTCCCCTCAAAAATGGCCAGTGTTCTGTGCTGTGCTGTGTCAGCGCTGAAGAGGGTGTACCTCACATAGTCTCCTTCTCGGCTCATGAATGGCCGAGTTTGTCGTCCTGGTTATTGCAGTTATCTACCTTTGTAAACATGGACTCACAGGTATTGACTGAGAGTTGTGTTATATCCAAAACATTGAGGAAATAAAAATATTCTTAAGTTATTTCACTTCTATCCCTCCCTCTCTTCACCTCTGAAATAGACCATGTTCATCAGGAACGAATTAACCCTATCTTTCTCTTAGACTTTGCCCTCATGTCAAAAGATATAACTCTCAAAATGGGAGAGTTCTCATTCTCCTCTATTTTGTTGATTTATTCTTTGAAAATTGTCTCTCTTGAAATAAGGGTTGTCTAAGATTGAAATTACAAATGTGAAATTTACAGGAAAGTTATAAGAATAATATGAAGAATTTAGGGATAATAATCAGATTCACCCATAGTTAACACTTTGTGTCATTTGCTTTGTCATTCTCTAATCAACACAACATATTTTTTTCTGAACTTTCTGAGACTAAGCTACAGACATCATTCCCCTCTACTCCTTAGTACTTGGGGATATAGTTCTTAAGACAAGGATAGTCGCTTAACCACAATATAATTATAAAAATCAGGAAGTAGCTGATAAAACGCTTTTAAAGACTTTAATGTCCCTTTTAGCACTTTTTTTTTTTTTTTTTGTCCAAAAGCCAGTCTGTTGCTTTTGTGCCTCTTGTCTCCTTTAATCTGGAGCAGTTCTTAGCCTTTGTCTTTAATGGCACTGATGTTTTTTGAAGAGTAAAGACCGCTTGTTTTGTGAAGGTTTCTTCTCAATTTGGATTTAGATTCAGGTTATGCATTTTGGGCATCAGTGCAAACTAGTGATTTGTCCCCAAAGCTTCACATTAAGAAGCATGTTGATTATTGGTGACATTAGTTAAACTTGGATCACTTGGTTAAGGTGGAGTCCACCAGGTTTCTCCACTGTCAGGTCACTATTTCTCCCTTTTGTAATAAGTTATTTTGGAGGAGATACTTAGACTGTGTAAATAGTCTATTCTCACCAAACTTGAACCCCTGGTTTTAATGTCATTGCTTAAACCTTGCTTAAGTTATTACTATGGTGCAGAATGATGAATGATTATTTTTCGAACTTTTTTTTTTTTTTGCCCGTACTGAAAGCAAAAGCTCCTTTTCCCCATTAATCATTGGTGTAAACTCACAGATTATTTTATTCATTGGATTACAGTCTGTTTTTGTCATTATTTTGCTCAACTGTTTCTAGTGGGACCCCCTTTAGGCTAGTTCCTATGTCTTTTATGACATGTTTCCATCATTTTCTGAGCAGTTCTTGCCCTTTTCCTTGCCCCAGTCCAGAAATCAGCCATTTTTAGGGTATTGTATTTAGAAACGTAGATCTGGAGATTCTCATTACTACTGGGATGTCACTACTTTTGGGACCTTTCAGCCCACAGAACTAGAAAATTCTTAAACATGTAGACATTTTCTGATACTTCCAATTCTAAGTCAGCACCAGAGGGTTCATTTTAGCTTTTCTCCATTCTTTGGATCCCCCTTCTCCAACTGTGAGAGATCTTCAGTTAATAATGTAGACACATTTACTCATTTTTTTCAACCCTACAACTCAGGATTAAATGACTGGGGGCCCCAAAACTTATTTGGTTTTTAGACATGCTAAAAGAATGAGTATTTATCAAGTACCTCTCTGTTAGGTGTTAGATGCTTCTATGTACCCAACCTGAATCGTAATAATGGGTGACCCAGATTGTCTCTATTATAGTTGAGGAACTAGATGAGGCTTGGACAGTGTCTGGGGTGATCACTGTTCTTTCCAGGGCAGTGCCAGGTACACAGTGGGCACTTAAGAGATAGCTGTTGAAAAAGTGAACACAGCCTCTAAGTGTCAGAGCTGGGGTTTGAATCTAGGTCGGTGTAAGTCCTGAGCCCATGCTCTGTTGCAGGGGCTGGGAGATTTTTTGTGAAGGGCCATATGGTACACATTTTTTGACTGCTCTGGCCATACAGTCTGTTGTAGCTGCTCAATATGTAAATGAACAAGCATAACTGTATTCCAGTAAAACATCTACAAAAGCAGTTGGTGGGCTGTAGTTTGCTAACCCCCATTCTTCCAAAGTTTGCATCACCTGTGGGGCAGGTTTTGGAATAGATCTTTCAGGGCACCAAGAAAAATAATACCACTAGTGTCAAATGGTTATGACCAAGTATAAATGAATTAATTCGATTGTCCAATGGCAAATGTAGGAACCTCATTTTTTTTTTTTTTTATATATATATATATATGTATTTTAAAAGATGCCTAGATTATATAAATGTTACACAAAAATTACAGGGATTCCCATGTTCCCCACCTCCCACACCTCCCATAGCATCCCACATAAACATCTTTCATTGGAAAAATATGGAACGCTTCACGAATTTGCATGTCATCCTTGCGCAGGGGCCATGCTAATAATCTCTGTATCGTTCCAATTTTAGTATATGTGCTGCTGAAGCAAGCACAGAACCTCAGTTTTATGTACTGTTTCTTGTTATCCAGAGTCCCCCACACTGCCCTAGGTTTTTTTTTTGTTGTTTGTTTTTTTAAACATGAGGGTGGGTACAATTTTACTTTTTAGGATTGTGACTTGCCGTTTTCCCGGCTCAAAATGGGAGAATCTCTGGCTTGATGTTACGTGGGGAATGGTCTCGCGCTCCACCTATTATTGAGTCTTTTTTTTGACGTTCTAAATCACTTGAGTCCTTCCTGATACCGTTGGAAATATTCCTAGTGTCCAAAAGTTTTAGTACGCAACTAGAATTAAGTTGTGCCACATTTCTAAAAATCAATTGGTGGCTTTTAACATTATATAAGTTGTACATGCTCATTAAAGAAAGTTTAGGAAATACAGCAAAGGAGAAAAGAGGCTTGGCTCATTGTCTCCCAAATCTCTGCTAATATTTTGCTATATGTAGATTGTTTTAAACACTGACTACTCTTTCTTTTTCCTTTAATATCCTGAAAAATTTCCCCCTTGCTGATTTAAAAAAACAACAACTCAGTACTATTCCATTGTGAAGAAAATACATTGCATAATTATTTCACCGTTTTTTTTTTTTTTTTTTCAATTGGACATTTAGGATGCTTCTAGTTTCTTCGCTAAAATTATATTCCGGTAAATGTGTTAAACTTTTCTGTGTTGTAAAAAAGTCATCTCCTATCCAAGTAATAATGTAGACAGTTTGTAAAATAGAGAAAAATAGCCACCCATAGACCCAGTATCTCAAAGATAATCTTGTTAACCAGCTGCCACCAGTCTTTTTTCTTTGTACTCTAGTTGATCTTAATGTTCCACCCACTTAGTGTCACATCAGAAGCTTTTCCCTTTTCGTATAGGAGCTTTAAAGGCAAATTTTAACAGCTCTTTTTTTTTTCTCTGTTACCTGGCCATGCCATCATTTCCCCGATCATTTCCCCAATGTTTACACCTTTTTGCAGAACTATTTGAGTGCCTCTTGCATTGCTTCAGTGAACATCTTCGTGAACAAATCCTAGTTTGTATTTATGATTTTTAGTTTACTAAGCCAGATCCCCCGAAAAGCAATTACCGCATGTCAGGGATAACATTTTCAAGACTCTGGGACATACTCATTTCTCATTTGCATCCCTCTTGGCATCCGTCTCTCTGTTCTCACTGCCACCACTCATGGTGGCTTCACCATTTACTTGGCTCACAGCAACAACTGTCCAACTGGTCTCCCTGCCTCCTGAACTCCATTTCATCTGCCATCAGTTTTTTTTTTTTAACATTCCCTTCCTTAAACCTTTCAAAAAATTTGAATTCAGATTCCTTAATAAGCTTTTCAGGGCCCATTGTATCTGCCTATGTAAACGTTGCTGGCTTCCATCTTATAGCATTTTCTGATGTTTACTCCATCCACGCTTACCATGACTGCTCCAGAAAGAGACCTTGCCTGTCTAAAAATGCCTTCATTCCATCTCATATTTGTTTCAAAGTTTGACTTAACATAGAGTTCTAGGTAGCAAAGCATTTTCCTTCAGAAATTTGAAAATGTGCCATCATTTTTATTCGTTTCCAGTCCCTGTATTCTGAAATTTCACAATTATGTGTCTTGATTAAAGTTTTTCTTTCATTCTCCTGGGCCCTTAGTGGGTCTATCAGTTGGCCAACTCAGTGACTTTCAGCTCTAGGATGTTAATGATTCTGTTTTCTTCTTTTTGGAACCCCTTTTGTTCTGCTCTTGGACCTCCTGGACCTGGTGTACTTGGTTTCATACAGTCTTTTTAATCTTCATCTGTCTTTTTGCTCTTTCTAGGAGAGTTCCTAAATTGTATCTTCCAACTGTTTTGTTGAGAAAAAGTATCTTTTGAATTTCCACTACCAGGGTTTTAGTTTTTAGGAGCTCTTTAATCTTTTCTCTGGCTTTATAGTGTCATGGATGCCCTATCTTCTTATCTCTGAAGATGCTGAGGTTTTCTTCTCCCATTATCTCTCTATTCCAAGATAACCATTTTTTCCCGTGTGTGTTGGTCTCTCTCGTGTTAAAGGCTTTTCTCCGATGGGTGCTGATCCTTGTTTGTCTGCTCGTGTTTAGGAGGTGGACTAAAATTGCTGTTTGAAATCTCTGAATGTGTGGGTGGAGCTTTTGGCTTCCTTGTCTGGTGGTTTGTCCTGGTTGTTCACTGGGTAACACCTGCAGTATCTTCAGGAAGGGTCAGATTCCCCAGAGAAAATTCTTTATAGAGTTTTTCACTAGAGGACCAAGGGCCTGGCTGCCATCATTCTGGTAGCTAAGTGGGGCCAGAGGACAGGGGTCTCAGCATTTGCATGCATTTTTTACTTAATCTCATTTTTGGTATGATACCCTTTCTTAGTTTGCCAGGGCTGCTGTAACAAATACCACAGACTGGTTGGCTTAAACAACAGGAACTTAGTGTCCTACAGTTTTGGAGGTTAGAAGTCCAAAATCAAGGCATCGGCAGCCCATGTTTTCTCTGAAGTCCATAGGGTTCTTTTCGGGGCGGGGGGGGGCGGTTGCAGGCAGTGCTCCATAACAAGTCCGTCTGTCTCCTCTGTCTCTTCTCAATCCTACTGGGTCCAAATTTTCTTTGCTTATAAGACTAGTCTCCCACTTCACTCCCACTTTCAGAGGTGCTTAGTGTTGCCAGTTCTTCAGTATTTTGTGGAATTCTGCAGTGTAAATATGATGATTCTTGGATTTTCCCTGTTGGTGCTTTTCTCCCATCTTCTTCCTTTCAAAATGTTGCTATTGCCCTTTCTTTTTTTGTCTCTTCTTCATTCTTGCAGCGCTATCCCTTTTCAAAAATCCCCTTACAGTAGTTGTAGTAGGTTTTTCTGTCCCCTTCATTCTTGTGGGTTAAACCTTAAAACATATATTTATATATATCCCTTTATAGTAGTTCTAGTGGATGTTCAGAAGCACAATTAGATGCTTGTATTTAATAGTCCAACTTACCTGGAAGTCCTGGTATCCCACTCTTCACTTAGTCTTTGAAGATTAAAATTTCAGAGCCTGTTGCCCATTTCTGCCCTTGCCTGAAAGAACATGTTGACCCAGAAGCCCAGCTGGAGTTTCCCAAATTCTTTTTATCTCTCCAAGTACAAAACTCTAACGATTATTCACATTTTGAAGGGGTTTTAGGAGCCATCTAGTTGATTTTTCTGTACAATGCATGAAACCCATAAGCATTTAAAAAAATTATGAAATGTAGTGCACATTCTCAGTCTGACAGTGATGTAGAGTGTAGTGAATAATTGTGAGCAAGCACCCATGTAACCACCACCCACAATAAGAACATCAGTTCCCCCAGAAAGTGCATCCCATTTTCAGAAAGTTTTGATTTTAAAGCTTTATGAAAATGGGATCAAAGAGGCAGATTGGTCCCAGATCTGCCTCTTTCATTCAGTAGTCCAAGTTCTGCCTCTCATATGTCATCTCTTCTTCCCTTTGAGTATTTGAAGATAAATATGCTGTATCTAAGTCTTCTCAAAATCAAACTTAACATTCTCCATTTTCTGGGGTGTACAGCACCAGAGCATGGATTTCGGACTCTTCAGCATCTTGGTCTTTTGCCATTTTTGGACAACTTTGAGGCAGTTGATGTTCCTTTTCAAATGTAGCCTCCAACTCAAGTACAGTACTCCAGTAGACAGTGCTAATGTAGTAATGAGAAATAATTACGACAAAATGAGGACCACCGGTCCCTTGGGTTCCCTTGGGACTTATTCCCCTTCCAATTCTAATTTGAAATCTCCTGTCACACTCTAGGGCAGACCTCTGTAAAGTCCTGTGGTCTCTTGTGGGACTTGCTAACTCATTGACAGAGGTTTTTGTAGCTTTTTCATCTGGGTTTTGCTTCTGTTATAGTAATTCTATACACTCTAGGAATTGAGCTTCCATTGTTTTACCTCCCAAGTTTGGATGTACCTTTAAGTGTTTCTGACCGTATCTTTTTTTTTTTTTTCCTCCTGTCTTTCATCTGCCTATCCTCAGTTCCTTGACTGTGCCTGTCTGTTTTTGACTAGTAGATAGATGCTTCATTAGGCATCTTGGTTTTTCAAAAAAAACCCAAAAATGGTGCTGTTTCCCTTGTTTCTTAAAATTTGACTTGGGCAATCCTTTCTGCCTTTCTAGTTGAATTAAATACAATTAGCAACTTATATCTCTCAGCTATCCATTTATTCTTATGTATTCAGCAAGCGTTTATTGAACGCATACTGTTGGCAAGATTCTTTGTATCTTCATCATCTAGTAAAAGTGTGAAGAAGAAGCAACAGTGAGGGGGTTCAGTCTGGGTAAGAGGACGGATTTAGGAATAATTATACTTGTAAGATATGTGGAATGAGAGAGAGACATGGGGGATTACGAAGGAAAGCTACTTCTCCTAGGTTATAACTGAATCTTGGGGATTTTATCCCTTTAATTCTTCTGTGTTTATCTTCTCTTTTCTCCTTCCTGCTCTTTAGAGTAGAGCAAATGACCAGTCCGTTAAATGCCTTCCTCCTACCACTTGAATTCAAGTGGCCTGGTTGGTGGACACTTTTGGTTTTCAGCAAGGTTTGCAAATCTGACTCTTTTTCCAAAGCCCATCAATGTATACTTTTAAAAAAATTCCTTAGCTCAGTCAGCTGATATTTTTTGCTGAGCCCTTTCACTGACATTTACAAGGTTCACAGGATCTAAATAGAATTTCCTTGTCAACCTTTTGTCTCTACTATCAAAATCCTTTGTTGCAGGTGGAGCAGGTATAGCTCAGTGGTTGAGCACCTGCTTTGCAAGTACGAGGTCCAAGGTTCAATCCTCGGTACCTCAAAAAAAAAAAAAAAATCCTCTGTTGCAGCTTACTTAGCTGGCCTTCCAGTGCCCTTTTCTACCCTGGAAAGAGGTCAAAATGTAATGGAAAGGCAGGGAACTGAATTGTGCATGGCGAGCAGTTGACAAGACTAAGCTCGATGGTGTGTCCCTGATTTCTGCTCTCACTATCAGGTCACGGGTCACGGGCTTTGGCATTCCCTTCACTTGCTGCCATAGTAACCATGACTCCTGCCAATCTTCGTCCCATCTTTTATTCATCTGTAAGTGCATCTGGAGGGGGATGGGGAGGGTAGAAATGGAAACCTCCCTTCACAGGTCTTGTGGGGTTTGGAGTGCCCTCAGAGTAGCAATCATGGGTACCCTAATTTTGGCTTTGTTTCCAGCTGATGCAATCACAGTCACCACAAGCAGTCTCCTATCGGGATGATCCTTTCCCCATTTCACATTCACTGAGGACCCCATTATTACTGTGAGGAAGTGGAGCTTTTATGTTCCTTGAATTAGAGTTGGAGGAGATCATTGCTGAGAATCCTTTAGAAACTGCTGTTTCAGCCAGAGTCATTCATCTTGGGGTTGATGAGAAGCTAGGCAACTTCCTATTACAGTATGTTTCACCTTTGTCTGCATCTCGGGAGCTTTAAAAAATCCTAGTGCCCAGGATTTTGTGACGCCGCAGGCCAATTAATCTAAATATCTGAGGGTGAGGCATAGGCATCAGTATTTCTCAGTCTCCCCAGGGGATTCCAGTGTATATTAGAGGAATGCCTTGGTGAGTCTAGCTTTTTCCTTTGTCTTACCGAAATCATGAAAGGAATGATTCGTATTGTGCAGGTGGGCCCCCAAATTTGTCCTTTAATGATACTCGATGATATTCTTTGCTTGAGACTTTGGAAATGTCTCAGGTGAATAAATTAAGCAGCAACATTGCATTATGGTTGACCGACACAGATTTACTGTTAACCTGGGCACATGAATAACTGATAACTAGTAAATTAATACGAAGTTGGATCTCATTTATCACTTCCTTCTTACTCTGTTTGTTTATTCATTTATAGCCTTTTTATACTGGTTCTGGGTTTTATGTCTCAGAGTCAGCTAGCTGCAAGGGCCCCTTGGACATCTGTTGCACTTCAGGCAAGTGTAGTTTCTGAGCTTAAGGCCTTTTGTCCACCCTGCAGCGGAAGTTACTTGACCAGTCACCCTCCTTACCACCTTTGCACCTACCATGTTCAACCATGTGTTTCCTCGCCAAGAAGATGAGCCGTGACTCTGCTTCACTGTTTGCACTTTATTAGTGTGCTAAACTCACAATAAGTCATTGGGTACACTAACTTTTGCTTCTCTGTTCTTTTCTCCCATTCTTGCCCTGGGTTCTATTTATTTCCATTATGTACCCAAAAAATACATGTTCGTGTTAGATTCCATAGGTTTCAAAGACTCTCAGTCCTGGCTGCATGGCCAAAAATGGTCAAGTTCCTCTTATTTTCCTCATCACATTGGTTTCATTGATTTCATTCAATCTCAGGGCCAGATTTAGCCTTGTCCTGTTAAATCTCTTTGGTCTGCTCTGATTCTAGGACCAGTGGTCTCTGGGCTCCTGACTTCTAAATTCCAGTTTTCTTCTGGTTCCCCAAGAGATAGAGCAATCATTTGTACAAACAATAGTGTTGCTTGAAGTACCAGCTTGCAGGGTTCTATCAGCCTGTGAAAGTTGTTCATCTATAGCTCCCTGATTATTATGTTATTTAAAAACCTATGTGGATGTGGAGTCCATAAATGTTCAGACCTGGATGGAGGGCTTTAATGTAGAATTCACAGATTATGGCATCTATAGTAAGATAACAGTTGGCATAGACTTAAGGGAAGAAACTCTTCTAGAAAAAACAAAACAAAACAAAACTGCATTTGTCCAAGAAAGATGATTTTTTTCTAAAACCTTCTCATTGCACATTGTAAAAGAAATCAGATAATAAAGCAAAGTATAAAAGAGATGGTGGAATCCTCTCATCTTACTACCTAGGGAAAACTAAGAACATGAACCTTTTGTTGTATATTCATCTAAACTGTTTTCCTTAAGTACTTTTTATTTTGTACAAGATCATAGATGTACTCTATGTTCTGATTTTTTTCCTGACTTCATTAAAATATTTTCATTTTTAATGACTTAGGCCATTCAAATTTGTTTGAAATGGTTTCCCTGTAAAGATTTTAATTTTTTTTCCCTGTAACTGTTTCTCATAAAGATGATTGGGTAATTTATATCATATTCATGATTACTTTTCATTTAATATATACTTTAGTTACTCTTGGGGTTCTATGACCTTTTCACTATTAAATGACTACTTGATAAGTCTAAGCTATACATCTATAGTATTTAATCCAACATTATTTTTAAAATTTGGAGTATTTTTTCTTTTGCAGAGCACATAATAGTGGCTTTATAAAAAGAAACAGGTTTTCACTGCATTACATTATTTGTTTTTGTAACACGTTTTCTGTATGTTCGCTGCTATTTCTTCTCACCCCTTACGCTCCCTTCTAAAGTCTTAAAGTCTTTGTTCACTAGTTATACCATGTTTATGATATGTTGTCTCTTAAATAAAATAGGAAAAATAGAGCAGTTTTGTGGACCTTTAAAAAGCCCACAAAAGTTATTTTTCTAGACACTTACCAATAAGTGTACTTCACATGTATGAGGTCCCAGGTTCAATCCCTGGTACTTCCTAAAAAAAAAAAAAAAAAAAAATCATTTGGGTAGCTAATCAAAAGACTAATCAATCAAAGTTGGGTGTTTTGTTTTGTTTTGTTTTTAGACCTTCCCCATCCACTTCATCATAAATAAGTGAACTGATGTAATGCCAGGTCAAGAAACAAATGTTTTTAGTGAAATGAAGTATTATCTTGCTGTTAGTAATGAGGCTTCTGCAGAAATATGGAAATAATCTGTGAACTAATAAAATGTGAAAAGAATTTAGTCTTCATGTTGACTAGCACTGTGTAAAAATATGTTTGTATACAGTTGTAAGGAAAAATTGCCATAGACTTTTTACCCTGTCGCTGGTAAGGGGAAGAGATTTTGGCCCCTATTTTGCTGTTTTTAGGAAATTACTGGTTAATGAGGTTGGTTAAATATACATAAATAAGCATAACCTTTTAGTATGAATTGTTTAAATGCCTAGTGGGCTACAAGATGACATGAAAGTAAAAACATTTTTTTTCTAAAACTTAGTGCAGTCACAGCATTTTAGCAGTGTCTGTCAGAGAACGTTTATAAGAATTCAGTAGATTTCCTTTGCTTACCATAATGAACATGTAAACATGTTTTGAAAATTTCTTTTCATTTGATCCAAATTGAGCCACTGGAACGTAGCTTTTTCCTGTGCCTCCAAATCTCTGTTTTGCACACCTTAGTTAATGTCTCTGAAAAGCAGTGGCCCCTTACCCTCCTCCAGATGTGCCTTTGACCTCCTCCCCTAACTTTGCTTTGTCAGCTTTCCTGTACCCCTGTGCCAGGCTCTTCCATTCACTAGTTGCCATGTACTCTAGAACCATGCTGTTACTCAGGGGCCCACTTTCCAAATCTGTAAACATTCTTTGCTTTTTTGTGGGGTGTGTGTGGGGAGTGGGGAGTGAGGTGTGACAATTAAATATGTAAAAATAAAACACTAGATGTCCAGCATATAGCAGTTATGTAATAAAGTAATAGATGTCATGCTTATTTTTTAAAATAAAATTTTACTGAAGTATATCATTCATATGTGAACAAACACAAGCAATAAATTTATAGTAAAATTTGTGAATTTACAAAAAAACATGCATATCATCATACAAGGTTTTCCTACGTCTTGTTATTTTTAAAATCTTACATTGTGTCCTCTTGACTGGTTCATTTCCCTTTAACTATTAACTTGATCATGTTTTCTCTCTCCTAAGAAACCTTTGCTACCCTTATGTGCCCCTCCCGCTCTGGCCTTTTCCCCTCCTCTTCATTGCTATCACACCTCTACCATGAACACTATGCAGCCTGGCTTTGGGCCCACCTTGCTAAGTAACCTTGGAGCCACCATACTTGACTTTTTTCCTCATCTCCATCTACCCTGCCATTCTGGAGGCCGCCTCTTTCCTTAGTTCCTTTGACAGAGCCGGCTCCTGGTTATCCTTGTCCTTTTTGATTATACCCTTATCTGCTTCTCTGGCTTCCAGTCCTCTTGTGTCCCCCAAGGTTCTGTCATCAATCCTTTTCTCTCTCTACAGATGACTCTCTGTATTTCAAACCTACCTGTTGTTTTGGGCTTAAGATTTACTTCTTGGGAGATGAAGCTAGAGGAGCTTCATCCTCATGATTTGGAAGCATATCCCAAATCAAACTCATCTTGTATTTCCCCAGCCAGCTTCTCCAGCTTTCCCTTCAGCTGTTCCTGACAACACCATTCTTTCAGCCACCATTATTTTGTGCCTTTGTGCTTTTGGCTACATCTCTCTCTCACCTTCCATATTGCATCAGTTGTATCTTCTTAGGTTTATCCTTGTAAAGTATCTTTTCTTCCAAAATTATTTTGAGTGTGTGTGTGTGTGTGTGTAGAGAGAGAGAGAGAGAGATAACCAGAAGGAAATTCACCAAAAGGTTTAGTCTTTTATCTCTGAAAGATAGAATTTTATATTGTTTGAGTTTAGCTTTTTAATAACAGATACCTGTTAATTCTATATTAGTTCTATATTTATATCCAACCTGCAATCCTATTATCCTCCTTTACCCTGTACTTTATCCAGCGGGATGCCTACCTGTTGGCTCAGTGCCTGGTTCATTCTTTCTTTCCCTCTCCATCATTTTTCAGCATTCCTCTCAAATAAGCTTTCCTCAATGAAATCTCTCTCCCAACTGGATGTAGGTCCTCCTTGCATGAGCCCTCAGGTCCCCCATCTCACTCTGTACATCCTTCCTTACCTTTGTTTTTGTGTCAATCCCTTTTTAGAATGTAAGCTCCATGAGGGTAGAGATTGGGTCTTAGTCATCCTTTCCACCCTTTCGGTTACAGTCTCTCAAGTTTTCTTTGGGGGACAAACCCCTTTTTTCACTGACTGTGATTTTGGTGGGATGGTCAATCATGATGTCCTGCTGGTAGGATGCTCTTCCCCCTGGAATTTGAAGTTTGAGTCATGAGACACAAGGCCTGACAGTAACTGACATGGATTCATCCTGGTTGAAGAGCTGTGAAGAAACCACTCAGTAGTTCCTGCCTCCCAGATCCCTGGAGCTGCTCTGGTCCCTGAACCCTCCGAGGCCTTGCTCTTCAGATTTTCCTTCGTATATGTGAGCTATCTCATATCCTTACAATAAATGTCATTTTTAAAAAAAAATCTAAGTTAGGCAAAGACAATTTCTGTTGTTTCTACTCAAAGATCTCTACCAATAGAGCTGTTAGAATTGGAACTGACCAGATTTCATCATTCTTGTTATTATATTGAGTCTGATGTGTTTTCTCCTTCTCTTTAAAAAACAAAACACTGAACAGCCAGAGACTGCTGCAGCTTTGAAACGCACGATTGAAGCCCTGATGGACAGAGGAGCCATAGTGAGGAATCTGGAAAACCTGGGTGAGCGAGCGCTTCCTTATAAGATCTCCTCCCACAGTCAGCGGCACAGCCGAGGAGGGTAGGTTTCTTCAGGAATCACTAGAAATGTCTTTGATGGGTTCAGTCAAGAATACAACTCATCCTAGAACTTCCTGTAGCCTCACAGATCTTGAATGTGCCCAGTGGGGTGCGGGGGCATGTCCTGGGGATGCCACATGCAGAAGGGAGGCAGTTGTGCTGGCCCTTGGTAAACCTTGACCAGAAGACAAAAATAGGCCATGCTGGGAGTCACAAGTTTTTGAGCTGTTGATAGCAGAAAACTTTTCTTGTTAACCTGCATACCTTTTCCCCCTGGCATTTCTGTGCTTTTGTCTTTAGTAACATGCCTCTGTAAGATATGTGTTGTCCACATGCTGAAGGCATTCTTTGTAAATATTTAGGTTGTAGATAATAAGCACAGTGTGTTTCTTATGACTAATATATATAACCAGATCCTAATCTGCAAGAGGAAGGGTTTTACTTGCTCCAACTAATAATCACAATTTTTCTCTAATGGACCTTTTTTCCTCCTACAGCACCTAGCAACTTCCTGAAACATAAGTCAAGGGTTTGATTCTGTAGCTATCTCTATAGAAATGCTTTGAGACCAGTTTGTTGAGTTGGGTTTAAAGCTTCTCTAAACCCTATGGTGTCTTTTTACATCCATGGTTTCTGGTATCGGGAATGAGTCTTCTCATATTGTTGGGTTTTCCAGAAGTAAGTGATGGAGAAGATGGGAATTTAAAAATCTGGAATTGGGAGAAGACTCATGAGCTCTGTGTGACTTTGAACAAATCATTTAGCATCTTTACTTCTTGATCCTTGGGGACTTGTCCTCATGGCATTGTCCTAGGGATCAAGGGGCATCGTCTCTGCTCAGGCTCTCTGTGGACCCTCCTGTGTGTGTGAATGCTGCTTTTAGCCCCTCAGATGCTGGTGATCCTGTGTGGGTGCAGCACATGGGCTGGGGCCCGAGATGAGGCACCTACTGTCAGTGGCATCTTCTGATTGCTTCACCTTATTTTGTGTTCGTGTTTAGCTTCTTCAGAGCGCCTCTGATGAGAGTGCCTGAGGCGTTGCTAGGCAACATGGAATTCACTGTGGCTAGCCTTCTTCCACGATCAAAATAACAATGAGGGATGGAGGTTGTGTGTACCTGTGTAACCTTCCTTTTTTTTTTTTTTCCTTATCACAAATGGGTTTGGTTCTGACAGCTAAGCTATGAACCCTGTTGCTTTTTTGTTCAAAGAGCAGCATATTACATTTGGCCAAGAATGATTAGCCAGGTTCTCTGTTGGAAGGCACCAAACAGGGAGACAAGTTGGCTTCCTCTTCTTGTGGCAGTGTCCTCATTCCCTTGGTGTTTGCATGGATGTACCGTCGAGGTGCTTCTTTCTGCCCTTTTCCCAAGTAGAGGATTTGACTTTGTTGAGGGCTACACAACCAACATCCTAGAATTTGCACTTCTAACAAGTGCCCAGGTAGCGCTGATGCTGCTTGGTCGAGGGCCACACCAAGAACCACGGCATTAGCACATTTAGTTTGTAGGTCTCTTGCACAGTAGTGGGGCGGCGAGCAGTGAGGGTGATGCTGTTTCCGTTTCATGGGTGGAATGATTTCACCTGGGACTAAGCCAGAACTGCTCGCAGTAACAGCCCTATGTTCTGGATTCCTGACAAGGTACACAGCCCTACCAAGGACTGTCTTGTAGTCAGGTCATTTATTTTAATGATTTTATTTCTGTTCCTAAAGTAATGTAGTGGGAAGTGGATGTGGCTCAAGCAGTTGGGTGCCTGCCTACCACACAGGAGGTCCCAGGTTTGGTTCCTCCTGGTGCCTCCTAAAGAAGACGAGCAAGACAGTGAGCTGATGTGATGGGCTGGTGCGGCGAGCTCACACAACAAGGTGATGCAATGAAGAGACACCGTGAGGAAACAATGAGACATACACAAGCAGGGAGTGGAGGTAGCTCAAGTGACTGGACACCTCCTTTCCACATAGGAAGTCCTGGGTTTGGTCCCTGGTGTCTCCTAAAAAAAGAAGATGAACAGAGAGCAAACAGCAAGTGTAAAATAATGAGGGCCGGGGGTGGGGAGAAATGAATAAAATAAGTCTTAAAAAAAAAAAAAAGCAATGTAGTTAATTTTATATTCCTTAGCACAGAGAAGCAGCATTCCTAAAGTGTTATTATACATGCGCATTATATATAGTCACAGAAAGGTGGTCCCAAGCCCAGTGGGGGATGTTCATATTTTAAGCGTGTTTTTCTGGAATAAATCAATATCTGATATTCATTTGTTGAAGGCAGTGTTTTCCAAAGTGTGATCTCTGGCAGATGAGTGCCATGGAGATGTACCACCCAAATAAAGAATGGGTGTGTGTCTATGATCAGTTAGATGTGAGAAACCTTGCATAATTGAATCCCTTTTAGAGACTCACAACACACATTGGCATATAAATGGTGAGCAGCCCTTCAATAAGATACCTTCATTTCTCAATCTTATTTGACCATGGTACTTTATTTTTATGAGACCCATTAAGAAGAGACCATGGGGGGTGGATGTGGCTCAAGCAGTTAAGCATCCGCCTCCCACATGAGAGGTCCCAGGTTCGGTTCCTGGTGCCTAAAGAAGATAAACAAATGAGCAGGCAGTGAGCAAAAAAACCCAAACAACCAACCCCCAAAAACAAAAGAGCAGGCAACAAGGGGGAAAAAAAACAATGAGCAGGGAGCAGATGTGGCTCAAGCAGTTGAACGCCCACCTCCCACACGGGAGGTCCCAGTTTCATTTCCCAGTGCCTCCTAAAGAAAAAAACACAACGAGCAAAAAACCAAGCAAACAGATGAGGGAGCTATCTTGGGGGATGGGCGAGAAGAGACTATGGTGACTTTTGGGGAATGAGGGTATGACAGACTAATGTATTTTGGGGCTATCTGAATAAAGATTTGGAATTATGTGGTGTGTCAGAAATTGGCATTATAAAGCTTGAGGTTAGTCTTGATAGTCTCTTGGCTTCAGCCCATAGTCACTGGCCCCAGCCACGTTTGTACCAGGCATTTTGTTCATTCAGCAAAGTCTTTTTGTATATTATGCATAGCCATAGAAAGGTGTTGAAAACATTTACAAGTGGCTCATGTGTCAGGCATTATACTGGGTGCTGGGAAGGCTCACTGTTTTGAAGTGGTTATGAAGGAACAGAGTAGACCTGACAGTTACAAATTTGGCATTAAAAGTTGTGGCTCTTTTTCAGTAGCCCTGGAGGTCATGGCATGTTTCTGTAATTTTGGCGAGGCACTGATTTGAAATCCTTTTTAGCTGGCTAATTAATGAGCCTCTTAGAGAATCCACCATGCATTGTGCCTCTGTTGGTCATCTGTGTTTATTGCTTTAACATTTCACCGGAAGAAACCGTGTGTCCTAGCGGCACTCATAGGTCTCAGGGTCATTCTGGTGATTGCCATGGTTCCTGGTCACGAGAAGTTTTTGGTCTGATAGGAACTTGGCGCAAAACGCTAACTAGGACCGACAAAGAGGGTATGTGTGCAAAGCGGCCAGCACCCACCAGGAAGTGCCAGGTGGCTTGAGCCCAGGTGCTTCTCTTGCAGTTACTTCCCATCATGCTGGGTGACAGTGAGTTCTCCCGTCTCTATCTCCTCCAGAAGAACAGGAGGTAGAAGAGGGCCTAGGGAGGAGGGATCCTCCTACTTCAGGGTTATCTGGGGAGTCTTCCCAGAGGGGAGAGGGTTACTTTGGAAGTGGTACCTGGTATTACTATATTAAGTATATTACCAGTTTATGCCAAAAATTAAAATATACTTTTTATGTTCCAAATTATTTAGTCAGTCCCCACATGAGAAACTGGTTATGTTCCAGAAGTTTGTAAGTCTGTTGTTTATAACTGGGAACCTGTTTTCCCAGTGGAACAACTTAATGGTTAGTTTCCCAGGCCAGTCCACAGAAACCTAAAATAGGTGCGGGTCAGTAGAATTGGGTGAGCCATTTATCTACAGCTGAGCACCATTTCAAAACTTGTTTTAAAAATGGTGTTTCTCTGTTCCTCCTGACAGCAGAGTGGAGCCTGAGTCAGGGTAGCCTTCTCATGGATGGGCAAGGTATTTCTGACACCTGTCATTTATTAATTTCTCAAGTCTGTGATGGAAGTTTAGGAACAGGGGTTGACCAGATGCCCCTGCTGCTGCTTGGGCCAGGTGGGGGTGTTTGGGAAGTTGGATCTTCAGGACTAAGTTTAACAGATGGAAGCTTCTGGCCTGCTTTCACTACCTGTCATCACAGGGTGGTTTCTGAAAACCTTTGGTGTCCTACCCAGAGGCAGGTTTCAGAAGGCCTGGGGTCCATTCCCAGCTCTGAGTTGGCTTTGGTCTCTTGTGGGCCCCCTAGATGGTCTCCCCTTCCTGACTGCACTTGCTCACCCAGATGTCCTCATCAGCTCTGTGGGAAAGGCCAGATTGGCATGTAGTATTCTCCCTACCTTCCACGGGGCCCCAAAGGAGAGGATGTTACATTAACATCTTTTCCCATTGCTCCCTTCTGCTTATTTAGAACCTTCCTTAAAAGGGGCAGGCTTGTTACTCAGTCTTGGTTTCAGTCACCCTTTGCCAGAACCACGGGAATGTCTTACTCTTACTGCATGTCCTAGTTTAAGGCTCTCTTTCCACTAGATGGGGCTGCATGGAGACTGAGGTTGATTCTGGTGCAGGAGAGTGAGCTATTGAAGAAACTGGTGCCTAGTCCCGGGTTGGGCTTGTGCTGGTTTGCACCAGGATGCCCCAGATGGTTTTTTACTCTCTTTCAACCAGGTAATTTTACTGCAGTACATCAGGCCAACTTATTAAAATGTCAGCCTGATAAATAGTGGAAGGGATTTTTCTTGCCTTCTTCCCCATTTAAAATTTGGATAGGTGCTTTATAGTAAAGATCTGCTGGCCTACATATAAAATAGCCTTCTATTTACGGGTAAGCAGAATGATAAAAATAACTGGCCCTATGATGAATCAGTGGAATTTTACTGAGCAAGTCCCAAATGTGCTTGTAGCTTATTCCAGGAGAGCTGGCACCCTCCTAGAGGAGACTGATTCTCCTTGGTGTTTTTCCCCATTGCTAGCATTTCCATGTTCTCGCACTCTCCTGCCAGCATTAAGTCAAGGCCAGCATCCTGACCCCCTTCTTGTGTGTAAGTTTCAAGGCAGGGCTGCTGTGGCCTTGGAGGCTTCCTTTTTAGTGGCAGAGTCCCAAGATTTGTAAGGATCAGACCCAACAGATATAAAGACATGGGGCTTTGCCATGCAGAGGGTGCCTTGGTTTTAAGGTGAATGATTCTGTGCCTCAGTGAAGCCTGCACCCAGCAAGGTTACATCGGTATAGTCTAGGAACTGACATTCAAACGAGCCTGCTTCCTTTCTTCAAAGGCTGGAGTATGCTTCAGGGCTGCAGAGCCCTCCCCCACCCTGGGAGCCACTGAGCGCTTGGGTGGAAATTTCCACTTGTCTGCTAGGGAGAAGGGGAGGAGGGTGTATGAGTGTGGCGGTGTCTGAGACAGACAAAGCATATAGCCCAAATTGAAGCGGGCCTCTTATTGGGAAAACGATTGGGTTCAGACAAAAGTGAAATAAAAAAGCATGTCCTTTACATTTAGAGGCATTGCAGGAAGATACATTCCCAACTAGGTGGGGGCTGGCAGCCCCAGGAAATCTGCATAGCTTTGTGTCTGCAGGTGATGTGAGTGGGAGCCTAGAGGGGAGGAACAAGAAGGGACACTGAGAGCTGCTGGCTTTTTTCCCTCATGAAACCGCTGCTATGGGTGGAGTGTTCTTGGGAGCATCATTTTCCAGTGTTGGGTACCATCTGTCCTAGAAAGCCATTTCTCTGGGGTTTCAGTCACTGTAGAGTAGGGTTTTGTAGTATAAGAGCATTGTAAGAAATACAAAGACAGGTAAATTATCCCCCTCGAAGACCATGTGGACAGGTTCTCCCTACAAAATGCTTGGCTCTTCCTCCAGTTCTTGAACGTGGGGATCTGTAATGAGAAAGCCTTAGTCTACTAGATCTTTTTTTTACCTCTTTTCTTTCCTGCCTGATATCAATCATCATCTTACTTTCACTTCTGCAGAATTGATGTGGCATAAAAGTTAAGTGTTTTTCTATAGAAGAGAGAGATGCTTGGGTAAAACTGATTCCAACCTGTGTAGACGATGTGATTCTATAATTAGAACCACACATGGGAAAACACACCTTTAAATATAAATATCTCTGGGCTTTGTAGTTAAGGTGATGATAATGCTTGTGTCAGCCCTGGCTCCCTGGTATGAAAAACCACCACTTCACTTGGGCTACTGTAGCACGTGGTTGAAGGTGTTTGAGATGTATGATATGATACAATATGATATGATATTTAGATTTTAGGTGATTGAGCTGGATTTTTGGAAGAGTTTATTTTTTTTCTTATTGGAATGTCAGCTTTTTGGTAGGTGTAGGCAGTTGCAGTGCAGTTGAAATTCTAAACTCTTCTACCCTGAGTGAGAACTTATTGAGAGGATGGAGATAAGAAAGCCCTCTGGTCCTGTGGGGTTTTCTGTTTACTTGTTTGTTTTTTTTAGGAGGTACCAGGGATTGAACCCGGGACCTCGTACTTGGGAAGCAGACGCTCAACCACTTGAGCTACGTCCGCTCCCTGGTCTTGTTCTGCCCATGGTGAGGGGAAGAAGCCAACATTGGACCAGGATGAAGATGGGGAGGAAGGGCTCTCAGATTTCTCAAGAAACACTGGACCCACCGTTCTGGCCCCTCCCCGGAGCATTGGCTCATCTGGGTTTGAGAATGGTTTCTCCCTGGCAGCCTTTAGCAGGATGGAGGGAGCAGGTGTCGGGAGTTCTTTACAGGCCTGTCCTAGGCCGTGCTGTTGTGAGAAAGGAATCTTTGCAGGCATCAGAAGTTACCCAGACCCATAACCCACATAGGTTGTTCTGGGCCTTAACTTTCTTCATGTATGAAAATGGCACTGCAGGGCTGCACTCTGCTGTCATGGTTGTAGAAAATCCCACTCTCCTTTTTCAGATCTTTGTGGTTTGAAGAGCCAGCAGCCAGGGCTGGATGTCCACAGCAGGGTGGGAGGCTTGTGTAGGCGCGGAAGCCTGGGTCTCTGCTAGCACAGCAGCTATTGTAGCTGCTGCTTTTTTGTATTGACTCTCTTACGGTGATAAAGCTGTGGGATAGCTTTTTCTGTGCATCTGGCCTTGTGTCCCAGCTGGAGCACAAGGCTGTGTGTGCCTCACTTTTTTTTTTTTTTTAATTTATTTTTATTGTGGGTAAAAATCAAAATTCTCACAATACATACAAACATTTGCAAAATGATATATAAATATATATGCATATATGTGTATTTGCTTACAAAAATGTTATTTATATATATATATATACACATATATTTTAAGAGGTGCTTAGATTACCCAAAATATTACACGGAACCCACTGGGATTCCCATGTTGCCCACCTCCCACACCTCCCACCACATCCCACACAAACATCTCCCACAACTGTGGCCCACCACCCTCAATGAGCTTACACATCCTGGAGCCTTGCCACCAACCATAGACCACAGTTCACACCGTAGACCACACTCTCTCCCACTGAGTTCTGAGTGGTGTGTGCTGATTTAAAATGGCCTACATCCGTTGCCACAACGGTACTCAGGACAACCTCTAACTCCCAAAGAAGCCCCTGTATTTCAACTGCTCATCCCCTCCCTACTCCAAAAGTGTCAAGTGGCCACTGGCTCCACCTCATTGTTATAATTTCTTCCATTGCTAGAATCACCATATGTGAACAAGAGAATACCATCAAGTCCACTCTAGTCCATAGTTCTTCCCCCAATCCTGAGGGAACTGGGATGGTGATGTCCACTCCATCTCCAAGTGAGAGAGGGCTTATATCCCATGGATAGTGCCTCACTTTTTTAACCTCTGCTGAGGAGCCATAGTAGATGTTGATTGATCAGTTCTGTTTACGCCCCAACGTAAATAGGTGAGAACACAAGAATATATTCTGGAAGCAGCCAGGAATGGGTCAAGGCCTTTCCTGCATGGGAGAGCCATAAATGAACCTGTGTACTTGGGCCACCACTGCAGACAGAGTTTGAGTTTGTCCTGGACTTTGACCTGGTTCCCTCATCTGGGGGAGGGAGAGGGACAGCTTGGTTCCCTGAGAACGGATTTGGGGAGGCTAGAGGTTCAGCTTTCAACTGAAAGTGGTGAATACAGTAAGATCTCCCCATCTCTCAGCCGCTTCCTCCCTTCCCTGTTTTGGTAGTGTTTCCTCTTCATGGAAATATCCATGGTGTAATCAGGAGATGGGAGTAGAAGTGGTCTTTGCCCATGTGAGTCCCAGGCACAGATCTTCACAGTGATGGTGTATGAAATATTGTCACCAACTTGTGGTTGTGGGCACAAACCCATGGGCATTTTGGCCAGTGCTCTTGGGTGGGTTTGGTTGAAAGGGAAGTGTCACTCTTGGTGGAGGGAAGGCAGAGCGGTGGCTAGAGGGCAAAAGGCACGAGGTATCTGGGGAGCAATGGGGAACCTCCAGTAGCCATAGATCATTCAGAATTTCCAGGCCTGGGGCCTCCAGAAGCTCAGTGCTAATTAACCAGAGATGTGATAGACAGAGAGGCACTGTGTAGTCTGGGGTCCTGAGCTCGCCTCTCATTTTGTGACCCCCGGGCAGATCAGTTCCTCTCTGGGCTTCAGTTACCTCATAACCAACCTGTAGGGTTGTATTGTCCATCTGGTCTTTTCCAGCACTTGCTTTCTATGATTCTGTAATCCGTTGTTGGTCCCAAAGCTGTCTGTGGCTCCGTGTGTCCTGCATTGAAATTTTCTGAGTCTCTCTTAACTACATTAAACTGTAAGTAGGTAGGGAAGTGCTTTGAGAACTCCTAGACTAGTAATTGTTGTTGGAGAGAGGGCTGCTGGAACCAAACCAACCCTCGACACCACTTCCTCTTCTACCATTTCCTGAATTGCCACACAAGTGGGGCCTCCATTTCCCCTGCGTCCTTTTCCTCAGAAGCTGCTTAAACTGAAAACACTTTGAAACTTGGAAAGTGCTGTGTAAGACATTTTTTTTTTTTTTTATAAAGATTTTATTTGTTTATTCATTTATCCCCCCCTTGCTGCTTGTGCTCGCTGGGTCAGCCAACCACGCTGTGCGGGCGGGCCTGCCCTCACCAGGAGGCCCCGGGAACCGAACCCGGGGCCTCCCATATGTTAAACGGGAGCCCTACTGATTGAACCACAGCCGCTTCCCAAGACATTTCTTTTAAGTTGTAAAATGTGAGGTTTCTCATGTGGCTAGCCTCTAGTTTCCATCCTTGGGTTTCCTTTTTGCCCTTATCACAAAATGATATCCAGAGCTTTGGGTGTATGTCTCGGGATCATTTGGTGAGTTCTGGTGTATGGAGACCACAGTTCAGAAAGGCTTCTTAAAAACTGATTTGGGAATAGTTGAGTTGGTTGTTGGCAAGTGTAAACACACTTGCTCTCAGAAACATGTTTAGATTCCTGGTCTGGCCAAAAAAATGCCTCTTAAACTTGTGGTGCAGCTGAATGGAAACTGGAAGAAAGCAATGCTGTTAACATATCATAATTCAAACCAAAACAACCCCACACATGGTATTTTACTAACTTGAATTCTTGACTGTGAGGGTAGGGCAAGTAGGAGTTGTCTGTGGAAGTGCTGGAGGGAGGGGCCTGGAGTGGTGCAGGGCTGGCTGTGGCAAGGGACTGGCGAGGGCCTGTGGTCCCAAGTGCCTCGAGCGTGTCAGGCCCTTAGCAGCTGTCCCCTCCCTGTTACCCTGTGTAGTGAACAGTGCTTCACCAGCATACAGCCCCTGCCATCAGCAAAGGGCTGTAGTGGAATAAAGCAAGAAAGGATGATTTTCCTAAGGAAACTAGACAGTGGACTGAGTAAGAGATGCTCAGAGAGAATGTGTATGTGTTCAAAGAAAAACGACCTGCTCTACAATTTAAGTAAGCTGGGAATATTGGCAGACAGGGTTATCATGATAACCCATGGCAATTTGGAAAGACCTTTTCATGAGTGAAAGAACACTGAGTGAAGGGAGCCAGTGTAACTCAAGTGGTTGAGCTCCTGCTTCCCATGCCCACGGTTCTGGGTTCAATCCCCAGTACCTCCAGAAAAAAAAAAAAAGAAAAGACTCTGATGGGATAAATGGGGAAGAAAGGAATGCTGGGGGCTTTGTTGGGTGCCCTGGCCACCAGCTGGCCAAAATGTAATTAAAATTTGGTGGGGATGGGGGAAAGGGGCTGATGGCTGGCCAGAAAGGAGGTGATTGAAGTTGATCACATTTATTTGTAGGCTCTAGTCCAGAGCCTTGCTCTTAATAAGCAATCAAGAGTAGAAGAGAAACTCACCCATATTTTCACCATCCAAAGACTGGTTAACATCTTGATATCTTTTCTTCATCTTGTTTCTGTGCACAGGTTTTTGGTTTGTTAATATGGTTGTGGTCGTTCTATATATCTGTAATAGTGTCAACAATAAAAATAAAGTTAAACGTAAAAAAAAAAAAAAAAAAAAAAAAAAAAAGAGTTACATATTGAACATGAGCAGTTCTGATAAAGAACATGTACCCAGAATATATAAAGAACTCTCAAAACTTAGTAAGAAAACAAACTAATGTAAAAAATGGACATAAAATTTGAACTCATATTTCACCAAAGAAGACACATGACAGCAATTAAGTACACGAAAAGATGCTTAACACCGATCACGTGGCGATCTCTCCATCTGGCTGCTACTTCTGTGTCCAGTTTCCTTAGCCTTAGAAATTAGAGACTCCAGTCATACTGAAGTAAGGTCCACCCTAATTCAATCTGGCCTCATCTCAAAGGGATCTTTGAAGATAATATTCACAAATGAGTCCACTTCTTAAATCTTCAGAGGTGCTGTTTACATGTGGGTTCACAGCCACAGGACTAGAGGACTTGAACATGTCTTGTGGGGGGTGTGACTCAATCCCCAACAATAATATTCTTTTTATTATCCTTTTAATATCTGTAAAATCTGCAGTGATTTCACTTCTGTCATTCCTGATACTGGTAATTTGTGTCTTCTCTCTTACTGATCAATCTGGCTAGAAGTATATCAGTTTTATTGATCTTCTCAATGAACTTTTTTTTAAAGACTTTTTTTTTTGTTAGACTTTTTGGTATTTTCTCATAGATACCTAAGTCTCTCTCTCTCTCCTTTTTTTTTTTTTTTTTTTTTAACGAGGTACTGGGTATTGAACTTAGGACCTTGTACATGGGATGGAGGCACTCAACCACTGAACTACATCTGCTTCCCAAAGAGCTACTCCCAATGACTTTTAATCCCATAGATATTCTCTCTTGTTTTTCTGTTTCATTGGTTTCTGCTGTGAACTTTATTATTTTCTTTCTTTATCTTACTTTGGATTTAATTTGCTCTTTTTTCAGTTTCTTAAGTTGGAAGCTGAGGTCATTGATTTTGAGGCCTTTCTAGGTTTTCTTACATAGGTGTTCAGTGCTGTAAATTTCCTCCCAAGTACTGCTTTAGTGCTATCCCCCAAATTTGCTTATATTGTGTTCTCATTTTCATGCAGTTCAAAGTACTTTCTAATTTCCCTTTGCTTTCTTATTTGACTCATAGGTTGTCGAGGTAGGTGCTATTCAGTTTCCAAGAACTTGAGGATTTTCCCAAGATCTTTCTTTATGACTTGAATTCCTTTAGTTCTGTTGAGACTTGCTATATGGCCCAGAATCTGATGGGTCTTGGTAAATGATCTGTGTGCCCTTGAGAAGAATGTATATTCTGCTGTAGTTGGGTGGAAGTTCTGTCTGTAGCGTTCAGTTAGATCCAGTTGCTTGGTGGCATTGTTTGCTTTTTCTGTATCCTTGCTGATTTTGTGCCTTCTATTTCTCCTTTAGTTTCTATTAGCTTTTACTTCTTATACGTTGTAACTCTGCTATCTGGTGCATATACATTTAGATTTGTTGCCTCTTCATGGTGAACTCTTATCATTATTTGTAGTCCCTTTTTATCCCTGGTAATTTTCTTTGCTGTGGAGTCTACTTTGTCTCTTGAGCTTTCTTTTGATGAGTGTTTGCATGGTATTTTTCTGTCCTTTTAATTATTTGTTTATTGAATGGCTTTCTCCCTAGGCTTGGCTAAGAGTGAATGCTCACTCAGGGGAAGTTTTTTCTTACGAGTTTTGAACCCCTCTTGTCTGGAATTATACAAAAATGCCATACTTTTTCTCATGACTTCCGTCCTTGCTGATTTTGTCCATTTTTAATTTGTTTTTTCCTGTCTTCTGTGAGAATTCTCACCTTTCATGCTAACATTACCACTGTCACATAGATGCTGTAGATATGTCGGTGGTGATAAAGTGCTATGGGGCAGTACATGGGAAGCTTAGACTTTTCGACCCATGAGGAGGGTTGGACAGGGAGGAAGGGTGCTTCTTCCTTGTGTCGTCATCCAGGTGGCTGCTACTGAAGTGTTGCTCCTTTAAGACCAAGGAGCTGCGTGCGATGTGCCATCCGCATTTGTCTGATCTGCATAGGTGAATGTTAAATTCTTCAAATAATTTTCTTTTTGTTTCTTCTTCTTGTACGTGCAGGATAATCTTGGATGAGCCCCATACTTTGCTAATCTTTTTCTTTGTTCGTGAGGTGTGGCTGAGGGTGCTTACTGTGTCTTGTGGTCACCTGTAAAATCCTTTGGCACATGAGAAGACACACAATGCTCGGATGTTACCCAAAAGCATCAACTAATGATTTAGAAAATTAAGCCTTGTTGTTGGGTTAGAAAATTCTGTTTTTGTACCCATAATTACACCGTACTTTCTAATATTTCCCCCTCTATGTAATGTCACAATGCTTTGCTGCCCAAAATTTGTTTGGATTCATACTTTTATAAGAGTGTAATGGGACAGGCCATAGGAGGAGGGTGAGACTGGGCTTCCTCCTATTCTTCTGTGTAGGCTGGTCAGCTAGTAGTGTCCGTTTTAACAAAGGTGTGTGTTTGTGTGGAGTTGATGTTTTCTGGGGAAGAGTAAAATGAAGACATTGACCAGAAGACTAGAATTGTTGTATTTCAGAATGCAGGAATTTACAATTTTTAAATTTTATTGCAGATATTTCTTGGTGGATTTTTATGCACCAACAACAACTGTGGAAAGTATGATGGATCATTTGACTCGGGACACTGATGTGATCCGACCAAATATTGTCAAGCACCCACTAACTAAGGAAGTAAGAGAGTGCGAAGGGATTGTCCCAGTCCCACTGGAAGAAAAATTGTATTACATAAAGAAGAAGTAAGAGGATTCACTTTAGCCTTATTTTTACTTCTCACGTTTGAGTGTCATGCATTAATTGTTTACAAGCTCATCCTTTATATGGGAGTGTGTTGCAGGTATGTCATTTGATTCTTCTAAGATGTTTTTAGCTCCTTTGCTGCACAAGGTGAGGAACAACTTGTTTCCAGCTGCTCCACAGTCTATGGCACCAGCACATCATTCTGGATTTTGTTTTCATTAATTTGATGTGGCAGTGAGGACTTTTTGCCTTACAACAACGGTAATTTTATAGAGCTAAACTTATTTAAAACTGCCTTGGATGGTGAGCTAGTCATTCAGACTATATAACTGTGCAAAAATAAAATTTTAAAGCCACTGTATTAATTTGAATGACTTCTGATCAGGGTAATAAACTGACTTTTAAAACCTCAGGCAAGTGTTTTGTGTTTCACCTGCCCAGCATGATGCACTGCCCAAGGCCGTGTGGGAAGGGCTACCCCCTCTCCAGCCAAGGCCTGGAGACTGGGAGAGTGGTGGGGGTGCTCCTTGGCCACTTTCCCTTTGTGGTGGCAGTTGTGCCCTGGCACTGCTTCCTGTCACTCCTTTGCCATTGGCTCCTGCCGCCTCCACTGTTCCTCAGCCCTAGGCCGGCCTCTTTGAGGATGCCACATTTGGACTTGGTTCCTCCTCCCCTCAGTCCGTACCTGCCCTGAGGCTTTTGAGCTGGGGCTGCCCAAGTTGCTGGTGGCTCCTGTGCAACCTGTGGCATGTGGAGCTCTTCATTAGGGGAGACTTGAAAGAAGACACACCTTCTCTTTCAGTTTTTTGTTTTGTTTGCTTTTTTGTTTTTTATTTGATGCTTATAAATATCTTTTCTTAGCCAAATGTATTGGAATTTAAAAAGTTGTTTTGAGCTTTTTTGTGTGATTTTCTTTTTGGTGGGGGAGAGGTTGGGTTTGTTACACTTTTGAGATTCTCCAAAAACCAAATAACCTTCATTTGCTTGAAGTGAATATAATTAGGATTCCCAGATTTAGCAAATAAAAACGAAGGATATACAGTCAAATCTGAATTTCAGATAAATTATTTTTTAGTGTAAGTATGTCCCAAATATTTTATGGGGACATACTCATTATTTATAGATTCAGACTTAACTGAGTAGCCTACATTTTCTCTGGTAATCTTCATACAACCCATGTAAAGAGATAAGCAGTACTCAGCACAGATACAGGGTCTGCTCTCCTACTGAAAAACCTAGGGAAGAGAAGAAGACAGCGTCCAGCGTGCTGGCTTCTCATCTGGCATCGTCTGCAGCAAGGCTGTTAGAAGAGCATGCTGAGTTAAAGAAGAGCACATAACATGTATGCTCTAATTTGCCTGAAACGCTTATTCCTTCAACCCACTGGAAAAATGATCTAGAAATCCTCATGGAAATTTGATTCCTGGTTAGTTCCAGGTGATCTGTTCTATGGGCCTAAATTTACTGATCTTAGAATCAGTAAGTGCTACCTGTTTTTTAAATAGTAAACTTTATTTCAACTTCAAATTTTAAATAACAGACAAAATGCATCTTAACAAATTATGAGAGAATTACTCTAAAAAATTTCTGTCCAGGCACATTTATCTCATTTAATCCTAAAAACAAACTCAATTGTTTCTCCATTAGTCAGAGAGATACCTATATGAGCAGAGATTGGTTAAATGACATGACCAAATTCTCCTTGTTAATGAAGGAAAAAATGTTTAATCATATTCATATTTCATAAAACTAATTTTTTTTTTTTTTTTACCTTTAGCATTGATAGAGTACCTTCTTTGCCTGTGCTATAAAAATATTACAGGGGTGCTCAGTGGTTGAGTGCCTCCTTCCACATATAAGGTCCCAGGTTCAATCCCTCGTACCTCCTAAAAAAATTAAAGTGAGCCACCAGAGGAGCATATTAAAAAAAAAACATACAATATTGCTTTTAACCATAGTCTTTAAGTTACATTAGTTGTATTTTTCTCATGTATCATCATGCTTAAACACCTTGTAGGAGAACATTCTTGTATTTATTTATATTATTAACTGCAATCCTCATCTATCACCAAAATCATTGTTAAACAGTCTCTAGATTATCCTCTAGCTGCCTTCCCTAGACTACCCCTTTCAGCCACAATCACATTTATAAATCAGCACTGTTAGTTATACTCATTATAATGTGCTACCATCAGCTCTATCCATTACCACATTTTGGACAATCGACCTTATTAAACATTCTATGTACATTCAGTGTCAGCTCCCCCTTAACCCACGTTTTGTCTCCTGCCAAACTATACTTTATGGGTTGACTCCATAAGTTTACTCATCGTATTTAGTTCATATCAGTGGGTCCATCCAATATTTGTCCTCTTGTGTCTGGCTTATTTCACTCAACATAATGTCGTCAAGGTTCATCCACATTGTCATGTGCATCCCAAGTTCATTTCTTCTTAGAGCTGAATAGTATTCCACCGTATGTATATACTACATTTTGTTTATCTACTTGCTGGTTGATGGGCACTTAGGTTTCCATCTTTTAGCATTTGTGAATAATGCCACTGTGGACATCGGTGTGCAGATATCTGGTTTAGTGTGTGTGTGTTTTAAAGGCCTTTAAAAAGTCCCAAATGTGATCGGCCCCAGGCCAAGGAAGCTGAGGTCCCAGTTTCCCTGGCAGTGGAATGGCTTCTGTGAGGGGTGAGCTCAAGGCTTTTTCCTGGAATATTCACTCATCCCGTCTCTTCACAGCTGGTGGATTGGAAGAAATTGACCGACCTTCCCAATAGCTTCCTGTTGCCACTGGAGTTCAAAGGGAAAAAGCCACTTGTGCTCAGAGTGGCCTGCACAGGGTGTCTGTCACCAACCTCGGCGGCAAAGCCTCACAACACATAGGGGAAGTGTCGGTTACTAAGAATCTCTGGTTATATGAACCTAATACAATTGGCCTGTCTTAAAGTCGAGAGGGACCCCAAGATCTGGCCTCTCCCTCATTTGGGCCATGGCAAGACTGAAAGAGGTATCCAGGTGGTACCCCAACAGCCAGGAGGACCCTGGCCTCAACTCCTTGTCCAGGACTCCTCCCTCTGTGGTGCTCTGTCCTGGAGGCTCAGTTTTGCCACTTAGTTTATTCTTAAGAGTCCAGATAATGTGCAGCTTCAACTTCCTCCACAGGCAAAAAGCTGTCAAAGTCTTCTGGAAGAGCATTAGTTCAGTAAAGAGAGTCATTAAGAACTGCAGAATGAAAAGGAGAGGGGTAAAGTGGAAATCGCCTGGAAAAGCAGACTTCCTGTTCCATTATGAATTTCCTGAAAGTTCAGGCTCTCAGGGCTCTCGAGCACAGACTCATCCACCAAATGGTTTGTGTCTCAGCATACCTTTGATCGGGTGCTTAAAGTTTATTACATGTACACCACGGGCCATGAGCTGTGCCACCTCATCTAGTCCTTGGCAGCTCTGAGGGAGCATTAGATTCCTCTTAGACGAGGAGCCTGGCTCAAAGACATTTGACCATGACCCTGCAGCTACTGAGTATCGGAGCTGACATCTTGAGCTGGGGACTCTGACGCCATCTGGGCTTTCCCACCATTGGTTTTATCCAACCAATGTACCAAGTTAAGCCAGGCACCTGGGTGTCTGGGGTAACCTCTTCCCATTTGGGTCATTGTATCTGTGTGGTGTGGTACTGGTACTTGTTTTTCCTACGTTTGGCAGTCCCTGGGAAGACGATTGACCCATTGGGCATTCCAGGTCATACAAATGCTCAGAATCACACAGCACTGTTTATAGAGTTCAGAAAGAGGCTGGCTGAGTCAGACAGCTGTACATGTGCCAGTTCCTCTCTTGGAAACTAAAATGAAGCACTGCCCATCCCGTCTGAGCTGCTGATTCAGGGCCCTTGCAGCCTGATGGATCAAAATGCCAGGTGTTTTTGCAGGGCACGTGTGCAGGTGCCTTCCAGAACCAGGAGTCTATCAGGTCCTGCGTGGGCCTGAGGCAGCCAGAGTTGCTGTTTTGATGGCCCACTCCTTCAGTGGACAGTTTCCAGCCAAGTGCAGAAAGTACAGCCACGGTCAAAGAACAAAGTCCCTGTGGAGGGGGTGGTCCAGCTGGGAGGGCAGCTGGAGTGAATATGGTGCTGAGTGTGAAAAAAGCTGAGGAAGACACTGGGCACTGTAAGGCGGTAACATAGGGACGTGACCTTTAAGTGGAGACCTGGAAGGGCGAGGGGCCAGTCAGGCGCTGCTGGCTGAGGACACGGCTCATGCAGAGGCCCTGAGGCCCTAAGCGGCAGGACAGTGGAGGCAAAGGGGGTTGGGCCGGGTGTGGGCAACTGGAGGACCCCTGGGAATTAAAATGGGATATAAGTAAGTCCTGAGCACAAGATACCAGGTTTCCAGGGTAAGCTGCAACTCCAGAATGCTCCTGTGCTCACATCCTCACAGCCGGCGCCATCCTTGGATTTGTAGACTGACAATTTCTTGTCCGCTTTGGACAGGATCGATCTGGCAGAAGCACTTGGTTTTATCCAACCAATGATCTTGAACCAGCTGCGCTTTAGGGCACTATACTTCGACCTTTAGACGAAAAGTGCTTTCTTCTCATCAGTGCCTAAGAAGGTGTGTCGAAGTAAGCCGAGTTACGGCCACAAGTCTGAACTGCCATTTGTGATGGTCAGGGTTGACGAGGTAAGTGACGTCTCTACTGCTCTTGGCTCCCTCTATCCAAGGTGCAAAGTTACTCTTCCCTTCTTCCACTCTTTATTGAGCGATGCTTCTTTTTGCCACCCAGCTCTCTGCTACCTGCCAGGAGGAAACTGCTCACTTGAGTCGACCAGGGCAGAGGTCTTGAAAGGACGCCCAAGGGTCACATGTGACAATCGTGCCTCTGGAAGTCAGTGGTGCCCTAGCCCAAAGGTTGTGGCCACAGCTCAGACCTGTGACGAGCCAGAGGCTTGTGTTTTCAGGGAGGGCCAGTGTGGGAGGTAGAGAAGAGATGGCAGCTGTGGGTTGGAGAAGCTGGTCCCTGGTGACATTTTCAGATCATGGAAGCAATCATTGGCTAGCATCTTGGGGAAAACCAAGCCCTGTACCACGGCGAATCAAGGAAGGGCCATTAAGCCCAGGTAAGCCATATAGGATTTTGCCAAAAGACCAAACGTGTTTTTTTATTTATTTATTTATTTATTTATTTATTTATTTATTTATTTATTTATTTATTTATTTATTAATTACCGGGAGGTCCCGGGGATCGATTGGGATTGGGAGACAGATGCCCAACCATTTGAGCCACATCCGTCCCCCAAACGTCTTTTGACTGAGATGAAATACTTGCTTAAGAGATCAGAGGAGTGTTGGAAGCCTGAACTCCGCCCTCTGTGTTGTGTGTAGATGAGTCGTCATCTACCCCAACGCACCTGAGGGGTACAGCACAGTGCCTTGAACAAAAGCTCAATATGGACGTTATTTCTTCTACCTTGTAATGGGTTGAATTGTGTCCCCAAAAGACACGCTGAAGTCCAAAACCCCCAATACCTCAGAATGGGATCTTATTTGGAAATGGGGTCATTGCAGATGGGAATGTTTACATTAAGATAAAGCCAAACTAGATTAGGGAGGGCCCTAATCAGTAAGAACATTGTCCTTATAGGAAGAGGAACAGAGAGAAGACAGGGAGTGAATAAGGCATGCTACGGACTGCTGGCCACCAGGAGCTGGGAGAGCTTTGAACCTACGGACCTGAGAGTGAGTGCATCTGGTGCTTCAGCCACCTGGTTTGTGGTGCTTTGTTACAGCCCCTCCAGGACATACTCCACCAGATGAATGTTAACCCCATTTTACAGACGAGGCACCCAAGGCTCAGAGAAAATAAGTAGCTCGAACAAGGCCACAAAGGGAGTAGGTGGGGTGGGGACCTCCATCTCTGGGATCCGAAGCCCACTCTGGGCCCGCCCCAGACTGATGGAGGGGGCGCTGCCAATTCCCACAGCCGCAGCCTTAGGCCGCGCTCCGAGGGAGGCCTGGCTCTGACTGCCTTGGCTCTGGGCCAGCACCCCGGCCTCACCGCTGTAGGAGGGTGAAGGTGGAACGGGGACCTCTCAGGGGTGGTTGTCCTCTCAGGTCCTCAGAGGAAAGTCTGAAAAGATTAGGAAATGCTGGAGTCTGTAGTCCAGGTGTCCTCTTGGCCAGTTTCTCCCTGCTCTGCTGTCTTCCACAGAGCTTTTTTCTCCCCACATTACTTCAGGGGTGTATTTGTAGTGCACGACATGATTCAGGGAGTGGGAAGTTGGTAGGCTGGAGAGATGGGGAAGGGTTAAAGAACTCTCCCAGAGGCTTCTGCCTTGCACATTTCTTTTCATCTTCTGGTAAGCACAGCTATTGTTTTTATAACCTGCCAGGAGGTTCGTGGGGCTGACTATTATTCAAATTCTAAACAGAGTAGGCCCTGTACTTAATCACAAGAAAACAGCACAAGGAGCCCCAGAGGTCAGCACAGTAATTTGATGGGCTCACATTGCCAGCATTCTTTTTGCTCTCAGAAAACAAATGCAGCTTTAAGGGACATGGCTTTAGAGCCAGATACAGGCAAAAGGCATTTTGTCAGCCACAGGAGGAAAGCAGTGTTGTGAAACAAGAAGTCCCTCAGTGGGGGCAAAATCTTTTTTTTTGATACCTGCGCCACGACCCCAGAAGTCAACCTCACCTTTGCAGTAAGAGCAGCAACATCCAGAAGAGCCTTCACGCTCCCAGCTCCCTGCCACCCGACTGAGGAGATTCACAAAAGGCGCATCCCTAGTACCAAAGCACTCAAGTCATTTTGGTTGCTGAGGGGGCGGTGTTGGTGTCTGGGTATTATATCTGACTCCTTTTCCCTGGAGCACCAGCACAAAGTTGTGGCTGCTTTGGGGAAGGAAATGTGATTTCATCACTTCCCAGAGAAGATTTACCCTGAGAGGATTCCACTGTGACTAGAAGAGACAAGGATGCATTGTTCAGCAGATAATGCCTAAATAAGGATTATGCCAAGTGGACTATTGACCTTTCCGTTCCAAAACAGTGGGAGATTCCATTGTTCCCACAAAGCTGATATTGAGCGAAATGATGTGACTTGGATATAGCACTGTTTGTCCGAATAGATCCCCAAATGCAAGTCCTTCTTTGTGGAAGATGGTGTTACTTTTTTTTTTTAAGGAGGTACCGGGGATTGAACCCAGGACATCATATATGTGTAGCCGTTGGCCAATTTAATGTAATTATGAATTCCAAAAATATAATTGGATCATGCTTGTAAACTGATCTGTTAATCTGGGCATGATTAAGTTATGATTAGGGCGTTGACTGGGTCACGTCAGTAGAGCGTTGAGCCCCACCCCTTGGTGGGTGGGGAATCAAATGTAAAAGGCATGGCAACAACAGAGTTGAAGCAGTTTTTGAGAAGCAGTTTTGATGTTGGAAAGAAGGCCCCAGAAGAGAAGTGCGCTGTTCGCCCTATCATCTACAGCTGACCTTGTGGAGGAAACAGGAGCTAAGCCCGGAGAGAAACACAGCCCCGGGAAGAGAGGAACCCAAGAAGCCTGAACCCTGCCAAACGTTGGCAGCTGTCTTGCTCTAACACGTGGCAATGGATTGTGGTGAGGGAAGAAACTTAATGCTTTATGGCCTGGTATTTGTGGACTTCTACCCCAAATAAATACCCTTTATAAAGACCAACCCATTTTTGGTATTTCACATTAGCCACCCCTTTGGCTGACTAATATATGGGAAGCAGGTGCTCAGCCACTGCACTAACCTGCTCCCCTATAGTATTACTTTTTTTTTTTTTTTTTTTTTTTTAAAGATTTTATTTATTTATTCATTTATCCCCCCCTTGCTGCTTGTGCTCACTGGGTCAGCTAACCACGCCGTTTGGGCGGGCTTGCCTTCACCAGGAGGCCCCGGGAACCGAACCCGGGGCCTCCCATATGGTAAACGGGAGCCCTACTGATTGAGCCACAGCCGCTTCCCAATATAGTATTACTTTTTGACAGAGGTGTTGTCCACCTCTGCTAACTTGTATTTACCTCTGGGATGTGCCCTTTAGTTTTCTGCTGAGGACTTTTTGACATCCTTCTTTAATTCTCTAGCTTCTAATTGCCTTGAGAGAGATTTGTCTCATTTTGCTTGTCTTGTTTGTCTTCCAACCTCCTGCCTCCCCTTCTCATCCATGCATACTTTCATTCTCCACCAGCTCCAGTCCAGCCAGGGAGCTACACCTACCTGTGTCAGGGGCCTTTGAAAGGGACACTTAGAAAGTATCTTAGTAGAAGAGGGTGGCAGTGTGGCCAAAAGAGGAAACCCTGGCCATGTCCTCCATTTGCCCTCCAGCCTTAGGAGCAGGTAGATTTGGGGGATGTGAAGGCAATGGAAAGGGATAGTGGCACCCCCCACTTAAGGTTCCAGGACAGCTCAAGGATTTTCATAATCCTTTCTGAATCAAATACATTTTAATTACCTTTAAAACAACCATAAAGGGCTGTTCACAAAGCAATTCCACAAGGAATTTTTAAAGATGCCAAATTTATAAGATTAACAGTTACAACAAATATTTTGAAAGCAGCTAGTTGTTCCTCTTCCATGTAACTCTTACCAGATCTAAAAATAATAATATTGAGTAAGTAGTTTAATGAGGTCAAGTATTAGGGTGATGCAAAAGGAATTGCAGTTTTGGACCGTGAATTTCAAATCGTTACAACTAGGCTCAAACACATCTTTATTAATCAAAATAGGAACCATTACAATCAACACATTTTTGCCAATGAGAAATGTTTGTTTATTCCTGTAGTGTAAAAATCCATGCTTTGGGATTCGACGGATTCTTGGAAAGCATTTTATGCATCCTGCTGGTTGTGGAAGTGTTTTCCCTGCAAAAAGTTGTCCAGATGCTTGAAGAAGTGGTAGTCGGTTGGCCAGAGGTCAGGTGAATATGGTGGGTGAGGCAAAACTTCATAGCCCAATTCATTCAACTTTTGACGCATTGGTTGTGCGACATGCGGTCACGCATTGTTGTGGAGAAGAATTGGTCCCTTTCTGTTGACCAATGCCGGCTGCAGGTGTTGCAATTTTTGGTGCATTTCATCGATTTGCTGAGCATACTTCTCAAATGTAATGGTTTCACCAGGATTCAGAAAGCTGTAGTGGATCAGACCGGCAGCAGACCACCAAACAGTGATCATGACCTTTTTGGGGTGCAAGTTAGACTATGGGAAGTGCTTTGGAGCTGCTTCTCAGTCCAACCACTGAGCTGGTCATTGCTGATTGTCGTATAAAATCCACTTTTCATCGTCACAATCCAATCAAGAAATGGTTAGGTTTTGTTGCGTAGAATAACAGAAGACGACACTTATAAACGACAATTTTTTTAAATTTTTCGGTCAGCTCATGAGGCACCTGCTTATCGAGCTTTTTCACCTTTCCAATTTGCTTCAAATGCTGAACGATCGTAGAATGGTCGACGTTGAGGTCTTCGGCAACTTCTCGTGTAGTTGTAAGAGGATGAGCTTCGATGACTGCTCTCAATTGGTCGTTGTCAGCTCCCGATGGCCAGCCACTAGGCTCCTCGTCTTCAAGGCTCTTGTCTCCTTTGCATCTTGAACCACCGCTGCACTGTGGATTCGTTAGCAGTTTCTGGCCAAATGTGTTGTTGATGTTGCAGTTGTCTCTGCTGCTTTATGGCCCATTTTGAACTCAAATAAGAAAATTGCTCAGATTTGCTTTTTGTCTAACATCATTTCTATAGTCCAAAATAAATATAAAATAAACAGCAATAAGTTATTAGCAAAAAAACATAAAGAGAAATGCACATTAAAATGATGTATAACATAACCACATTTATTTAAGAATGTATTCCAATGTCAAACGGCAGATTTCAACAATGTAAAACCACAGTTACTTATGTGCCAACCTAATAAAATACTCCCTTATCCTGTCTAATCATAATGAAATGGTCTTGGGTTAAATTTCTATTCTGGTGATGTGTGATACTGTAACGATGATTGGTCCCCGTCTTAGAACACTGTTCAGACTCTGCTTCCTTTCCTAAAATTTGCATATGAATTGATAAACCAGAAACATTCATTTTTAAAAATTCAAACATACATAAAGGCACAGAAGATTATATAACAAACCTGAGGTACCTAACACCCAGATTGAACAGATTCTGTGTTTTTGCTATGTTTTCTTTAGATCTTTTATTTTAAAGAAATAAAATGCTAGATGTAGTTGAAGTCCCTCTTTGTACCAGCATTCTAAAGTCAGTGTGTATCATTTACATCCATATTTTATACTTTGACTACATATATATACAGCTTTAATTTAGAATATGGCTTTTAATTAACTAAATGCATTCATGATATGTAGACCTCAGTAACAGGCGTTTTTTATCCAACATTATCTTTTGGGGATCTATCATGAGTTTATGTGTATGTAGACCTAATTTACTGATTTTTTTACTGTTGAGTAGTATGCCAGCGTGTGACTGTAGCACAGTTGCTCACTCACTTATTGATGGGCATTTCCAGTTGTACAGTGTTTCAAGCAGAACAGCAATGAACTTATTGGCTGAGGTCTTCTGGGGGCATAGGAGTATTTCACTAGGATATATACTTAAGTGCTGAATACACTGGCTCATTGAATGTTTTCATTTTTATCTTTACTAATTATTGACAAATTTCTCTCCAAAGTCATTGCACTGCCAGCAAGATTTTAGAGTTCCTGTTTTCAAACATCTCCCCAACATGTGATACCAGGTTTTTGAAAAACTTTGCTGTTCTCATGAGTGTCAAGAGATATCTCTTTAAAAAAAAAAAAAAAAAACTGACATTTTCTCTATTATTAAGAAGCATGTGCTTATTTTCATGTTAATGGTCATTCTGTTTGTCGAGTCCCATCCCCCCCTCCATTAATTGCCTGTTTATATAGTTTGCTAATTCCCCCCCTGGATTGTGTCATTTTCTAACCTATGAAAACAGAAGGGCAATGCTTACTATGGAAGTGCAATTCAAAAGCGGGTCTAAGACCCTCTTCTCCTGGCCTCACCCTGCCACTGGCAGGAGTGAAGAGGGAGCCCCAGATGTTTGGCCTTGAGAACTTTGGGACGAATCTTATAATGCCCTTTATGGCTGTTTTGGGGAGTCACTGTGAGAAACCCAGATCTTCTAGATCATTCCTCACTCTCGGCCACACAGTCCTCATTCAGCTCAGTATATTCCATCTTCTAAGCTGAGTTCCTTTCTAGTCCCGAAACTTGTTCTCTGTGCTGCCTGGAACTAACTGGCAACAGCAAAATCTCCGATCTCCTCAATCTCTTCTCTGAACGTTTCCTTCCTCTTCTTGCTCTGATTCCCCTGAAGACCCTGCTTCCCCTGCCACCCCTCCTTGGTGGCTGCTTTCTCTCCCGTGACCCCATCCCACTAGGCCTCGAGGTAGGGTGGGTGTCCTCTTTGCTCCTCTTTGCTCCATCCAAACCATTGCCCCTCCTGCCCTTCTAAAATTCCTGGACTTGAGTCTCAGGCCATCGGGCTAAACCACTGGGCACAATCGGTCATCAGAGGACTCCAGGCTACCTCCTCGTAGTCCTTGAAGATTTCAGCTCCCGGCTCTCGGTCACTCTTCCCAACACAATCTTGCATGATTCCAAGTGATTTCAATATTCCCTTAGATGATCCTGTCAGTTACCTGACCTCTTGTCCTCCAATGACCTTCCATCTATCTTACCTCATCACTTGCTCTCTAATTAGACCTTAGATCTTGCTACAGCCAATAACTATGACATCTAAAATGGCAATTTCGAGCATCCCACTCTTCCTATATCACCCCCTTTGTACTCCAGCTCCAAAAGTCCTTTCTTTCTACCCCACTGGGACCTACAGATCCTACTGTCTTTTCATTGAGTCTCATCTGCCTCGCCTTCATGGCCCTTATGACACAATCACTCCCTTACTTCTTGATCCTCTCTTCCTGATTATATTCAACTCTTCACTGACCCTGTGCAGGAGGGAAACACAACTCTGCTGACTGATCTTTCTAATGTCATGACCACTGATCCTGTGTGAGTCCTTGGTGCTCCAGGCAAGCTGGCAATTCTTCCTGAGTCCACTGAATCCCAACCTCCCCAGGAAAATCTTTATTTCTTTCTCCTCTCCTCAATCTCCCACTATCTTTTGGTCCCATTTCATAATCAGCTGATGACCTTGCTTCCTATTTTACTGGAAACAAAAAGTTTTAGTAAAATCAGAAGAAAGTTTCCACCAATGCTCAGACCACATCTATGGTCCTCCATGAATCTGTAACCACCTCCTTCAACTGCCCTCCTGGATGATCTGCCCGCAAAGCTGCAGAGGGCTCACGTCACCTTCTGCCCAAAGTCCTGTACCCTTGCGCCTGCTTGGGGGCATCTCTCTAGTGGCACTTCCCCCTCCATCCTGCATCATCCAGTTTCCCTTCTCTATTGGTCATTCCCATCAGCAAAAACATGCTGTCATTTCTTCCAAGCAAAACTAACCCCAAAGAGTTTCCTCTCTTCTTCATCCCTTTAATGAAAATAATGATAAGAGAATAGCTAAGAAACTGTCTTTTTGTATTGATGTGCATACCCCACTCCCCCTTGAACCCACTCAGCTCAGACTTTCACCCCTGATCCCTCTTGCCAAGGCTCTTAGCACTCATTTTACTTTCCCATCAGCAGCGTTTAATGCAATTGCTCACTCTCTTGCTCTTGAAATGCCTTCTTCTCTTGGCTTCTTAGGCCCCACGGACTCTACTTTTTGGGGCTGCTCCTTTGTGGCCTCCTTGCTGGTTCTTTCTTGTTTCCCAAACTCTTAATGTTGGTGGGTCCAGGGCTCAGCCCCAGATCTCTTTCTCATCTACACTCCCTCCCTTCAGCCTCCTGGCTTTAAAAACCATTTAGGTATCCCAAAACTGCCCGAGTTTTGTCTCCGGCCTAGATCTCTCTGGAGCAATACCTAGCTATCTCCAATGGCCTACTCGGCATCTTCCCTTAGAAGCCTACCGTGTTCCAAACCAAGTCCCTGCTTCCCTCCCAAGCCTGCTCTTCCTCAAGTCTTCCTGCCCTCCCCTGGCTTGAGCCCAAACTCTTGGAATCATCCTGGCCTCTCCACTTTCCTTTACATCTCCTATCCAGTCCCTTCAGCAATTCCCTGTTGTCTCACCTTCAAATTACATCTGAAACCAGCCACTTCACAGTGCCTCCACTGCCACCACCATGGTCCACACTGTATCACCTCTCTCCTAGACCACAATAGAGCCTCCTGTCCTAGCTTCCTAGGGCTGCTATAATAAAGTACCACAGAATGAGGGGCTTAAAACCATAAAAATGTATTCTCACAGTTGTGGAGGCTGAAAGTCCAAAACGCAGGTGTTGGCAGGCTCTGGGGGAGAATGCCTCCCAGCTTCTGCTAGCTCTTGGCGATCCTTGGCTCGTGATGGCCTCACTTCAGTGTGCCTCCATCTTCACCCAGGCTTCTTCTCTGTTTTTGCCTCACCATGTCCTCTCCTCTTCTTATAAGGACACTAGACATAGGATTTAGGACCCACCCTAAGGATTAGTATAGAATCCTTAACTAACTACATCTGTAAAGACTCTTTCCAAGTAAGGTCACGTTCTTAGCTCTGTGTGGACATGGCACACTTCAACCCACTACACCTCTTCATGGGGCTTCCTGCTCCTCCTTTTAACTCCCTTCTGGTCTGACCTCAACCCAGCAGCTTAAGCATGTCACTCCCTTGCCCACACCCTCCAAACACTCCCATTTCACAGGGAGTAAAGGCCAAAGGCCTCCAGAGGCCCTCAATGGCCTGTAAAACCAGGCCTGGCCTGGCCGCCCCAGGATTTCCCACCTTACCTTCTACTCCACCACTCCCCACTCTGTTTTAATTATACCAGCTTCCCAGGCATGCTTCTACCCCATGTCCTTTGCACTGGCATGCTCTGGTGTCCTCTGTCTGAACACTCCCTTGCCTCCTTTTATTTCACAAACACGCATACAGCATTTATAACGTGCCAGGCCCAGTTCCAAGTATTTATAAACATTAAGGTATTTACTTCATTTAGTCCTGGTAACCACCCCACGCCATGGGTATGGACATCCCTCATTTTACAGTAGAGGAAACTGAGGAACAGAGGAGGTAAGCAACTTGCTCAAGGCTCAAGGTCACCCAGCTAGTTGACAGGTCAAGTCCAGAGAGTCTGGCTCCAGAGAGCAGGGTCTTAAGGGTACAGGGCACTGCCTCTCCTTCACAACTTGGTCATTGGGGTCTTCCCAGACCAACTGCCCAGAAATGCAGCTATACCCCTGCTTTCCCCACCCCCTTTATCCTTCTGCATTTTCCACCACTGCACGTGTTTTGTTGTCTGACATATTCTATGTTCGTTTGCTTTTTTTATGCTGTCTCCCCCACTGGAATGTAAGATCCATCAACATATGACTTTTATCTGATTCACTGATGCATCCGGAACTCCCAACAGTGCTTGGCACATAGTGTTTACCAAGGGAAAATGGTCAATCTAAAGATTGACCTAGTCTGGGAAACCTCTCATTCTAAAAGAGCCAGCTCCGGCAGCCCTTCCATCCATTCCAGGTGACAAAAGCCTTGGTCAAAAACTAGATAAAAATGGTTAAGGAAATGTATCCATAGATATAAAATCACAAACTGCCAAGGGTGAATTGCAGTGGGTAGCAAAAACCAAAAAAATGCTTACCCTGTGACCCAACAATTCTACTTGTCGGAATTTACTTTAGTCATGATTATGTGCTGAGTTAAGGTACAAGGAAGTTCATCAAATTGTTCTTTAAAAAGATAGCAAAGTTGGAAACCGCCTCAATGTTCTACAATAGGAGACTACGGAAATAAGTTATGTATAGATTTACTATTGCCACCATCAAAAACCAACATGTAATAATATGAGAAGATATTTGACATATCAATGGGAATAAATGAAATTTAAATGGTACCTAATGATATTTTAGATCAATACACTTAATATGAAAATAATACAGTGGCACCAAAAAGGAAAAGCAGCTCTATAAGGACAAGAAAAGATACAGATGGATCAGTGTAGTGGTTTGATATTATTGATGACTTCCAAAAAGAAATATAAGATTATGTTTGTAAACTGGTCTTTTCCTCTGGGGGTATTAGAGTGTATTGGATTCAAAGGTTTTACTTTTACTTGATTAAATAATGATTAAGTCTTTGATTGGATCATGTCAGTAGGACAGAGAAACCGCACTGCAGAGTTCAAGTTTTGATGCTGAGTTTTTGAGCTGGAGCCCAGGAACTGAACACACAGGAGAACACAGAGGAATAGAAACAGCTCCTTAGACACAGCAAAGCCCCCGGGAGAGAGACAGAGCCATGTGCTTGATAGTCTACGGCTGGCCTTGTGGAGAGAGCACAGCAGCTGAGCCCCAAGAGAAACAGAGCACCAGGGAGAGAGGAACCAGAGAAGCCTGAACTCTGGGCAGATGTCAGCAGCGATGTTGCCTCAACTTGTGGCAATAGACTTTGGTGAGGGAAGTAACTTATGCTTTATGGCCTGGTAACTGTGAGCTTCTACCCTAAATAAATACCCTTTACAAAATCCAACAGATTTCTGGTATTTTGCATCAGCACCCCTTTGGCTGACTAATAGAATCAGTATACTATCAGGATAATAGAAAGTCAATGCCTGGCCCTTTGCATATTGTTGAACACAGAAACATCATTCGGTTTGTACCAATTTGGCAGGAAAGCAGCCAGCATTAGGGTCATCCCCAGGAAGGACAGGGTAGGCATGAAGCAAGCGGGCCTTGGACACGAAGCCACTCCTTTGGTTATAACGATGTGCCACTGCCCACTTAGATGAGGCCCATACCAATGCAGCACTGTAAACCCGCTGGCGGGCACAGAGTGCCCTGAAGAAGGCACCTCAGGGAAGCCTGGCTGGACTCGGAGGAGGGGGCTGTATTTATACAAGTACCTAAACCCCAGCCTTCCTGTCTGAGCACCTTCCTGTCTTCCACTGCATTAGCTCGTTGGTAGATTCATTTCATTTTGCCTCCGATACCAGTCTGAACTTCCGCCAAGGACTGGTTCCGAGACAAGGTGCAGCTTTTGTGTTGGGTTGGTAGTGATTGAGGCAGCCTAATGCTGGGACCCAAGGTCAAGGAGGGCGAGACCTACCTCGGTGTGGGGGCAGTGTGCAGGACTGCGGGCTGCCCATGGGTATTGTGAGCAAAAAGTAGCTTACAGGGTAGCACAGAGCACTGTGATTCTCTTTATCTTAAAAAAAAAAAAAAAAAAAAAACTATCAGGAGAAAAGACCAAAATACTAACACCAATATATGAGCAGTAGTTATCTCTGAGGAATGTGATTATAAGCAATTTTTATTTTCTTCTTTTTGTTAACTATAATTTCTACATTTTTAGAACAATAACCATGGATCAGAAACACCTAAAAGTATTTCCAGTGATAATGAAGAAAGATTGAGCAAGCAAAATAATATTAGAAACAGCTTAGAGCGCCATCGCAGCAGACTACACTGCAAATGTGTGGGCAATGCCAGGCTTTTAGTTGGAAAAAGTTAAAATGATTTGGAAGCTAGGGCTGGTCTGTGAAGTCCTTGTCCCTGGGGACCTCATTAAACTTTTTTAGGTCTTAAGAGAATCCCAAGAGGGCTCAGTGAGGCACACCTAATAACAGAATTAAGAAACTGATAACCATTTGGATTATTTAACAGAAAAATTATGGTTTAAAAACATCTTTATGTAAGTGAAACAGTTTTAAATGACACTGATCAATTGTTAACCATTTTCGCAGAACTAGGAGAAATGACCCTAAATTGATCAAGAGAGAATGTGAAGAAGAGCTCCTTGCTAGAAGGGCTGACTGAACCCCAATGGGTGCTGGCAGTGGGCATTTTCAGTCCCGAGGGGACTAAATATAGAAAGCACCATCTGCCTTAGAAGACTGAAGAAAGACTTTCCCGAGGTGGGCTGGCCGGCTGGTTCCTTGAGTTTCCAATCCTATGAGGTCTTGATGAAGATGTCAGCTCACCTAATGTATTCCCGAATGACCTGTGTTGGAACTGAAAATGTCTATATTTCCGGCCAGGACTGGTCTTGGGAGAGCTGGTGGCCATCTGTGTGACTGGAAGTGTGCCGAAATCCCATTCCCACTGCTTAGTCATGCTGCCTGAAATTCTATCATGCCATGATGCTCATTCTTTTGTCATCAGGAGTGTCCAGTGGAATGTGAGGGATGCATTTGTGGTTTTCTTTTCTTTTTCTTAGGTTTAGGAAAGAATAAATTTGGAGATTTTGAGACAATTAGTTGAGACTTTTTCTTTCTTTAGGGATTGGGAAGAAAAATTATCCAAAAACTTAGAAAGAAGGCAAAGGGGCATGTACTTTCAATGCCATACTTGGGCATTGTTGGACAGGCTCCCCCAAGGATTATTTAATTCTTGAGGAGAACATACTTGTGTTTGACTTTACTGTTTACTAGTTGATAAGTCCATGTAATTGTAAAGTTACAAAAACATAATATGTCAACTTGCCAATTTCTGTTCCTTAGAAAAGATAACCCCAATGTTATGGTTTTTATACCTCTGTAGGAAATTAACCAGTTTTGTATGGACCTAGCATACACATTCTAACATTCATTATGTTTCTAAGTTCCACAAATTCTCTTTGAACCATCTTTACTATCCTATTGTTTGCTCATTAATGAATGTAGTGGCCTGACTGGTGGCCTCCAGAGAGATACATCCATGTCCTGATCCCCAGAGCTTGTGAATATGACCTTGTTTGGAAAAAGGGTCTTTGCAGATGTAATTAAGTTAAGGAACTTGAGATGAGACGATCATCCTGAATTATCCAGGTAGGCCCTGAATCCAAGACAAATGTCCTTATCAGAGACACACACACAAGGAAGGTGATGTGAAGACGGAGGAGGGGTTAGAATGATGCAGCCACAAGTCAAGGAAGCTGGCGACCCAAGGGAGCCCTGATGGCACCTTGCTTTTGGACTTCTGACCTGCAGAACTGAGAGAACACCTTTCTGTTGCTTTAAACCCCAGTGTGTGGCAGTCCTAAGAAACTATACAATAAGTTTAAATACATTTTTGACTCGTTCATTTTATATTTCTATGAGAGTCACGTGTTTAACTTTTTCAAAAGTAATACTTTAACAGGAAAGAGAGGTAAAATTATAGCAATAGCTTTAAGAATATGCCTTTGATTCTCATCTGTACGTGATCACTTATGCACTCAATCCTTGAAGGAGAAGGAGGCATCAGGTCTGATGTAATCCATGACTAGCCAACCCCTTGGTGAACAAGAGGTCCCTGGAGTTTTTCCAAACTCAACAGCTAGCTGATGAGAGCAAGGTCAGCAGGAGAAGGTGTGGGTAAAGTCCACTGTGGATGGAAAGGCAGGAGCTCTGCTGTAATGGTTAGGATTCTGAAACAAAAACCCTGATGGTTACAAATGCCAAATTGAAGATTAAAATTTCAGAGGTGGAGGAATTCTGAGGAAGACAAGGCACGATGGTGGGCAAAGGTGGCTGAAGTGGCACGATTGGAGTGAGCGTAGGAGTTATGGCAGAGAGGGGCTGGGGAACTGGAGGAGCCACCTGTGGGGATGTTGAGCTCCTTCACGGTGACAGCACACCCTGGGGGTGGCAAGAGGAGCACTCACCCCTGTTATCCCTGGAGGGAAGTGGAAGGCTTGGAGGAGAACCAGGCCTCAGTCATGCTGCAAGTTGGGAAGGCAGAGGATGGCAAGGGAACTGGGGCCAGGGGTGGGAGCCAGGGAGCAGTGGAAGATTTTCTGAGGGGGATGCTGCAGAGCTGAGGGGGATGGGCTGAGGGAGGGACTGGCCTCCAGAGGGGCTGCCATTGTGCATCAAGCCAACAATCCCCAGGACGAGAGGCACGGATGGAGGAAGGAACCAGCCGTGAGGGACCTGACTATCATAAGATTATTTGGATGGCTTAATAGGCAATGACTGAGCAAAGTGGCTGCCTACCAGGCTCCAAGGCCCCGCAAGGGAACTTGTACCCAAGGGACACAGGTAAACCTCCACCACTTGCGCTTATGGTGTTGACATCTCATTCCAGGTCTTTTTCAGAAAACAATCTCTGTTTCACAAGGCTCCACATGTGGAGAAAGCTGAGGAGGCACTGAGCTACCTTCTCAAGCACTAAAAAGCAAACAATGCCCAAGGTCTTTGAACCTGCAGGCTGTACTTTAATGGTAGATGGAGATTTTCAGGTTACTGAACTCCACTCCCCAAACCCCTTCCCCGGGGACTACTAGTCTGGTCCCAATTCTGGAGTACTTGGGGTCTCCACTCAAGGGTCCTGTGCAAGGCTGTGAGCGTCTCATAGGCACCTCCCAAATAAAACAAAGCACCAAGCTTCTGCACACTCTCTGTGTGTGGGGTATTTCTCTCTAAGCATCTTCAATCACAGCTGCAAATTCCAGTTTTAGCTCTGTTGTGCTTTTGAGCCTGTTTGCCTTTGATTATGGTTTGGTTTTGAAAGGCAAGAGGCACACAATATCCAGCTCCCCGTTTTCTTTCTCAGGTGGAGTAATAAAGCTAATTTATAGTGGCATTATGGCAGACTTAATTTTATTACTCTTTAGCCTTGGATTTGGAGTTTCATAGGGGAAGCAACACATAAGAATACTCCACTGTTTTGCTTTTCTTTTCCTCTTGGAGTTGATTGTGGGGGAAAAAAGAAATAGCATCCTATTTGTCATCCTGTACCATAATAAGTTTTTGCCTGTGACCAACAGAATTACATTTTACACTCAAAAGAACTCTGTATGAACCCTTCCAACTCAGCATTTTCAAGTGGACATAAGATTGAAAATACAGTCAACTCCATGCATCACACTTGTGGTGGTTTGGAACTGTATGTACCCTAGAAAATCATGTTCTTAAAGCCAATCCATTCCTGTGGTTGTAAAACTATTTAAGTAGGGCCTTTTGATTACTTGAGTTAAGGCGTGGCCCAGAGTGGGTCTAATCTTACTGGAGTCCTTTATAAATGGGATTGAATTTGGGGAGAGGAAGAAAGCCACAGAAACAAGAAATTGAAAGCAAGGAAACCTGGAAGAGAAGAGATAGACTAGCAGGCACTGCCATGTGCCTTGCCATGTAACAGAGGAGTCTAGGATCACCGGCAGCCGGTCTTTGGGAAGAAAACATTGCCTGATGATGCCTTGACTTAGACATTTTTCTCAACCTAAAAATTGTAAGCTTGTAAAAGCTAATAAATTCCCATTGTTAAAGCCAACACATTTCTTGGTGTCTGCTTTGAGCAGCTTAGCAAACTAAAACAACATTCAAAGTCCATTTCTTCCATTGTTGGTGATTCTCTCCAAGTCTGCACTATGGCATAGAGAGTGATCTGGGAAGTCTGAGCATGCTATTCACTTTGCTCTCTTCTGTCTTTCTATCCAAACCAGTTGAAAACACTGCTTAACTCTAGGTAGTTTGGTTACAGTCATTCATCCACCACCTTGGTCTTTATCCCCTTAGGCCTGAAAAGAGGACAAGAAAACCCCACCCTTTGGAAACCAGGGGTTCCCTAATTGCTCAAGCAGCCTTGAAAAAATGATGTGAAGTTTTGTTATGTATTCTAAACTCTTAGGTTGGAGTACCCATTTCTTACACATATTTTCTACTGTGTTGGATACAGTACGCACTTTAATACAATGCTTATGCCTCTATCTTCATTTTTAGGAGAGGAAATGGAATCCGAGGAGGAAGTAGCATGTCTTGCCTGAAATTCCCATGACTTAGGAGCAGGGCTTTGATCAAACCTTATTGTTTCCTGTTCAAGTTGCACAAATAAAAGGAATCATTCCCAATAAAAGCAGACTTTTAGCAATTTAATGTCCTCCTGAGAAGGGGTGGGGCCCAGGACAACTAACAAGGAGATGATGATGGACAACGTCCATCCCAAGGAACAGAGTATCTGCAACTGCAAGCAAGATAGTTCCCTCTGCTCCATGGGATCTAAGCTCCCTCTCAATTAGAGACAGAGTGGGCATCATCATCCCCAAATCCTCAAGATTGGAGACTGAAAAATGGACTAAAGTAGACTTATTATTATTCTATTGTAGACTTATTATTCTAGCAATGGAAGGACTTTTATCATTGAAATAAAGGCAGTGGCCACCAGAGGTTCTGAGGGGAGGGGGAAGTAAGACTAGGTGTAACATGGGAGCATTTTTGGGACATTGGAATTGTCCTGCATGACATTGCAATGATGGATACAGGCCATTATACATTTTGTTATAACATAAAATTGTGCGGGGCAGAGTGTAAACTATAATGTAAACTATAGTCCACGGTAAGTAGCAATGCTTCAATATGTGTTCATCCTTATAACAAATGTACCACACTAATGAAAGATGTTGATGTAGGAAAGTGTGGGAGGGGGCGGGGGTGTGGCATATGGGAATCCCCTATATTTTTTATATAACATTTATGTAATCTAAAGCTTCTTTAAAAAATAAGAAAAAAATGTGAAGAAAAGGGATGGGGATGCTGATGACTCTACTTTTTTGTCATTCTATGTCTCACCAGTTGCTTTTGAAAGGATCTTAAAGATGTGGAAAGATTGAAAAACCTTCATATACTGCTGGTAGGAATGTTAAGCCGCTTTGGAAAACAGTCTGGCGGTTCCTCAAAAGATTAACCATAGGACCCAGCAATTCCACTCTTAGGTATAGACCTAAGAGAAAGGGAAACATATGTCTACACACAAATTTGCACACAGATGTTTGTAGCAGCATTATTCATGGTAACCCAAAAGTGGAAACCACCCAATGTCCATCAACAGATGAACGGATAAACCAAATGTGGGATATACCTACAACAGAATATTATTGTCAGGTACAACGGAATATTATTCAGAGACTTCCCTTCATTCAGGCAGGCATACCTGCTGACCACATTGTTTATATTTTGTAATTTTGCCTGTAAATTACAAATCATGTCAGGAATCCTAGCAAGATGTTTAAACAAACAAACAAACAAAAAACAACACCAAGGCAAGTTGTTTTACTTTATTAAAATTTTTAATATTTCATTTTTTATCCACATGAACAAGATTCTAAAATTACAGAAAGGAAAACTAAGTTTTCCTCTCTCCTGTGCCTTTCAGCCACCTAATTACCTTGAAGGCAACCACTTTAGGTTTCTCAGACATTCTATGAGAGATATTCTATTTATTTATGAACATTTGTGAAGGCATGGTATATTTTTTCACATAAATGGTAATACGTACTATACTCACTCTTCTGCAAGTTGCATTTCTCACTTAACATATCTCAGTGGGGCAAGTTTTTACTCCAAATTGAGAGACCTATTGATACCTAAAGATCTCGATAATAATACTCATCTGTTTATTACAGCTATTATTCCTTGTATCTCATTTGGTTCTCACGATTACCTACAAAAATAGTTATCACTCCCTTATTCAGACGAAGAAACTGAGTTTAAAGACATATATTGTATATATTTTAAAACTCTCCAACTCTTCTGTCTCTAAAGCCTGACCTTTCTCACTATACTATAATCTGCTTTCTTACCGTTTCTGAAATGTGAGAAGCCTGCCCCATCGCTGGTGGCATGGTAATATTTTCAGAAGCAGGCCATCTCCCTCAGGATGTCAGAGAGGCATGTGCTTCTGGGGTTTTCTTCTGCTGGGCTTGTAGACACGTACAGTTGTCCATAGTTCTTATGGCGGACCCAGGTAAAAGATTCGGGCAGAAGTGGTTTTGTATCTGCACCCCAATACTGAATGTGGGGACAACTCTGAGTACTTGTTTACTATTGCCTTATGTATTTTTCCATCCCTTTCTTTTCAGTCTTAACAATTTTGTCTGCCTGGGTATGTTTCTCATAAATAGAATCTTTGGGGTCCCGCTGAGTTTGGAATATATTCATTCATTCATTCCAACTATTCATGTAATATATTCATTTTTTCTAACTACTCATTCATTCATTCATTCCAATTATTCATGGGTAACTCTTTCTATCCAGGGCCCAGGCTGGACATGAGGCCAGCTTCCTGGGCCAGTTGTGAAGTCCTAGCCAAGTAGCTCTTGGTGACCCCTAGTTGTAGGTCAGCAACTCTGGTCCAGCTCCCGGCCTCACGTGGCTGGTGGCCTGGGCTCTACTTCCTGTATGGATCCGAGAATCCCAGCCCAGCTATCCAGCCCTATGTTTGACTCAGATAGGCCTGTGGACTGATTTTCAGACTTTAGCTACTATTCACTACTTTGTGCACCCCTGTGTTTCTGGGTTCCCCCTTTTTGGTTTTTAGCTCAGTTATGTAACAACTTTCCTTTGTTGTATTTTATTCTATATTTATGTTTGTTTGAAGCAGGACATCTTTGTACATCATTTCATTCTTCCACACTCATTGCCCACAATTTCTATATTTTTACTATTTTCTTTGTGGCTTAGTCACGATCAATTTTTGTGAAGTTGTTTGAAGAGAATTTGTTTTCTACGTTTAGTCTAAAGTTCTACATCGATATATGAGATCCAGTGTGGTAGTTGTTATTCAGTTTCTCCAAATCTTCACTTCTTATTTGACAAGTTGATGTGTAAATTTCAAAGAGAGCTTTGTTAATGTACCCTACAATGATTGTGGATTCATCAGTTTCTTTTATTTTTTAAAGGTTTTACTCTCTATATTTAGAAACTGTGTCATTAAGGAATATGTAATAGTTCATGGCTCATTTTCTCTTTGGCATGCCCCTTTTATCATTATAAAATACTCCTTTTTGTCCCACTTAAAGCTATTGTTCTTGAATTCCACTTTATATGCTGTTAATATTGCCTCCATCCTTTCATTTTGTTTACTGTGGCTTGATATATTTTTCCATTCCTTTCTTTTCAAGCGTTCTTTGTAATTTTGTTTGTGTATGTTTCTCATAAATAGCATATAACAAGCATTGCTTTAAAAACCCTCTCTGCATATTTGTCATTTAACAGAGGAATTTAATGTAGCCATATTTATTGAAATGACTGACCATCTTATTTTTTAAATCTATTTACTATTTATTATTAAAGTTTTCTCTTGCCTGTTTTTTGCTTTCCTTATTTTTCCTAGTCAAGAAATTGTTTTTTAATTCTTCCTCCTCACCTTGACCCCATTCTCACTGGCAATTACAAGTTCATTTGTGTTTCTTTTCTCTGACTTGATTTTCCTACAGCCAGAATACTCCTAAGTCATTTTTTCAAAAATGGAACGTGACTGGTATACTTAAACTTAAGTCCTTGCAAGTCACAAATATCTTTCCCACCTCTCCCATAGGAACGATGTTGGCCAAACAAAAGGATCTAAAATCAGAGTTTTATCTCCCAAAAGCCCTGACCCTGCCAACTTGGAATTCTGGTGCCATTCTCATTCCCTTTCTTTTATAAATAATTAGTTCTCATTCTCTGGCAGCTGGAGTTTGGAAATTCCATCAGATTCTGTCCAGGTATGATTCTTTTTATTGTTTTCAAATTATTCTTCCTGGTCTTACTAGGTACTTGTCTTCGTTTCCTGTGGATGCTGTAACAAATGACCACAAACTGAATGGCTTAAAACAACAGAAATTTATCCTCACACAGTTCTGGAGGCCAAACATCTGAAATCAAGGTGTCCACAGGGCCATGCTTTTTCCCACCACTCGAGGGAAGAACCCTTCTTTGCCTCTTCCCACCTTCTGGTGGTTCCATGGCTTGTAGGCGCCTCAGTCCAGTCTCTGCTTCTGTCTCCACATGGCTTCCTCCCTTGTGGATCTTTGTGTCTTTTGTCCTCTTCTTATAAGGACACTCGCCATATTGGGTCAAGGGCTCACCCTGCTTCAATGTGGCCTCGTCTTAATTTCACTAATTCCAGCTGCAATGACCCTATTTCAAAACAGGTCACATTCTGAGGTACTGGGGGTTAGGATTTCAGCATATCTTTTTGGCGGACTCAATTCAACCCATTATAGTATGTAAGAGTTTACTTTCTGATCCAAAAATTGGTCTTTATTCAGAACAGGGGAGTATTCTATTTGTTTTACAGTTTTGCTTGTCCGTATCCCACCTCCTTTTTCTGGAACTCAGAATATTCAACATTCAATAGACAATTATGTCTTAATAGCCAATATTATTGGATCTGACCTTCCTGGTGCTTATATTTTCATTCATGATTTTCATTTCTTTGAATTTTTGCCACATGTTCTGAGTTAGTTTCTCTCTTTGATCATTCAGATCAGTAAATTGGTTTCCAGCAAGATCCATTCTCCTATTCCTTTCATCAATTGAATTTTAAGATGTGAAGCCGAACTCATTTTAATTATGTGATGGTTCTTTTGAATTATCTCCTCATAGCTTCTTAAAGAATTTTTGTTACTTCAAAAAAATTCTCTTCAGCTTCAATCTGTCAGTCTACTTCCACAGCAGCCATTTTTTTTGGATTGTTAATCCTGTCATCTGCCTGCAAGCACTAAGCTCCTTAAATGCACTTCAACATTTCTTTTCCTATATGTTGTCTTGAAGTATAGTCCCTTTTGCCCCCAAGAAGATCAGGCTACCAGTAATGTCCTTGGGTCACCATCCTCTCAAAATCCCCACCTTTATGTTTCATAGATGAGAAGACCGAGATTCAGAGATGGTCAAAGAGGGTCCATGGTCACCTAGCTAATACATGCCATACTGGGGTTGACCAGGTCTCCCCAGTAATGTATTATTTCCCATCGATTACATCATCACCATGAGTAATTTTTCCTCTGTTACTCATTGCTTTCTCCCTAGTCCCTTTTGAAAATTATCATTAAGGTTCTAATACAATAATGTTTGAGAAACATAATGTTTCTCAAAGTGTGGTCCCTGGATCAGCAGCATCAGCATTACTTGGGAACTTGTGTGAAATGTAAATTTTTGGGCCACATCCCAAACCTGCAAATCAGAAACTCTGGGGGTTGGGGCCCAGCAAAATGTTTTTAAAAGTTCTCCAGGTGATTCTGACATAGGTAAATTTCAGAGAATCATTTTATTGTGTATGGATTTCTTTATCAGATGTTTTGTCAGACATGGTGGGGAGAGTAATGGGAATTAGTAGATGGTCATTGAAAGCAGAGGTGACAAACTCCATTGAGCTCACTTTGTTTTAACCCATTTAGGGGCAATTTAACTGAATTGAATTCAATCCAACAAACCTAAGGTTCCATTTTGAGCTGGCTACTTGGCCAAGATTTCCTTGGAGCTCACTTCGTTTTTATCTGCCTGTCTGGTTCTAGTTTAGGGACTTGACATCCCAGGTCTGGGGAAGAGGGCTCAGCAGCTCTCACGTGCTTAGTCAGGCTGCCGCTTTGCTCAGCGGATGAGTGCTCCCATCCTTGGCGGGGGTGGGGGTGGAGGTGGGGGTGCTTTCCTGGGATCACTCCTAAGCCAGATAACTTGGTGCAACTGTTCCCCATGCAAATGGCAGGCAGGTGGGTTTGAGACAGGAAAATAAGTCGGCTCTTCCTTTTTACTGCTTTGCCTTTGGGTTGTAGGAAATTGTAGTTTGGGGCAGAAAGTAGTTCTCAACCCAAGCTGTAAATTAGAATCACCTTGGGAGTTTGAAAATGATATGAATTAAATCATAATTTCTGCAGATGGGACCTGGAGATATATATACATATATATATACACACACACATATATAATGGTTCCAGTTTATTTAATATCTTGTCAAAGCTTGGGACCACTGACTTAAGACAAACACCACCTTAATGGGAATTTATTAGTTTACAAAGTTACAGTTTCAAGGCTGAGAAAAATGTCCAAATCAAGGCATCATCAGGTGATGCTTTCTCCCTGAAGACCAGCTACTAGTGGCCCTGGACTCCTCTATCACATGGCAAGGCACATGGCAGTGTCTGTTGGTCTCTCCCTTCTCTTTTGGATTTCATTACTTTCATCTTCTTCCTTCTGTGGCTTTTTCTCCTTTTCTTTCTGTTTTCATCCCGTTTATAAAGGACTTCAGTAAGAGGATTAAGACCCATCCTGAATGAGGTGGGTCACATCTTAAGATCCTACTCACCAAAAGATCCTACTTAAAATGGGTCCACACACACAGGAATGGATTAACTTTAAGAACATACTTCAAACCATCACAACTCACTACTCTTTTTAACTAACATGTTTGAACACTTACTATATGTCTATGTGATACAGGAATCTAAGGAAGAAAAGGGTGAAACAATTAAGAAAATGAAAACAAAATGGTTTAATATGAAAGATAGCCAAATTAGTTGAACATGCACAAGAAAATGTTGGACTGATAAGTCACTTAGGCTGCAAGTGATGTATTTGCTGTACTGTTTTAAGGATTTACTTTGCATATTGATTTTTGGGTCCTATAGGGAACCCAGATTGTCTATGGTCATAGAAGCACAGAGCAGGGAGGCATCCGATACATTCCATAGGCTTGTTGTGCATCATATGGGTCTCTGAAGAGCATTGCTAAACCTCTTAGTCCTTTGACTTCAGACAATGAAGGGTGGGCATGATGGGCTCTAAACTCTCCTCACAGTGCTGTCGGGACCACCGGTAGCAGCAGCATCACCTGGGGGCTTGTTAGAAATGCAGAACCTCAGGCCCCATCTCAGACCTAGTAAATCAGAGCCTACCTTTTAAAAAGACCCGCCAGGTGACTAGTGTTCACATTAAAGTTTGGGAACTCTGCTCTGAACTTCAGATTTAGATCAGGGTAAACTTGGGGTTTTTGAGGATGGGGGAAGTTAGCTGATGGATACGTACCATGTTTCAAGGGAGAACAGAAGGTAGCCTGACTCTAGGGTAGCGTTCCTTACGGCCTATCTCCACCCCAATTTCAGAGGACTCCAGTCATCCCCTGGGAGATTTCTTGACTTCAAAGAGAGAGCAGATCTTTGGATGCCACAAGAAACCGGGGGTAGGGGCTCGGGGTGAGGTTGGGGGAGGGGATGGGGTAAGGCAGGGAGAGGAGCAGATCTTGGCTGCCTCAGGAAGATGCTGTATAACCCTCGGGAGCAGCTGGGGTAGACAGTGGGAACCTAACCAACATCCAGTCACAGCCAGTAAGGAAGAGCCCATCAAGATGTCGACCAGTGTCTTCTACTTGTAGTTTTCAAAGAGGGGGAGGTGAGATGATCCACTGGCTTGGAAAAAAACATTGGAAATGGACAACAAAATCGCACGATAAGCCAATTCAGATATATTATAATTTGGCTCCCATCATGACCCAAGGTCAAACAGCTGATAGCTCTAGGATGTAAACCCAGAGGCCTAACTCCGGAGTCTGAACTCAGAAGTTCAATTTATCCTTCTTGTAATGGCAGCACAGACACTCTATACATATTTGATGAATTAAAGTAAATTGTACCTACCATAAAGTGATAAGGATTTTAATGTATGTATTTCTCTGGATATCAAAATAAGCATCTGTTTTGGTGCCAAACTCTGTCCATTTTAAGTGGAGAACTTCTCCAATTTTCCCTAATCGTTCCCTGTATCTTTTGTTTTCCCTTTTCTTTCTTTTCTTCTCTTCTTTTTTTCTTTTCTGTTTTCTTTATTTAGGCCTGGGCAAATCCTAGGATAATAATAGTAAGCAAAATCTGCCATTTACATCTGAAGTCTGATTATATGATGATGTTATGCTGATCTGGTGGCCCATGTTGCAGGATCCATGAATAGATTTATACCTTAATACAAGTTACCCTTGGCATTCAGCTTGTTTGCTGATACCATCGAGAGAAAGCCCAAGGCTGAGGGATTAATATAAACTGTTAGTCCTCAGCACTTTTTGTGCTAATTGCTTGGGGATGGTTTATACCTAGAAGGCAAAAAGATCCAAAACATCTTGATGGAGAGAGACTGTCTTGGTAAAGGGCAGCTTCAGATCTGAGGCTGACCCCAGATGACCTTTCAGTCTGACTGATCCCAGGGTGAATCTAGTTTCTGGAGGCAGTAGCAGTTTTTGTGGTCTTTGAAGTTGGGTTATCCTTCCTGGAATCACTTCTCTTTTCCCTCTTGCTCTGCTTATGTGCCCACACTCTTGCTCAGCTCCCTGCTACGTGTTCTGGGTACAATTATTTGTCCCTGGGTCTGCTTCTTCACAAGCCTATGGCCTCCAATCATCTTTGTACCCCTAAATCTTAGTGCAAGCTCAGCCCATAGTCGATGCTCATGGAAGGCTTGTGGAGTGCCTGAGTAAAGCTCCCCCAATTTATTCTTCTCCAGTTTGATTTTCAAGCAAACTGTGTTACATGGGATGGAATCAAATGCTTTCTTAAGATAAATAAAATGAACTATATTTTTATTGTTTATTCCATCCTTAGCCAGTCATATATTTTTACAAACAACTCTAATGCTACATGGGTTTTTTTTTTTTTTTTTTCCTAAGACCTCCTATTACATGGAGAGCAAATGAGTTCCACAGTCTCAGAGGAAAAGTCACTAGATTTCTCATGACAGGCCTAGGTATGTTTGTCTTTGGGGATTTGAATCTGTAGTTGCATGTTAGAGTTACCTTCCTTGGGAATTTAATTCCTTTTTTTTTTTTTTTTTAAACTTCTTAACACACTTCCTCTGTTTTGTCATATTTTTCCATGCTCTGCCCCAAGCTCTGACAAATGTGAATGTTTCAAAAAGCACGAAGAAATGCATTATTCTGAAGATATAAGTTATTTGTTATTGCTCTTCAAGTTTATAATAATGGAAATCTTTTCCTTTGGCTATTTTATTATTTTGCATTCTTTATTTTTGTATTTTGCTTTCAGTCTCTTTATTGAGTTTTTGATCTCTGAAATATTATTTTAAAATAGCTACCCAATAGTATATGTATCTTCAACAGAATTTGTTGCTAAGCACACAAAATGATAGATTCCTTATTCAAATGTTCAATGACTACATAGCAGAGTCTATGTACAGAACAGCGATGGAGGTCTGGAATTGGATACTGAGATGGATATTGCCAAATGACAGCATCCAGTGGACTTAGAATTTCCTTGAATTTAATGGTTCGCCAATGCTAACTAATAAAACAGCGTGATTCTCTTCTGTACATATGTTATGGCCTCAAGAGCCAACAGAAGTTTGTGTCCTGGCCTTTCTGAGCTACTTGTTATGACCCACACTTTGATGTTCTGGTTCTCTTCTGGCTTGTGAAAGAACGCTTCTCTTTCTTTGCACACTGGAAAGCCTTTCCTGATCCCAAGCTAGCTTAGGTGCTCTCTAAGTGCTTCCAAAGACCCTAGCTGCATCTCCTGAGCATATGTAATGCTGGCTTGCAAGTGATTATTGATATGTCTGTTCCTTCTTTAGACCAAGGGTCCTTTCTGTGCCATAGACCTCTTTGGAAGCTGATGAAACCCATGGATCTTATCTGAGAATCATGTTTTTAAATACATTAAATAAAACCCATTGTGTTCTGGTTCCAGGCAAGATGGAGTAAGCATGCTCCACCCTGTCTTTCAGTGAATGCTGTTATAAAACCTGGACAGAATGCTATTTGAGGACTCCAAAAAGCAAATAGTAGACAGTGAATTGGGGAAGATGACAGAATTTGAAGAACCATTGAATTGGTGTTGAGTTACCATATTTTCCTCCTCCAACATAACCCCAAACCCAGAAGTGGGCATTGGCACTGAAGAGAGAGCCCTAGGAGAAGTCCCTAGTTCTGACTTGAGGGATCAGGAAAGAAGTCTCCAAATACTCAGAGGATGTGGAGAAATCCCCTGTGTTTTTTTTTTTTCCATTTTTTCCATCTCTCATGCCCAGCCCCCAAGCAATCCTATGGTGATGGTACAAAGCCACAGAAGCCTAAAAATCTGAGGGAGGGAGGAGAATCTTCCCTCTGTTCAGAGGAGCCACAGTCCTGGAAATGTGGGGAAAGTTCCCAATGTTTTTTTTCTCTTTGCCTTTTTACCACTTGGATGTGAGTGCAGATGAAGTGGTAGGAAATGTGTGGCAGAGTGGGTTGAACAAAGCCCCAGATTTCTAGCCAGAGGACCAAAAGGTTGAGCCTCCGAGAACTGGAAAATACCAGAGAGAGGGATAAGCTAGGGAAAACAGTCTCATAAAGTTGTTTATGAACTTCTGGGCTCACCACTGAGATGCATAAGAATGGACCTGACCCTAAACAGCATACCATAGACTTTGAAAACTGAACCACAAAACAGACACCACCCAGGGCCCAGACTGCCAACTGAGTAGCTTATGCACAGGGCAGATCTGAAGGTGTGCAAACAGAACTGATATTGAAACTAATAGAAGGATTGCTGGAACATGTGTCCTGAACTCAACCATATTGATTCACTGCTAAAACAAAATTATCAGTGTTCTCCATGGGATTTAAATAAGATCGAGAGCCTTGTAACATGATCCTTAAAATGTCCAGAATACTATTTAAAATTATCCAGGACATGTGAAGAAGCACAAAGTCTCAACTTGCATAAGAAAAGACAATCAATAGATGCCAATCCAAGATGACACAATTTAAAGCAGCTATTATAAAAACATTCCAACATGGATGAAAAGAATAAAAAAAATAGTAAGTCTCAGAAAAGAAATAAGTGATATAAAGAAGAACCAGAAGGAAATTTTAGAACTAAAAATACCATAACCAAAATAAAAATCTCACTGGTTGGACTCAATAGAATGGAGATGACAGAGGAGTCAGTAAAGATCAAGACATATCAACAGAAATGATCAAATATGAACAATACAAAAAAAAGATTGAAATAAAAAAGAATAGAAGCTCAGGTATCTATGAGAAAATATCAAAAAGTCTAACAATCTTGTCATAGTAGTCCTAGAAAAAGAGGAGAAAGAGCATGGTGCAGGAAAAAAATATTTCTTTCTCAAATTTGGAGAAAGATATAGACATAGATTCAAGAAGTCCAGGAAACCCTGAATAGGAAAAACCCAAAGAAATCTATGCCCAGACATATGATTATCAAACTGCTGAAAACTAAAGAAAAAAAAAAAAAAAAAAAAAAAAAAAGCTTGAAAGCAGCCAGAGAAAAACAGCACTTTACTTACAGGCAACATGATTCAAATGACTTCAGATTTCTGCAGGAGGAAATGGAACATTTTTAAAGTGCTGAAAGAAAGATGGTTGTCAATCCACAATTCTATACCAGTAAAAATGTTCATGAGGAATGAAGATAAAATAAAGACATCCTCAGGTGAAGGAAAACTAAGAGACTTTATTTTCACCAGTCCAATTGTTAAAGGAAGATCTTCAAACAGATGAGGAATGATACCAGAAGGAAAGCTGGAACATCAATAATGAAGGAAGAATAACAGAAACGGAAAATATCTGCATAACTGTAATAGACTATTCTTCTCCTATTGAGTTCTTTAAAATATGTTTGATGGTTAAAAGAAAAAAATTATAACATTGACTAATGGGGTTTTCAGTGTATGTGGATGTAGCAAATAATACAACCACAACATAAAATAGGAAGGGTAAAGGAAACTATCTGGTGGTAGTATATTCCACTTGAAATAGCAAACACTTCATCTAACAACAGCAGAATACACATTCTCCTTAAGTATACAATGGACCTTCACCAAGATTGACCATATCCTGGGCCATAGAACAAAATTTTAACAAATTTAAAGAATTGAAATCATACAAAGCATGTTCTCTAATCATAATAGAACTAGACAAGAGCACAACAGAAAAATTTCCAATTCTTTGGAAATTAAACAATGCACCTTTAAATAATCCATTGGTCAAAGAGAAAGTCTCAGGGGATATTGAACATATTTGAACTGAATGAATATACAAAAATTTGTAGGATGCTATTAAATCAGTGCTTAGAGGGAAATTCATAGCATTAAATGCTTATATTAGAAAAGAAGAAAAGTATCAAGCCAATAATTTAAGCTGCCACCTCAAGCAACTAGAAAAAGAAGAGTAAAATTATCCCAAATAAAACAAGAAAGGAAATAATAAAGATAAAATTCAAAATAAATGAAATAAAAACAATTTCACGAACAGTAGAGAAAACCAATGAAACTAAAACCTGGTTCTTTGAAAAGTTCAATAAAATTGATAACCCTCTAGGAATATTGTCCAAAGAGAGAAAGAGAGAGAGAGAAAGAAAATGGGGGAGGGGGAAAGGAGAGCGAGCGAGCGAGAGAAGGCATAAATTACTAATATCAGAAATGAAAGAGGGGTAACACTACAGATTCCACTTAGAAATTCCTCAATTTAGTTGAAATGGACAAATTCTACAAAGCCCACAAACTGCCAAAACTCACCCAAGATGAAATACAGATAACTACAACTATTAAAGAAATTGAGTTTATAGTTAAAAATCATTTGAAAAGGAAATCTCCCAGTCCAGATGATTTTACTAGCAAATTACACAGAATATGTAAAGAAGAAACACAACCAACTCTACACAGTCTCTGCCAGAAAACAAAAGAGGAGGGAACACTTCACAACTCATTTTATGAGGCCCACCGTATCCTGATGCCAAAACCAGGTAAATATGATACAATAAAGGAAAAGTAAAGAACAATATCCCTCATGAACAAAGATGCAAAAGACCTCAACAAAATTTTAACAAATATCCAGCAATATACAAAAGTATAATATACCAGGACCAAGAGGATTTTATCTGGGAATGCAAGGTTGTTTGCATATTTGAAAAATCAATGTAATGTACCATATCAACAATCTAAAAAAGAACACATGATCATATCAATTGATGCAGAAAAGGCATTTGATAAAGTTTAACTTTTTTCGTGATAGCAACTCTCAGCAAACTAGTATAGAAGGGAATTTCCTCTATCTAATAAAGGGTATCTACAAAAACCCTACTGCTAACCTCATGTTGGCAAAAGATTGAATGGTTTCCCTCTAAGATGGAGAACAAGGCAAGAATGTCCACTCTGACCACCCCTATTCAACATCATACAAATACGGAAAATATAACAAAATTTGTAGGATGCAGCTAAAGCAGTCAGTGCAATGAGGCAAGTAAAAGAAATAAGAGGCACACAGATTGGAAGGGAAGAAATAAAAACGTCCCTATTCTCAGACAACATAATTGTTTACCCCATTGTAACTCCAAGGAATATACACCAGAAACTCCTATAAGTGGGTGTATTAGTCAGCCAAAGGGGTGCTGATGCAAAGTACCAGAAATCGGTTGGCTTTTATAAGGGCATTTATTTGGGGTAGAAGCTTACAGTTATCAGGCATATTAAAGCATTAAGTTACTTCCCTCACCAAAGTCTGTTGCTATGTGTTGGAGCAAGATGGCTGCCGAAGTCTGCAAGGGTTCAGGATTCCTCTTCCTCTTAAGGCTCTGTGGTCCCAGCTTCTTCAAATAGCAGCTCTAGGCTGGGATAAGTCTCGTCTCTCTCCCAGTTCAGCTGCTCGGTTCTCTGCACAAGGTCAGCTGTAGACTATCAGGCAAAAGGCTTGTCTCTCTTCCTGGGGCCTCTGCCGTGTCTAATGGAGCCTTCTCTCTTTCCTCACGTATCTGCTTCTCTGTGTGTTTACTTCCCGGGGCTCCAGTATCAAAACTCTAATGTTCCTACTCTGTGGTGCAGTTTTTTTCTGTGAGTCCCCGCCCAACAAGGGGGTGGAGACTTGATGTCCCACTGACCATTGCCTAATCAAAGTCCTAATCACAACTCAGTCAAGTAAAAGTGAAACCTCTGAATCCAGTACAATCTAATATGCCCAGATGATCAGACCAGTTCATAAACATAATCCAATATTTATTTTTGGAATTCATAAGCAATATCAAACTGCTACAATGAGTTTATAATAAGTGAGTTTAGCAATGTTGCAGGATACAAGGTGAACACACAAATATCAAGCATATTTCTGTATGCTAGAAATGAACATTGGAAACTGAAATTAAAAATATGATTTACAAAGGCTCTGAAAATAAAATATTTAATATAAACCTATCAACAAGTATAGGATCTGTATACTAGAAACTACAAAGCATTGATGAAAAAAGTGGAAAAAAACATAAATCACTGGGACATACCATGTTCAAGGACTAGGAGATTCAGCATAGTAAAGATGTTAATTCTTCCCAGATTTATCTACGAAGTTGATGTAATTCCAGTCAAGATCTCAGAAGAATATTTTTTGTAGATGTAAACAAGCTTGTATCCTGCAACATTGCTAAATGTTATAAATTTTATATGGAAAGGCAAAGGAACTAGAATAGCCAAAACAATTTGGAAAAAGAAGCATAACTTTGGAGGAATCACACTACCCAATTTAAAGACTTATAATAAAGGTAGGTTAACTAAGACAGTGCAGTATTGTTAGAGATAGATATATAGATCAGTGGAACAGAATAAAACATCCAGAATTAGATCCATTGGAGCCATACAAACATGGGCAATTGATTTTTAACAAAGTGCAAAGGCAATGCAATTGAGAAAGGATAATCTTTTCGAGAAATAATGTTGGAACAACTGGATATTCATATACAAAAACAAACAAACAAACAAACAACTTGACCTAAACCTCATAACCTTTAAAAACTTTAACTCAAAGCAGATCATAAATCTACATATAAAGTGTAAAACTATAATACTTTAAAAGAAAACATAGGAGAAATACTTATGTCTTCAGCCAAGTAGTTCTTAGACATGACACCAAAAATGATAATATTGATAAATATTTGATGGATAATATTGATAAATATTATCCATCAAAATTAAGAACTTCTGTTCTTTTCAGAGAATGAAAAGACACGCCATAGCCTGGGAAAATAATTTGCAAATCACATTTTAACAAAGAGTTGTATCCAGAATATATAAATAACTCTCAAAATTCAACAGAAAGAAAATAACCTAATTGAAAAGGGGTTAGAAATTAGTGAAGACAATATTTATGTTATAATTATAATATTAGGTTATTAAAAAGAAGGCTGGGAAGTGGATGTGGTTTAAGCAGTTGGGCTCCTGCCTACCACATGGGAGGTCCTGGGTTTGGTTCTCCGTGCCTCCTAAAAAAAAAAAAGAAGACTAGTAGACACAGCCCACAACACACAGACTCAGAGAGCAGAAGTGAACAGACACTTCAACAAAGAGAATATATAGATGGCACATAAGCCATAAAAAGATGTTCATTTTCATTGGCTATTAGGGAAATGCAAGTTAAAGCCACGATGAGATGTAACTATACAACTATTAGAATGGCTACAATTTTAAAATGCTGACAATACCAAGTGCTCTTGACCACAAGAAGCAATGGGAACTCTCATACATTGCTGGTGGGAATACAAGATTGTGCAGCCACCCTGGAAAACCATTCAGAAGGTTTTTATAAAGTTAAACCCACATATGACCCAGCCATCCCACTCCTAGGTACTTACACAAGTGAACTGAAAACTTACGTTCTCAAAAAAACTTGTACATGAATGTTTTAACAGCTTTTATATTCATAATCACCATACCTGGAAACAACCCAAATGTCCTTCAGTGGGTGAATGGGTCAATAAATTGTAGTACATCCCTACAATGGAATACCATTCAACTCAGCAATAAAAAGGAATGAACTAGGGAAGCGGCTGTGGCTCAATCAGTAGGGCTCCCGTTTACCATATGGGAGGCCCCGGGTTCGGTTCCCGGGGCCTCCTGGTGGAGGCAGGCCCGCCCGCACGGCGTGGTTAGCTGACCCAGTGAGCACAAGCAGCAAGGGGGGGATAAATGAATAAATAAATAAAAATCTTTAAAAAAAAAAAAAAAAAAGGAATGAACTATTGACACACACAATTTGGATGAATCTCAAGTGACAGATGCCAATCTCAAAAGTTCTATATACTTTATGATTCTGTTTTATGAAAATCTCAAAAAAAATAAAACTTTAATGACAGAAAACAAAACAATAGTGTCCAAGGGTTAGAGGTTAATGAAGATAATGTATATATATTTTTTCCCTTCCAAGTTCATGGAGCCCTGAGTTCTAATTTTGAACCCCTTGGGGGTGAGTCTCTGGGTCCTGAGTTAAAAACCCAGTTCTATACTATATGCTGTGTAGGAATTGTGTTTTTTTATTCATTCTTCTATGCCCTTTGCTTAGTAGCATGGACTGGCATAAAGTAGGCATTCAATTATTTGGTGAATAAAGGAATGAATGAATGAACAAATTATGGAATTATTTGAACACATCACAATGTACTGACAGATTCTAAAGACTCTGAAAAAAATGGATACCTTTTGTTTAACCCACATGTAATCTCTGTTGATAATTACCAGCTGGACTCTCCTTAACGACCCCCTTAGCTATACTTTCCTGTTTGCGACAGTGGCCAAGCTTCATCTTATATTGTGGTACCTGCCCTGTTTCTGAGCGTCCCCCGGTTCCCTCCTGTAGAGAGAACACATTTAAATACACAAATCTTTTCTCCTGAATTATGCTGCTATTGTCACCAAAGATGGTGGATAACTGTCAGAGAAGTTCACATTGGAATAAATGTTTGAGGTTTTTTTTTTGCAGTCCCCGTGTGACAGGACTTGGTGGGGGCTGTCGAGATGCAGATAAGACCCTGCACGTGGGTATCACTTAGCGCCGCGTGAAGCCTGGGGCGAGGGGCAGAACTGGGCAGCGCAACAAGGTTCTTTGCATGAGGGAACACCAGTGGGAAATCTTTTTAATAAATTTTAGTTTGAAATAATTTCAGACTTATAGGACAGTTACAAAAATAATACGAAACCCATACCAGACAGCTCCAGCATACCCCTCCACCCAGATAACCAGATCCTCCTACTTTTAATATTTCCCCACGTTTACCCTTCCTTCCTTCCTCCCTTCTTCCTCCTTCCCTCCCTCCCTCCCTACCCCTTTTCTTTTCTTTTCTTTTCTTTCTCTTCTCTTCTTCCCTCTCTCCCTTCCTCTCTTTCTCTCTTTCTTCCTATTATCTCTCTCTTTTTCTCCATTCCTCTATTTTCGAAACGTTTGAGAGTAGATTGTCTATATCTTGCTCCTTGAACATTTAATATTTACATGTAGTTTTCCTATGAACAAGGATATTCACTTATATAACCACTCCAAGTACAGTTATTAAGTTCAAGAATTTTAACATTGATATCAAGCTTACAGTCTATATTCCAATTTTTCATATCTCCCAATAATGTCCTTAGGGCATTTTCTCCTCCAGTTTAGGATCATGCATTGAATTTAGTTGTTATTGTCTCTTTTAAAAATTATGGAAGCATATGCCACATGCACATTTCCATCTCAGCCACTCCCTAGCATTCCGTTCCGTGGGATTAATCACATTCACAATGTTATGCTCCCCTCACTCTAACGGGCAATTTAAGGGGAGCTGCAATCTAAAGTTGGTGTTGGAACCAGAGGACCACTCTCACCCCCAGCCTGGGGTAGGGCTGGTAGAGAACTCAAGCCCAGTGGGTCCTGGCCAGCTGTACAGACAGCATGAGCTGCTACACTTTCCTGACCCCATCGGATACCAGCAATGTCCTTGGTGGTGTCTAGTAGGGCTCTGTGGAGGGTTGTTCCATAGACCTGAATGAAGATTAGGAAAGAAGAATTCTTTATTTTATCAAGTTGAAGATGCCCTTAATTGTAAGAGCTGCCATTATTTTACACGCCAATAAGAAAGGAAAAACACTTCCAATAGACTACAACCGATGCCTTAATGACAGTCCTGAGTAACAAACAGATCAATTGCATCGAATGCCTTTGAAATTAATCTTCATCTCTTCTGGGGAAATGGGAAATTAAACAAAAAAAACTCAGTAATAGAAGGTAACTGTGGTCCATGCTTAGTGGCAAAGCCCCAGGATGTGTATATCCATTGCAGGTGATGTGCCACACTAATGAAGGATGTTTATGTGGGAGGTTGTGGGAGGAGTGGGAGGTGGGGAACATGGGAATCCCTGTAATTCTTGTGTAACATTTATGTAATCTAAGCATCTTTTAAAGAATAAAAAAAGATTATTAAAAAAAAAAAAACAAGCATGGCAGATGCAAAGGATTATGGTCTTACAGTCGGAATATTTCACTTTAGTATGTGTTCACCTTGCAGTAGAGAAGCTTGAATCCTTCTTTCAAAAAATAACTAATTTTATTAAATAAACAATAAATTATCTTGCAAAAAAAAAAAAGAAAGAAAGAAAGTAAGTAACTCAGCTTGCCCGACTTATGGGTATCTCCTTTCAAAGGTTTCTAAATCACTAGGTAGTTTCCTTTGCAAGAAAACACGGATTCAGGATCATTCCTTCTGTGACATGTTCTTCACTCATCTCGCATTTACATCCTTCATCGTGGCTTCCATGCCTTTCCGAGTGCAAAATGACTTGTCATTTTAATCCTGAATCATAATAAGATCTTTTTGAGGACGTTTCTAAACAGCAATTAAACTACCACATGCAATATCTCAGCTGAAGGGATGGCAACGTGAACAGCCGCGACCAAGTTGATGCCTGGGAGAGGCAGCCACAACGGCGTCATGACTGCCACTTGGCTGGGGCCCTTGATCCAGAGACTTCAGATTTCAGAGATGTTACGTGGTGAAACCTGTGCATCTTAGAGTCAGTGAAATTCAGGAATCATGTCAGATTTTGTGACTTGAGGAAGCATTCAACAAGCACTCAAGACGTGTCTGGGCACATCCTATGCTACGGTGGGAGATAAGCCCGATGACACCCCTGCCCCTGCCCACAGGGACACTTTACATTGAGTTGGGAGGAAAGGCAAAAGCTGAATACACAGAAAAATAACCACATTATTTTAAGTGCAGTGAAAGAAAGAAGCAGGACGCTGCAATGGAGCCTAACGGTAAGGGTGGAGACGTGCATTTGTTTATTTACTTTATTTTCCACCCTCCCCCAGATGGTTCTCTTATTTGTTTGCTCATTGTTTGTTCCCTTCTCCAGAAGGCACTGGGAACTGAACCCGGAGATGTGCATTTGTAACAAGGCCTCTCAAATTATGCTGCTCTCCAGCTAAGTCACCATTTGGATTTCCATCTCTGACAGTCACCCGTAGCCTGCAAGGGGACCAGCATTCCCCAATTGCCCAAGACTGAGGTGCTGAACTGGGGTGGTCCTGGGCAAATGGGCACAGTTGATCAGCCTCTAGGGTTTCTAACTCAGTTTCCTTTTAGTTTAATATTTGTATTACCTAAATTTCCATGTCTAATGAAGTTAGCTACAAATCTACAACTCTGACTTTTCTTTCACTAACATCTCACCTATTTTCTTAAAGGGAGGTTGATTCAATAGATATGATTGAACTCTAACAATTACTAAGTGCATTCAGTCATTCAACAGCACTGACTAAGCTCCTAAATCCTGGGGTGAACTGCAGTGGTAGGTCAGATAGCTCAGGTAGCTCCTAAGGGGGAGAAGACCTGTTCCCAAATGGTGAGGAGAAGAGAAAGGCTTCCAGAAGTGAGAGAAGGCGGGCGGTTGATAAAGGAGAGGTGAGGAAGGCACCTTCTTTTTCTTTGGATAAGCAAGAAGAAGCAAAATCTCACAAATAACTTTTTTTTTTTTTTTGCCTTTGAAATGAGTTAAGGTAGGAAACAACTCCATTCTTTCATGGTAGGAATCATTTTGGTAAAATGGTGTGGCTTTCTGTTTGTTTGTTTGTTTTTTTCCACTTAAAGACAAGCTAAACTTTGGATTCTAAATGCTTCTATGCCTATTAGTCTTATATCGCCATACATTCTCTTTACAAACAATGAAACACCTGTTCTTGGCTTTCTCTTCAAGCAGGCAATCGCCCCACGCGGAGAAGTCCATTTAGTGTCTGTATGCCAGTGTGCCGATTAGGTTGTCAGCAACACTGCCATCCTTATTCGTTTCCAGGAGGCCTTGGTGAGCTTCATGCTTGAGCTCTGCCTTCAGCCTCAGGGCTGATGTGTCCAGAGCCATTCGCCACTGTAATGTCCTAAAGCTGCTGTGTGGTTTCTTTCCTTTTCCCTTGGCCCTTTCCATTTCATTTTCCCTCAGCTCAGGAGTTCCTTCTTTAATGATGATTTGTGTTGAAAGCAACCGTCTGTTTTAGAAACACTGTATTCTCAATGAAGCAATCCAACTTCTCACTTGATCACTCCCGTTTATTATTTTAAAACAAGGTGGGAATTGTCACATGGAAACGGGGGTATTAGTATGCATTTCTCAAACTATTCCAAAACTTTAGTCCATATATGTCAAGGAAATAGAATGTGTGTGTGTGTATGTGTGTGTGTGTTTGGAGCAGTAGATGGAAGGCAAACAAAAAGCCCTAAAGTTAAGTAAAATTTGGAATCAATGTTTAAATTAGGTATGCTTTATAGGCTGATGTTTCTGAAACCCAAAAGCTGATGTCAAAAATAGATTTCCCATCCTTTCCAAAGTGCAGACTAAGTGGCAAAAATAACCAAATCCTCTCTTGGACTCCTGACTCTCATTCCAATTTTCTTGTATAGGAACCAACAATTCCTTGGATGGAGCCACTGGATAGGCTATTTGAGATTCAGGAGAGTGCAGATTCTTGGCAGACCTATGTTGTTTTTCTGGAGTAGTAGGGAAGTAATTGGACAAAAAACAAGAAGCTGATCCAGGCCGCTGGCTTGGGGTTCATCGGGAACGAACGAGACAAGGTGAGTAAGTGTCCCTGCTCACCCCCTCTCTGCTTCTGAGGAAAGGTTCCGGCGGCTGCAGCCCTGGTGTGGGGCCCTGGTCTCCTGGCAAACAGCAGGCCCTTCCCCCTTTGCCATGCTGCATGTTGCAGCACAGCCAATGGATGCGCTAGCAATAGGGGGGTTGCTGGGCGAGGGAGAGCAACCCCTGGATTGTCATCCAAGCCCAGCAGCGTTGCTTTGTGGCTCAGCTGGAGATACTGTGCCGAGGAGCCTCTGCTCATGGCAATATTCTATCTGTTCGCTTTCTCCTGCTTCTTACACCGGAAAATTCCATCCTTTAACACGAGGATTATATGTGAAATCATAGCCAGAGTCCACTTAATTTGCTGCAAGTGTAAGAGATAGCCAGAGAGAACAAGAGAAGCCCTCGTATGAAGGGAGTCTTGAACGAGGTCAGTGAACCAAGGGCCAGCAGGTCACACACCCTCAGGGGGTCATGAAAACCTTCCCAGGTTTCTGCTGAGAAACAGAAAGAGACATAAACATTCAGAAATCCCACAACCTCAGGAGTCCGCTTCATCATTTCCAGATCTAATTATAAAATTGCAAGCAATGTTGGCCTATTTCAAGAAAACTGTTCATCTCACTCTAGGGTGTGGTCTCTGCCACAGGTAAAGGTAGAGGAGGCCCAGGGAGGGCTGCTTCACTTCTATTGGGACCCATCCATCCCAGGGAAGGGTGGGCTTTGGACCAATCAGATTTTGCAGCTGGACATTGGAGCTTCTGTCCCTCTCTATAGGAGGTGGGCCAGTGGTTCCTATAGAATGGTTGCCCAAGGAGACCATCTTTTTCTGAAGATAAATGTTCTTCTAGGGGGGTCGGATGTGGCTCAACTGGTTGGGCGTCCGTCTCCCATGTGGAGGGACCCGGGTTCGATCCCTGGGACCTCCCGGTAAAAAAAAAAAAAAATGTTCTTCTAGGACGAAGGTTTGAAATGCAACTTCTTGAGTCCAACCACAGACCTTCAGCCATCTGTTTTAACAAGACTTCCAGATGATTCTGATGCTGGCTCAAGTTTGAGAAGCACAACCCCAGTCCCTACTCTTCTCAGCCTGGCTTGCCAGCTTGGGGAGTCTTCTCTGCTGAGTCACACTCCAGCCCAAAGAATGGGTTGAGGAAACAAAAGACGACTTGATCATCTGAGCAGTGAGAAGAGGGGCTGGAGCTGTGTAGGCAGCCACCCAACTCAGAAACAGATTGTGCACCAACCTTTGGAAGTCAGCTGTTTGGAATGTGAGCTGTTTTCCTAAGAATGGTAGGTAGGTTCCCACAGCAGCACAGAAGAGCATATTTAATTCTGAATGTAGTTGAAATACTGCTGCATCACAAGGAAAAACAGCAGATCTCAAGGCTTCTGTAGTATTAATAGCTAATCACAGCAGAATTAAACAATAAAGGAGACACTGAAATGTATTTTACTTATGCTAAATGGCGGTGATTGAAGAAAAGGTTGATTTGGAGGCAGATAGAAGAGGTAAATGGGAGTTTGTTGAGATTCTGAAGGCATCGCTGGCCTTTGTCTTTAGAAATTTGTGATACTAATTCCTTTAGGCAGACGTGGTTCTGGACTGTTTGTTACCTTCTTTTTTTGAAAGCAAATTTTCCACTAGGAGAGAAGTAAAGAATTCTGAGACAATTTGGCATGAATTGACAAAGAGAGTGGAAGGGAGTTAGGGAATTAACGAGGCTGTGTGTTTATTTATTAGCCTGAGACTGGCCAGTGACAGGATTAACTTGAGCTTCGAGCAGCCAGAGATGGATGGGCATAGAGGTGGTCAGGATTCTCCTCTGATCACTGACAAAAGAGAGGAAAGAAAGGAGAGAGAACCTGACCACACAACCTCATTGTTTTTTGCAGCACATTCGGTGTCACCTGACTCCTTGCTCTCCCTGGCCACAGATGGCTTTGTCAATGACCTCTGAGATGGCCTAAGAAGGTGAGATGGACCAAACCTATTTCCTCCTTTTTCTTCTAGACATTTGAACTAAGAAATAAGAGAATTTGTTCATTCTGTGGTGGGAAAAGGTGCATGGTTGGCTGTGACCATTTTACACATTTACAAACCAAATGCTTCTAGCTAGGCTTCCTGTGATGACTAAAATACTTTCTTTTTGGACTCACATGCCTTAATTAACCATTCTATTTTTGTGCCATATAAATTACCGGAACTGATTGTCGAATGGCTGGATTTGGGGAAGTGTGGTAGGCCTAATGAAATTAATTAATTGAATAATATTGCCTGACAAATGGCTCCATTATACCAAAGAGGGCTTGAGACTTAATTACTGATGTCATTTATCTCTCTATTTGCACCCCAACAATAAGTGACTTATTTCTCATTAGTGTTGGATCACCTTCCAAAAGGAAGAAAAGAGGCTTAGATATCAGGAAGGGGGAAAAAATTATGCTTTCGCTCCCCACCTCATTATCCTGATAAATCGTAACAGAGCCTGTTGATTAGACAGGAAACCTTAACTGGCTGACTCCTGTCTAACAATTACCTCAGAAAGAAGCACCACTGGGAACACTGCCTTCCCTTGGGAAGAGATGAAAGAAGTCTATAACAAAAAAGGGGACCATTTCCCCCTCCATGCTGGGGGATCACAGTTGTTAAAGACGAATTTCTAGATGCAAGGGCTGAAGCTGCCTCCGAGACATTGCCCAGGCTTGGTAGTGATGCCTGGATGTGACTCCGTGCTCCTAATTCCTTACTTAGGTAATTGTCCCCAGTGCCTCCAGCTCCCTGCGGGAGATTAGAACCTAATTAAACAGGGAACAGGTGTAAAGAGGCCCTGATCTGATCTGGCCAAATTAATTGCTGAGATTGGGCTTGCATGTGGTGACAGGCAACAGTGAATTAACCACAGCTGGAATACAGCTAATCCCCTGGTCTTGCTGCCACTGTGTATAAAACAGACTGGCCCTTGCTGGGGAACACAAACAAAGAGGGACTTGAAATGATGGAAAAACACATCCTTGTATGTGACGGGCTGGGGAATGTGCCTAGCCACAGAGGGTGGCCATACATCTGTCTGTCTGTCTGGGACAGCCCTGTTTTACACCTGCTGACCCTGCAAGATTATTAATAGCACTCCCTTTCATTCTCAGAAAATGTCCCAAGTTTAGACAATATATTAAACGGTTACTGTATTTCAATGTCAATTTTAATCTTTCTCTTTTTTTTTTCCTTACCAGAAGAGTAGGTACTGGTTTCAAAGTGTCTGATAACACTTTAAGGGCTCAAAGTTTATACAGTTAACAGAACTGGGCTGTCTTGGCGGCCAAGGCTGGCTGCGGGGCCAAGGTGAGAAGTCAACCAGGGAGCCAATGCCAAATTCTTGCTTCCTTAATGCTGGACATTGGGGAGAGGTAGGAAGGAGACAGGTGTGGTCTCTGGCCTCCAGAGCCAGCAGACTGGTGGGAAAGCAGACAATGCAGGTGACCTTGCACTTAGTAATTTAAACATGGACATTTATCCAGTATGCAGAGGAGGGAGGGGAACTCTTCACACAGGGAAGTACCCCAAGCTGGGCTAGAAAGAAAAAGCCTTCCAGAGGAAGGGGTATCTACACGAAGAACTTGATAAGCAGGATTACTTGGATAGGGGGTGGGCGTGGATGTGAAAGTTCTGGAGCAAGAAGGAACAAGGAGTGTTGCACATTCAGAGACTCCAACAGCCAGAGCAGAGAGAGAGAGAGCAATTGGAATGATGGTTGTTTTCCACTTCTCTTTCTCAGCCTCCACTGGCCTTCATCAAGCATTTAATGCACACTTAGCATGGATCAGACCCTGAATAGTGGCTGGGGGCTGGGGTTTCCAAGGGCCGTGATCAAAATGTAAACTGTCAATTAAATAGTTGAGTTCCCAAGGCTAGGAAAAGGGGTGGATCAGCCTCAGAGAAAAGCAACCAGTTCTGTCAAGATAACCCAGGGAATCCTCCGAGGCTGAGGAGGAGGCCTCTGAGGGGATCTTGAGAAACAGTGCGTGCACTCCTCAAGCGAAGATGGGAGAAACTGCTAACCCCTGGTTCAGAAGAAAGGGGCCCTTTGGTCCCTGATCTCTCTGGCCGACAGTTTTCATGTGTCTGGGCTTGGAGATGGCATGTCCAGAAGTACTGATTCTTTCGAAATGTATAATGGGCTTCTATTTCTTTGAAGCAGAATTTGGTTGCTGCTGGTCTAGGTTTCATTCAGAGAAATGGAGGACATTTCAGGACATTCTGCAGAACAGATTTTGTGATGGCTGCTCGTCTCTGAGGTTCTGTGCGCCATGTCTTTGGACCTGGGCTCTCAGGACGTACTGGTGGACATCGCCTTGAATTCAGATTTTCATCCCTGGGCGAGGGTCTGAGGAGATAATGAAATCTGTAGACCAAGTCCATATTGTGCGTTTATATATATTTAAGCAGGAAGTTTGTTTTTATTATATTTTACTTGACTAAGAGGTTGGTAATATCAATGGTAGGAAAAGGTAGAAGCAAGTAAGGGTGAGAAGACAAGTTTTATATGGAGATGTTCCTGGGAGAATGGGAAGACATCTTTGGAAAATGCCACCAGCAGACATAACTCCAAGAGGGCAGGTTATCACCTATGATGAAAACTGTCTTATTTTCTAGATCCTCTGTGGCCAATCTTAGCTTCTATATTGCCATTGATGCCTCAGTGACCAGGAACATACTTCCACTGAATATCCATTCCTTGGGAAGCTTGATCAATCTTCTCAAAATCTTTTCTGTTGACAACATCTCTTCAGGAGGTCGTTGTCCATCCATTTCCTTTCCAGCTTCCAATCCATTCTGTCATGCCTTTGATGACAGACTTGCTATCCATTCCAATCATGAGTTTTTCTATGTTTTAGCTCTTTGTTCAAATGCTGTATGAGCTGCCTGCAGTTCTGCTGTTTGGTTTGTCTGCCATTCAGAAACTGTCCGACTTTTAGAGGATTGTTGGGTCCCCAATAAACTCCTAATCCTGCTTGTGCTCCACCTCTCTCCTATTTTTGCAGCTAACATCTACATAAACAGCTGGAGTGTGTCCTCGCCCCTGCCGGGACCCTGTCCGTGCTGGTCCCAGGAGTTCATTTTGGCCTTTTCCAATAGGACCTCTTAGCATCATCCTGAGTGTCCAGTTGGAGGGGTGTCTACGGTCTTCACCACACTGTGCACATATATTTTTAAAACCAGCTTTGGCATTTCTTAAGTGCAGCCCAGTCCAAAGGGGGCAATTAACAATGCCATTTTCAAGATGGATTTCCAGGTTATATGTTAAAGCTACTGTTTCTCTCCTATAGTTGACTTCAACGATCTGTCTCTGGTGGGTTCAGGACAAAAAATTTTGGTAAGGCAAAATTAGGCACTAGTTTGGAGGGATGGCATTTATTATGTAAGTGTACAGGTCTGCATTTCAAAATGAAAAATTACAATAACAATTAAAGTTTCTCTAGGCTCCTCATGTCCAAACCGCTCTTGCAAAACCACCTTTGGATGAGCTTTAAGTATCAGCAAATCAGAAACATGTGGATTTAATTTCCCTTAAAATATGCCAGGGAGGCAGGGGGAAATGGGGCTTGGCAGAAATCTTCTTAGGGTTTGCCAAACCCCAAATATCTGACACTCTGTCAGAATTTTATGCTGGTCCCCAGCAGTCTCATCTAGCCAAGCCCCCCTGTTTCTTGCTGTACCATCCAAGTTTTCTTTAGCCATTATGCCCTTTTCTTGTCCATTTCAGCTGCCAGGAGGACACTGTTAACCCCACCCACCTGCTAGAAGAGGGACCAATACTGCAATGAGGTGTTAGATTGGCTCAGGACTTACCTGGAACAACAAGCCATCTTTTCAGCCATTTCTTTGCCTTTAAAACCAAAACCAACTGTTGGAGAGGTTTTCCAACTTGGTTTCTAGATGGGAAAAAAATTTGTGTTTTTTTTTTTTTTTTTTTTGTGGATGATGGTATCAGGTCCCAATTGTATTAGGTTTCACTACAATCCAACACTCATGCATATAATGTGAAACATGTCCATAATCTGCAAAGTCCACAGCCACCCCACTGTTAGGTTCCAAAGTAAATATGGCTCCACAAACCTCCTGGGAAAAATAAAAGAGCAGTTTCACTTAGAGGGGATGAGCCACAGTGTAGTAGTCCTGCCATCTCTCCAATGCCTGCAGATCCTGGCTCTACTCATTTAAGACTGCAGTTGTGCTAACATGGTCTGTGTCACCCTTTGGTCCATTATTTTTCTTCCTTGATACTATTGCACATCTTTTTCTTCCTATGCTTTATGTGCAATGTTCCCTTTTGCCTAAAATAATATAGTACATTAAACGCAAATGGCAAATTAAAAAAATTTTTAAGGGAAGCGGCTGTGGCTCAATCAGTAGGGCTCCCGTTTACCATATGGGAGGCCCCGGGTTTGGTTCCTGGGGCCTCCTGGTGAAGGCAAGCCCGCCCGCACGGCGTGGTTAGCTGACCCAGCGAGCACAAGCAGCAAGGGGGGGATAAATGAATAAATAAATAAAATCTTTAAAAAAAAAAAATTTTTTTTAAGTGTTTTTCCTTTCAAAATTAATATTTTGGTACTTGCTATGTGTCATGTACTTGAGTATGCTGGCTCTTTTGTTATCCTTGTTTTACCAAAGAGGCAATGGAGGCAGCCCCAGAAAGATTGAGTAACCTAAAAATCACAGCTAGTAAGTAACAGAGCTGGAATTGACCTTGGGGATTTTGGACTCAGGGCTAATGAAGAAACAGTGTCCTCTCCCATCCACTGTTGTCTTTCCAGTGTCCATTCTGGCAGTCCAGGATGGTAATTGAGCTCTTAAACATTAAAGATGTGTCCTGACTGTGTATAAATAAGTGTCTTTTGTTTGTTTTTTCAGGTACCGGGGGCCGGGGATTTAACCTGGGATCTCGTATGTGGGAAGCCAGCGCTCAACCCGTGAGCCACATCGGCTCCCTTGAGTTGTTTTTTTTATTTATTTTGCTTGTTGTTTGTTTGTTTGGTTTTTTAAAAAAGATTTATTAATTTATTTACTTTTATCCATTTTTACCACCCCCCCCACACACACCGTTTTTGCTGTTTTGCGTCCATTCGCTGGGCAACTCTCTGTGTCTGTTTTCTGCCTCTCTTCTCATCCTTCTCCTCACGTCTTCATCAGGATTCGATCCTGGGAACCTCTGATGTGGGAGAGAGGCGTCCTACCACCTGTGCCACCTTAGTTCCTGGTTTTTTGTTGTGTCTCGTCTTGGCTCTCCCTTGTGTCACTCTCCTGTTATGTCATCATCTTGCTGCGTGGCTCAGCAGGGCCTGGCGGTGCACCCATGTGTGGGGTATGGGGGGCTCACCTACTCGCTGGGCCTGGGGGCCCACACGCCTTCTATATTTTTCTTTATTTTTACCAGGAGGTCCTGGGGATCAGACCCAGGTCCCTCCATATGGGAGATGGACGCCCAACCATTTGAGCCACATCCGCCTCCCTGTTTGTTTGTTTTTTTGCTTTGTTTTGTTTTGTTTTTAGGAGGCACTGAGAATTGAACCTGGGACCTCCTATATGGGAAGCAGGTGCTCAACTACTGGAGCCACATCCGCTCCCCTATAAATAAGTTTTGTTCATTGAAAGTGAATGGAAGGTGGGTTTAACAATGTTTACAGCTCTTCTACTGCTCTTATCAAGCTGTCAGAAATTCAGAAGAAGGCAGCTGTGGCCTTCTACTGCTGTTTATTAGCAGTAGGGAGGAAATTATATTCTGGACTTCAGGAGACACAAGAACCTGCATAGTCTTCTGACCTTCCCCATTCTCCAAGCACCCACTCGCAGGCATTTTTGGGTTCAAGTGTCGGCAGAAAACGGATAGAGGAAATGTGCATTTGCCTTTAGTTAGGTCTTTTCCACTTGAGGCATGCAGCACACGCACCAATCTACCCGTGTTTCTGCAGGAGCCGAGAAGCTGGGGGCGGGGAAGGATGCTAGGAAGGAGGGGCTGGAACTGATACTGCAAAGATGGGGCAGCCTGCAGGATTGTCCTTGCAAGAAGGGAGTCTTGTCTGTAACTAGTGAAATCTAGCAGATTCCCACCTAGAGACAGTAACTATAGGGAAAGGATCCTTGGATCAGACAACTGGATGGGATTTATAGAAAAAGTTCTCATTCTTTGAATGAAAACCTCTGTCTTTCCCAACCTCCTCATCCTAGAATAGAATCATTTCCTGGAGGTCCGGTTGTGAGGCTCCACACTGTGAGCTAAGTGCTGGGAGTCACAAAGAAGAAAGGACCATTTTCCATTTGAAAAACGAGACTGGAACTCACCCATTCTGCCTAGAGCCCAGAGTTCACGACTCCCACTGGCTTCTCTCCAATGGATAATAGGTAGTTTTTCCATACTCTGAAAAGCACTGTTTTGTCTCTGCTGGTTGAGTAAGCTTTTGCAAGGAAAGTTGAACCAGAAACCCCATTTCTCATGGAAATGGTGTATTTCCATTCAACCCACATACAGGCTTGTTTCCATAGTGCTGGACAATGGACTCCGAGTTGAGGAGGAAAATGGAGATGATAGAAACATTAGCGCCGGGGGAAGAAAGCAAGCAAAGAGCCCTATTCATTCACATTGACCTTGGAGAGAGGTATCAAGTAATGTTGCAGTTCAGGCCTAATTATCTGCGGAGCCACAGCCCACTCCCACAGGGAGCTGCAGGGTCAGAGGGATCCACGCCATTCCCCAGCAGCTGGGTGCCTCTGATGGGTCCTGGCACTGCTGGTCAGATTCCACCTTATCAGGTTTGCTTTTAGCAGCCCTGCTCTCATGTGGCCATGCAGCAGAACCACCTCCCTGACTGTACAGACAGGTGACTCTCTACCTGTTCCCCCCTCCCCAGGGTCTTTCCAGCCTTCAAGGGGGTCTTAACCCTGATCGCACATTAGACTTATTTAAAAATATTGATACAGATAAAAATCTCCTTTAAAAAAAATACAAATGCCCAGCTCCACCCAAGATGTATGAAATAGGATTACCTAGGGATGGCACCTGGGCGCTGGCCTTTTTTTTTTTTTTTTTTTTAAAGGAAAAACTTCCCAGGTGGATGCTTCTAATGTACAGCCAGAGTTAAGAACCACTGAACTAGAGGGACAAAAGCTGTTTCCTGACTGTATGTGGGGCTTCCTGGTCTCTGGGTCTGGGTGCTATGATATTCCGATGGGGGCTAGGGGCCAAAGGAGGGCGTGTGTGGCCCCGACAGGGTGTCTCACTGCTGCTGGCCCTGTTAGGGAAACAAGCTGGCAGGTGGACACGCAAACACACACACACACTCTCCCACTCCCTGGCCCTGCTCAAACACTCTCCCCAGGCTGAAAGGGCCTGTGCCCCGCTTACCTGGGGGTGTGGGTAGAGGGGGTAGGGGTGGAGGGGGTTGGGAAACGAGGGCCACAGGAGCTGTCACATCCGGGGGGCTGGACTCCGGCAGGGTAAGGATTGGGTGTCTGGGGTTCCACCCACTGGGGCCCCCACAGACCCTCTTACTAGCCCCCCAGGCACCCACAGTTACAGTTTGGACCATCGCTGTGGAGTTGCTTGGCTCTTTCCCCGCTGACTTTAACCTGTTGAAGGCAGCCCTGGGTTTCTGCAGAGGCCTCCCGGGTCACCTAGAAATCTTGTGTTGAATTGAGCAGGACTGAATGAATCCATCTGCAGCAACATATGTGGAGAGGTGTGAGTTCAGGATCAACTCCACCTGGGAAGGTTTCCTAGCCTTTTCTCCCTCTGTGTGCAGACTGGTCTTCTGCATTCCTGGAGAGGGCAGTTTCATTCAACAGTACAGGCACATTTGAACTTTGAAATTTCACTGGTGGGACCCCTAGGAACTGGCGATGCACCTGCCTCATCTGGGAGCTTGTTAGAAGTGCAGGTTCTCAGTGGCCCGGGACCAACCGTGTTAGAATCTGCATTTTATTAAGATCCCAGATCATTTGTGGGCACTTTAAAATTTAAGAAGGTCTGCACTAGAGCATTCACATCACAGCAATGTGAATCAAAACAAGGCAATTCTACATTTAAAAAAATATTTTTAAAACAAGGAAAACAATCATGAAAATATTTTTCACTTCCTGAATTAGCAACAATGAAAAATAAAGAGATTATACCAATATTGTTGATTAATAAGAGACTTTAGACACTGCTGGTGGGAGTGAAAATTAGTACAATGTTTCTCAAGGGCAACTTGTTTGAAAAATCTTAGTACAATCCACAGTTCTTTAAAATAATTTCATTTCTATGACTTTATCTTAAAGAAAAATTTAGGTTGTGATGTGGCAAAATAGATGTTGATGACAACAGTTCAGATGTTTCCCTAAACTTCCTTTCTCCCTTTACTAACAGAATCCCAATTTGCGGGGCAGAGGAGGAAGCAATGTTCCCAGCTAAAAACATTTTCTAGGCTCTTTGCAGGTAGGGGCAGCCAATGAGATGTAAGCAGAAGTCACTGGGAGGCATCTCCAGGAAAACCTTGCCCGTGCCCTCTGACCTCTGCTCCTCACCCTTTACCTGCCTGGAGCTCTGATGCGATCTTAGAGATGACCCACAAGCCAAGTTCAGCACTGCTTCCCTCCAGACTTTTCAGGAAAAAAAAATCCTCATTTGCTTAAGCCACTGTCTCTCAGAAGTTGGATATTTTGCAGCTGAATTGAACAAAACTCCCAACTTCTACACAACCTAAATGTACAAAAATAGAGGCTTGATGAATAAGTTATCACTGATCTGCACCATGAAATGCTATACTGCATAAAAAAATCATGTAGTACTGTGGTTTCAAATGATTGCTAGTAGAGGAGCCCTCCCCTCCCCCCAGCTTTTCTGACCGGTCTCGCTGTCATAGAATCCCAGCATATGGAACTGCTCAAAGCAGAGCTCTTCTCTGTAAACTGGGGGTGGGGACTCTTAATTTGGAGGGAGGCTTCCGCCTGCCAAATCTGTTCTCCCCTCTTTGGGGGCCCCTTAGGCATCTTCATAGGACTCTGGAATTCCTTAAAACCATTGAACGCAGTCTGAAAATGAACATTGTAGTCCTTTCTTTATCTACATGAAAAATGCTCACGAGATCTTGTTGAGCAAAGGAAACAGTTTACACACTGAATTATGATATGATCCAATGTTATATTAAAAAATACCTAAACTCTAATTTTCCCAGGCTTCACCAGCCTTTGGAAAAAAAGGAAGCCACATTCACTGTAATTATTCAAATGTCCCTCCTTTGTGTAACGGCAGCACCTTCTTCCTCAGTTTCTCCCGGTGCTCTCTGAGGGTCTCTAGGATGTTTGCCATTGGTCAGCGGCAGGATCCCTCAAGTTCTGGGTTTCCATCACCAGCACAGGTGCTCGCAGACAGCGCCCAGTCCATCGCTGCTGCTGGTACCCGCCGAGACGACACCGTCAGCCCGCAATGCCATGTCCGTGTGCTACTCTGTCTGGGGAGACCCGTCCTACCCACACCTCAGTCCCATGCTGGGTAGGGTCACGTGGCTTTCCACGGGGAAGAGGAGGCTGAACATCCTTCCATGGCGCCAAGCTGTGGCCCAGGGACAGGCTGGGGGCCAGAGGCCCTGCCGGCGGCCCTGTTTTCCTCTTTTCCACAGTCTAACCTGGCCTCCTGCATCCTGGCATTTGGTGTCAACCTCACTGGCTCCCTCCACCCCTAATGAGCTCACAGGGGGCCCTTGTGTGTGTGTGTGTGTGTTATGAAAGCAATGTAAATTGGAATAAAACAATTTTTTAAAGTTTGTTTTCCTGCTTAATGGTATTTTAAAAATTTCTGCAATGAACAGGTATTGCTTGTATTAAAAAGTAATTTAACTGGGAAGCAGATGTGGCTCTATCAGTAGGGCTCCCGTTTACCATGTGGGAGGCCCTGGGTTCGGTTCCTGGGGCCTCTTGGTGAAGGCAAGCCAGCCCATGTGGCGCGGTGAGCTGACGCAGCAGGACAACACAGCAAAATGCACAGCAAATGGACACAGCAAGCACAAGCAGCAAAGGGGGGATAAATGAATAAATAAATAAAATCTTTAAAAAAAAAAAAAGTAATTTAACTGAGTTTCCTCTCGTCCAAAGCAAAGAATTAATATTGGAGAGGAGGGGAAAGGGGAAAATGCACCTTGGGCATTCCAATGGAGCTCCCGCCTCTAGTTCTTCACCTTTCCTGGGGCTGGGTGACCTGTTTCTCTGAAGTCCCAAGGCTGCTGGGAGCTGGACTTCAAGGGTGGCCACTGATCCCCAAGGAGCTTTATCATAGACCTGGCTGCACAGGGGGGCGTGCACGGACCTGGGGCCTCACCTGGCACACCATAACAGGTGAAGGGCACCAGGGGCTCTGCTTTCAGTGAGGATGGTCGGATGTTGGTAGTTGTTACCTAAGTCGAGTGGGGATCACCACAGAAGAGCACAGGATGTCCTAATTCCCATTAAATTCTGCACCACACAACCCTCTCTTTTGCTGCAATTTGCCGAAGGGTCTTCTCAGTTGTTCCTGTTTGATGGGACTTGGGAACAAGATGGGCTGTTCAGGACGCACCTCCATGTGGGTCTGGGAGTTTAGCTCACGTCACGAACAGCTTTACTTTGAGGGAGCCCGCTGGGCCCGGCCGGTTCTGTCGTGAGAGCTGGACTTTCCAAGTGCCCTGTTCACTCATCAAACGCCTGTGGAGGCCCAGAGCCCGCCTTGGTGGCAGATTTAACAAGAAACTCAGAAAGGAGCTTCTTAACTTAATGCTAGAAACTGCAGGAGAAAACAAAACAAGGGGATTATCTGTAATCATAAATCAACAGGACTAGCTCACACACAAATTCCACGGAGCCAACAATTTCAGCACAGTTACGCTCTTTAACTTCATGTGTCTCCTGCCTTGCCTCCCATTTTAATGTCAGTGCAGGTATTTCGCTCAGATTTCCCGACAGAATAAAAGGTCCACTCTTTCTGTTCCCAATTGTCTTTAAGGGTCTGCATTTCTTGATTGAACCTGGGGGCAATTCCAGTTTGGTTTTGAGGTTCCGATTTGATTGGAGAGTTTGTGAAAGTGGCTGTCAAGGAAGAATCTGTTGATGGCAGGTGCATCTCTAAGGGTTAATGCCTGGGCCAGGAAGGGAGAGAAAGGGACCGGCCTTAGCTCCTGACTTTATGGGGAGGGGGTAGCACTGGCAGGCGGGGGAGGTGCTTTAGCAACGGGAATCTTATTTTCCAGTGGTTTCTAGGCAGAATTTTACTATGAACCTGTAAATCCTAAAGTCTACCCTCGGCCATTCCCTGGAGCATTTTCTGGGCAGTGGGTGGTAGAAAGGTAACTTCCAAAGGCGTTTCAGCGGAGCTGGGTTAGGAAACAGAGGTGGGTTCCTCCCGGCTCCCACCCTCCCTCCACGGTTCCCCCTCTGCCCCCGCTGCCCTGCTTAAGCAGAATCCTGTAAAGCCCACCGAGGAGGCTGCCTTGGCTAATCCAGTCTCCGCACCCACGCGGGGACAGACACCCCCGCTCGGCCAGTGAGAGGCGATTCTCCCAGCTTCTCTGCACAGTGGAAAATTCCATGCGCTCGGCCGCTGCGCCCTGTGCCGCGGCCCCCTGCGCGATCCCGCGCCCTGAATCCCGCAGCCCCAGGGGGGCCGAGCCGGGGGCCGGGCTCGTCCGAGGGTGTCAGTCAAACCCACCCGGTTTCTCAGCGACTTTGCAGGAGTCACTGCGCGGGAAGTTGTTGTTTGCCTTGTTCTCTGCTCTAGTCGGAGAGAAAAGCTCTTTCAGCAAGTCCAAGAGAAGCAGGCGACGCCAGTGGCCTTGGGAGGAGGTGGCGTTTTCCCCTTGTGATTTGACTGTGCGCGCCTGTGCCGGGGACCACCGCCCGCAGCCCCCGCAGGGCTGCAAACCCCGCCTGGAAGGGATTCCCCTCTCCCCTCAAGTTCTTCCACGGGCCTTTTTGCAGCTCAGTTTTGGGAGAATTAAGGAATGGGTTACTTTTCCAGACCCCTCCACCCAGGAACCAGGACGCCTTTTAGAAGTCGCCGGTGGCTCCTAGAGAGCAAAGGGGTAGGGGGCTAGCAGAGGGGTGTAAAGAAGCAGGGCAGCGCGGGGCCCCCCGCAAACCCAGCGAAACGGGCCCGCAGCCCGAGACGCACAGAGCGCGCGGGGCCCCAAGGCCCGGGCGTCCTGCTCGGCTCGCGAGCGCGGCCCAGGCGAGGCTGAGAGACGGGGCGGCCGGCGCCGGGGGGCCTGGACTCCCGCCCGCGGGCAGGGCTGCCGGGCAGGCTGGCTGTGTTTAGAGAATGCTCCCTCTCGATTCCACGTGAATTGTTACAATACATTCCCTTACTTCAGGGAGCCGGTCCTGGTTCTGTTCCCTGCAACGGGAACACAGCCCCAAACGCAGAATGCAACCGTGTGCAAGGGTGCTTCTGCCCAAGGAGAAACACAATAGCTTCCTCGGAGGTTGGAGGTGGAGGGAAATGAGCCCCGGAGCTATCCGGGAGGGGAGAGAGAAGGAAAGGGAAAAACACAGGGTTTTCTTTTTAAGGCAAGAATGAAGCTTCAGGAAGAACATGCTTGTTCCCCGGGGAACACAAGGGGATGAAGGTGCCACCAGCAGTCGAAAAGCTGGGGATTTCCAGAGGAAAACGTGGAAAAAGACAAGAAACCCGCATCTGTTAGTGACCTGCAGAAGGTCCTGGGGAAATCTCCTGATTTCTCAGAATCTTAGTTTTCACTTGTGTAAATTTCAGAAAACAATAATGCCTGCCCCATCTACCAAGGGCAGTCATTTCTGAGACTAAAACCAAATGAAAGGTTGTCTAGGACGCTATCTGCAACCAAAGTAAGGAAATGTTTTTTATCCACGTAAATAAACAATAGATAAGCTACGTCTTGTTAGTTGAACTAACCTTGACCATGAGCCACAGCTAAATTAATCAATCCATACATTTATTCTTGTAGTCAACTATGTATTTACTGAGCACTTACTTAGTACATGCTATCCGGTACTTAGTATTGTTCCACGTCTGCAGATAGAGCCCTGAGCAACACACAAAAACCTGACTCTTCTGGAGTTTACCTACTCATTAGGGGAGGCAGATAATAAGCAAAATAAATGAGAAAAATATAAAGTATTTTAAGAGGTAAAAATAAAGCAGGAAAAGGGGAGTAAGGGCTTGAAGGGAGGAGAGTGATTTTTAAAAGGGTGGTGATGGAAGGCCTCAAAGAGAAGGCAATCTTTGAGCAGAACTCTGAAGGGAGAGTAAGGCTTGAGCCCCATGGATTTCTGGGGGAAGAACCTTCTAGACCTGGGGTTGAGGAGAAAGCAGGGATTGGGTAGGTCTGAGGGGCCTTGAAGGTGACCTAGAGGACTGGCTTTTACGGTGAGTGGTGAGGATAGCCGGCGGAAGGCACTGACAAGGGTCCGCATGGGGTCCTACCTGATGAAATGGAACTGGGTTTGTGGCTGGGATACCGGCAGGTCACCAGCAAGCACTTATGGAAAGCCTGGCTCTGCGTCCTGCCGTGCACTGGAGGCTCCGGAGAGCAAAAGGAGGTGTGACACAGCCATGGCTTCCGGGACCTTGGTGGGAAGAAAATTTAGCTGTGAAAAGCAGCGAGCGATGTGGGGTCAATGCGGAATGAGCACAGAGCTCCTGTTTGGGGTGTGGAACAGTTTTTGTGAGAGTGGTGATGAGGGTAGCATTGTAGCTTAACATCCCTGGATGGCAGACTTGAGAGTGGTTAAAATGGCAAATGTCGGGTTGTATATATGTTATCACAATAGAAAGGAAACAAATAAGTGAATAGATAAACAAGCAATTAGTGACCAAACCAGGCAGTTTGTGACGAATTGTGCTGAGGGTCCTGGAGGGAAGGTGGGGCTGGGGGCTTTGGAGGCCGAGGGGCACCAGGGCTTGTGCCTGGATCGTAACAGGTGCCCAGTCATTTGTGGACTGAGTGCGTGTCACAAGTTGACTAAGCAGAGAGGGCTCTGTGGCTGGTCAGGTGTGGCCTCCAGCCACGTGGTGATAAAAGGCCTCCCGAAGAAGTAAATGGTTCTGACGGGCACTGTATGAACTGCCCCATTGCTGGGAAATTAACAAATCTGGTTTACAGACCTTGGGCTCTGCTTCTTTAATGGGGCAGACCAGGGTCCTGGGACCAGGTGGAAGGGCAGATGTGCGCTGCTCAAGAGGCCCGTTTCCTTCCCAGGTCTCTGACCCTCCTCAGTTTTGTAATCCTGCCTGAGACCTCTGGATCCCCGCTATGTTGGATAAATTTGAGGGAGTCGGTTCAGAAAATCCCACTGTGTCTTGCCATTTAGAATCTTATGCAGAATCAGTCACTGGCTTTGAGCTCCCTCTTATCTGCTCAAGAGTGCAGAGATGGTGGGCCTCTTCAGAGGCATCCAGAAGGGCGAGGCCTCCTCACCTGAGCACCTGCCTCCTCACCTGGGCACCTGTCTCCTCACCTGGGCACCTGTCTCCTCACCTAGGCACCTGTCTCCTCACCTGGGCACCTGTCTCCTCACCTGGGCATCTGCCTCCTCACCTGGGGCCCAGGGCTCCATTCTGAAAGCACAGGACTCAGTCACTCAGTCGCTCCGAGCTGGGCTTCCAGCTCTAGAACTGCCTTTCTCCTCACTGGCCAGGCCTGAGCAAGTCTTCTAGCCTTCAGGGACTTGGCTGCGGCCCCACAGGCTCTGGGGAACCAGGACAACCACACGTGTTCACTGCTCAGCTCAGCAGGAGCCAGGATGCTCTGTGGGCAAGACGGGGAGAGAGAGAGGTCCTTGTCCTAGACTATAGCACCTTCTCAGAGTTAAACATTTTACTGTACTTTTAAAATAAGTCATACATGTGGTTAATAAAACAAAAAGTATAAAATGTTAAATAGTGAAAAGTATCCTTTTCCCATCTGCTCAGCTATCACCTGCTACTCCATAGAAGTAGCCACAGTTATTCACTTATTATGTATCCTTCCAGAGATTTTGTTTGCACACACAGGCAAATTGAATATAGATTCTTCCCCTACTCCTTATTCTTTTTCTGCATGATTGGTAGCCTACAGTACAGTGTTCCATCCTTGCTGTTTTCAGTTAGTGTAGCTTAGAGATCTTTTCATAATGGAACATGAAGCATTTTCCTATTCTTCTTTACTGGTGCTTAATATCAGTGAAATAAAAATTGTACCTAAACAATCCCTATAAATGGACATTTAAGTTGGTTTTGTTTTGTTATTTATTTATTTATTTATTTATTGCTTTCAAACTGTACTGTCATGTATAAATTTTGCAATTCTTCCTTTAGCACATGATTAAGTTTATGTAGAAGGTAAATTCCCGGAAGTGGAATTGCTGAGTCGAAGGGTAAATGCTTCTCTACCGTGGACAGATGATGTCAAATCTCCCTCTGCGGGGAGGTACCGATTTATGCTCCCACTAGCACTGTCCGAGAGACAGTTCCTGTGTCTCCAGAGCTCACCAACAGAATTTGTTTTCAAACTTTGGGGTTTTTGTCATTCTGACAAAAAAAAAAAAAAAAAGGTCAATATAGTTTTAATTTTTTAATTTACATTTTCCCTATGATTGATTTTGAGCATATTTTCACATGTTTAAGAACTACGTATATTTCCTGTAAACCATCCATATCCACTGCCCATTTTTCTGTCATTTTGTTGATCTTTTGTCTCATCAATTTGCATGAATTTTTTGTAGATTAGAGAAATTAGCACTTTGTAATATGAGTCACAAATATTGTTTCTCATTTTGTCATTTACTTTACTTAGGCTGTTTAGAAAGTTTTGTTTGGTTTTTGCCAGGCAAAAGTTTTGATTTTCATGTAGTTGAAATTGTCAGTCATTTATCTTGTGACTTTTGGGTTTTGAGTCATAGTTAGCAAGGCCTTCCTCATTCTCCCATTTTTGTTTTAGTATTTTTATGGTTTTATCTTTTTTTTAAAACTAAATTCCAAACATTTATTCTTATTAACAGGTAAGGAGCCAAGATACATCATGCTTTCTTCAGAATTTAAGACTTTATTTTCCTCTTCAATTTAAGGTAGAACCACACTGTAGTCTAGATCAGTTTCTTTTGCAAAATTATGTATTGCAAGACTTTTCCACTTTACTTCCTTATTCTTTTCTATATTTTTCATGTTTTCTAAAATGCATAATTTATCACTGAGGATTAAGTTAGACTATGACAGAGTGATTTAAAAAGGTAGAAGTTTAGGTCTTTCTCATGTAAAAGAAGGCCATAGACAGGCAGTCCAAGGGCCTCTGTGCCTTCATAGGAGCAGTGGTCACAGGTTTGGAACGACAGTCAGGCTCCGAGGACCCAGTGAGCCTTGTGGGACCCGCCTGGCACCAGGCTCACTTAACACTGTGGGATACAGAATAGGAAACACAGCATGACAGCCTGAGCCTTGTTTTCAGAGGAGGATATCTTTTCTCTGGCCTCCCAAGTGTCACCTCAGGTGTAAGGGAATAAGATGATTTGGGTGCAGAAGCCACTGTGATTTAGAAGCTTCATGTTTTGTAAGAATCATTATCTCTTGAAACAGCTCATGTGCAGAGCTTTTAGGGATCTTTGCAATAAGAAGCTCTGCACTTAGGGAAGCCCAAAGTCTATTCTTTCCAGAGAACAATTATGGTAGTTTTCACAGTCTTCCCAGTCCAGATACAGATTACCAATAGGCGTCTTTTTTTTTATTTTTTATTTTTGAGGTACCCTGGATTGAACCTGGGACCTTGTATGTGGGAGGCAGGAGCTCAACCACCGAGCTACACCTGCTCCCTCATTTTTAATCATGCACAACATTGTTTGGTATCACAGCTGACATTCCATAATTATTTTGTCTGGTAGGCTTTCAGAGGAGTAGTGTTAAAAGGTTATTTCACCAGGGAGAAAGAGAAAGGGTCTTGTTAACCCTTTACTCACAGCAGTCCAGGACCGATATGGCAGTGTCATAATACCAGGACCCAATCTTCTTTCTTTTTACTCTGCTACTCATGGCTACTGTTTCCAAGGTTACTTTATGGTCCACAAAGCCTACTACTGCTCTAGCCATCACATCCACATTCCATGTTTGCAGCAGGAAGAAAGAAATGAACCTGCCCACTTCGCTTTACACCTTAAAATTTAAGGAAACTTCCCAGAAGCTTCACTCAATACTTCTAATTCCATCACTGGGCAGAACTTCATCATATGGCCAGAAGTATCTGCAAGAAAGATGGGAACATTAATGAATTCTGGGATTCTGTTACAAATAAAGGGAGAAAGACATTGGGTTGGGAAATTAGCAATCTCTCCTACATATACATATGGTGGGAAAAATGTGCTTTTTATTAAACAAAAGCTGAGACTGAAAAAGTCATACAAAAATTGGGAAAGACATACATGCTTATGATTTGGAAATTCTCTCTAATCAAGGTATGGTGGTGTGGAGCTATGTACCCCAGACAAACATAATCCATTCCTGTGGATGTAAGGCATTCTAAGTAGGACCCTTTGATGAGGCTGCTTCAGTTACGGTGTGGCCCACCTCAGTCAGGCTGGGTCTTAATCCACTTACTGGAGTCCTTTATAAATAGAGTTCAGACTGGGAAAGCCACAGAGGGAGCAGCCAGAAGCTGAAAGTCAACAGAACCCATAAGACAAGGAAGAGGCCAGGAAAAATCACCATGTGTGTTGCCGAGTGACAGAAGAGCCAAGGACCAAGGCTTGCCCGTAGCCAAGCCTGGAACCCTACTCTTTGGGAAGAAAGCATCACCTTGATGAAGACTTGACTTGGCTGACTCCTAGCCTCAAAACCGTGAGCCAATACATTTCCATTGTTTAAGGCAACTCGTTGCGTGGTATTTGCTTGAGCAGTGAGGAAACTAAAACACAAGGAAAGTTATTTTCCCAATTAAATAATAAAGTTACATAATGTATTGTTGACAAAAATTCTTCATCCAGAACATTAGTTCTCTAATATGTTAAAATAATTGTGAGATATAGTTAATGTAAGTTGTATTTTAAATTATTAATTATTAAGTTAAACTGTGTAAAATTACTGTGTTTTTGGTAGTTAAAAACACTCAAATATTGGCAATTTTGTAAGCTCAACCTATAACAAAGTATCAATGCTTGTGAATAATTTATTTACATCTAAGTTATCACCATATTAAAATGACTCTTACTCACACTTGGATTCCAATCATCTTTCCCAATTGGGAAAGGAGGGGAATCACAGCTGGAGCACCAAGAATTGTACCTTTAGTCTTAAGCACTTCAAAATTCTTTTTCTCCTCCTAGAAATAATCTTTACTGTGGTAGACAGAAAAATGGCCGTCGAAAGATGTCCATGCCCTAATCCCTAATGTTATATCTGAATACATTGTTATATGGCAAAATGAACTTTATAGATGGAATCGAGGTTACAGACCTTACAATAGTGACTTTAGATGATCTGTGTGGGCTCAGTGTAATCAAATGAGACCTTAAAAGTAGAAGTACAAGGTAAAGGGTCAGTCAGAGAGATAGGATGATGGAAGAATCAGGAGATTCAAAGCAAGAGAGGGACCTGACCTGCTGTTGTTGGGTTTGAAGATGGAGGAAAGGGGCCATAAGCCAAGGAATGTGGCAACTTCTAGAAGGTGGGCATGGCCTTCAGCTGACAGACAGCAAAGAAATAGGAACCTCAGGCCTACTGAATTCTGCCAACAAATGAATGAGCAAGGAAATGGTTTTCTCCCTACAGCCTCCAGAAAGGAGTACAGTCTTGCAAATGTTGTGAGTTTAGCTTGGGTGAGACCCATGTCAGATTTCTTATCTACAAAATGTAAGACAGTACAACTGTATTGTTTTAAGCCATTAAATTTGTGGTAATTTGTGACAGCTTCACTAGAAGACGAATACATTTACCTTAGCAACCTCCAATTTAAAGGACTCATCAGAGAAGAGTCTAGTCTCTATGGTTGTTTAAATGGTTTTTGTTTTTACTTCATGTCTGGTCCTGAATGAATCTGCTATATTAAGGTTTGCTATAACTGGAAAGTATGTAGCCAACAATAATGATATGATATATAAATATTTTAAAGAAACCGAGCCAATTGTTTATATGAAAGCTCTAAAAGTTTCATGCCTAGTTTTTATGTAAAACATCTCATCTAGGAGTGGCTTCTAAGGCAGTACATTGAGTTTCCTTCAAAACAGAACCTTCTGTCTCAGAAGAAGGGATATCAATAAAATGCCCAGAATCCCCTGTTTCCAAGTGCGTCGTTTTCCCCCATTCATAATTCAGGTTTGAAACGTCTTTCATTTGAATCTCTTGCTCTTCCAACTCCAAAGGCTTATCTGGGGCTGGAGCTACAACTTCATCTTCATTTTCATGTAGAAAAGTGCAAATCCTGTTGGGTTCATAGGAGAAATCATTATCTTTGATTGGCAACCACTCTACACCACCTATGTTTTCTTCTCCTTCCTTCTTTTCTGTCAGAAGAGTTCTTGTCATGCTGAGCGTCATTCACTTCTTGGCCGCACCTGCAGTACCTGTCAGTGTCTAGCCACACCCACCGATGGCCGCCATCTTGAGTCTATGCTTTTACCTTTTTACGTTTAAATCTTTGATAGAGTTAGAATTTATTCTACCATAGATGTGAAGTATGAATACAAAATGTTTTTTTATTACTACCACTTATTGAGTAGTCCATCTTTTCCCCATATATTGAGATGCCATCTTCATCAGGAACAAAATTTCTGCATGTATTTGGGTATTTTTCTGGATTTTCAATTGTATTCCATTTGTCAGTCTGAGAAATCATGCTCCAAAATCACAATGTTTAAATTAATAAAGATTTAAAATATATTTTAATATGTGATATGGTTGTTTCTTCTCATTTAACTTCTTTATCAGAATTAGCCAGGCTATTCATTTTTTTTAAATTTATTTTTATTAGAGAAGTTGTGAATTTACAAAACAATCATACACATGTGCAGAATTCTCATACAACACCCCTTCACCAACACAGCACACCGTTGTGTAACAATATCATCAGACTATTACCACTAACTATGGTCTATAGCATACATTTGGCATATTTTTTCCCATACCCTTCTATTATTAACACAGTACATCTTTGGCATTGATGCAAGAATGTCACAGTATTGCTGTTAACTATAGCCCATAGGTTACATTAACTGTATTTTTCCCATGCTTCTCCACATTCCCACCACCCTGCAATAGTGACATACATCCATTTTAGTTCACAGAAAGTCGTTCTTGTATTTGTACTATTAACCACAATTCTCATCCACCTCTAGGTTCACTGTATTATTCAGTCCCTAGGTTATTCTCTAGCTTTCTTTCAGTTGACATTTACATCCCTAGACTACCCTTTTCAGCCACAATCCCATTTATAAATCAGCTGCTACTCGCTATAATGTGTTACTGTCAACTCTATCCATTTCTACACCTTTACCGTCTCCTAATAAGCTATATGCTAGGTTTTAACTCCACACATTTATTTTTAGTATTTGATGGATGCAATACTTGTCCATTTCTGTCTGGCTTATTTCACTTAGCATAATGTCTTCAAGATTCATCCATGTTATCATATGTCCCAATTTTGTTTCTTCTTACTGCAGCACAGTATTCCATCATATGTATATACTACATTTTGTTTATCCATTCATTTGTTGATGGACACTTGGGTTGTGTCCATCTTCTGACAATTGTGAATAACACCATTATGAACATCAGTGTGCAGATGTCTGTTCGTGTCAGAGTTTTCAGTTCTTCTGGATATATTCCTAGTACAGGAATTGCTGGATCATATGGCAGTTCTATATTTAGCTTCCTGAGGAACCGCCAAACTGTCTTCCACAGAGGCTGCACAAATTTATATTCCCACTAACAGTGAGGGAGTGTTCCTATTTCTCCACATCCTCTCCAACACTTATTGTTTTCTGTTTTTTAAATAAGGGCCATTCTATATGGTGTGAGATGGTATCTCATTGTCGTTTTGATTTGCATTTCCCTAATAGCTAGTGATATGGAACATTTTTTCATGTGCCTTTTTGGCCATTTGTATTTCCTCTTTGGAGAAATGTCTATTTAAATCTTTTACCCATTTTTTAATTGGATGCTTGTTGAGTTGTGTGGGATCTTTATGTAGAATGGAAATCAAACCCTTTTTGGATATGTGGTTTCCAAATATTTTCTCCCATTGAGTGGGCTGTCTTTTCAACTTCTTGACCAAGTTCTTTGAATCACAAAAGTGTTTATTTGAGGAGGTCCTATTTATCCATGTTTTCTTTTGTGGCTCGTGCTTTCGGTGTAAGGTTTAAGAATCCACCACCTACCACCAGGTCTTGAAGATGTTTTCCTACTTTTCTTCTAGGAACTCTATGGTTCAAGTTTTTATATTTAGGTCTTTGATCTATTTTGAGTTAATTTTTGTATAAGGTGTGATATAGAGGTCCTCTTTCTTTCTTTTGGATATGGATATCCAGTTCTCCCAGCATCATTTGTTGAATAGACAGTTCTGCCCCAGCTGGGTGGGTTTGATAGGCTTGTCCAAAAGCACTTAACCGTAGATGTGAGGGTCTGTTTCTGAACCATCAGTTTGGTTCCATTGGTCTGTGCATCTATCTTTATGCCAGTACCATGCTGAAGTGGTTTTTTTTTTGTTGTTGTTGTTTGTTTGTTTGTTTTACCTCTGTAGCTAGGTAATAGGATTTAAAGTTTAGAAGTGAGAGTCTTCCAACTTTGCTTTTCCTTTTTAAGATGTTTCTGGCTATTTGGGGCCCCTTACCCTGGCAAATACATTTGATAATTGTGTTTTCCATTTATTTAAAAAATGCTCATGGAATTTTTATTGGGATTGCATTGAATCTGTATATCAATTTAAGTAGAATTGACATCTTAATGATATTTAGTCTTCCAATCCATGAACGTGAAATGTTCTTCCAATTATTTAGATCTTTTTAGATTTTCTTTTAGCAATGCATTATAGTTTTCTGAATACAATTGCTTTATATCCTTGGTCAAGTTTATTCCTAAATATTTGATTCTTTTAGTCACTATTGTGAACGAAACTTTTTTCCTAACTTCCTCCTCAGATTGCGCATTATGGTGTATAGAAACACCACTGATTGTTGCATATTTATCTTGTATGTTGACACTACTGAAATCATTTATTAGCTGTAGCAGCTTTATTGTAGATTTTTCAGTGCTTTCTAGATATAGGATCACATCATCTGTGAATAGTTTTACTTCTTCCTTTCTTATTTGGATGCCTTTTATTTCTTTTTCTTGCTTGATTGCTCTAGCTAGAGCCTCTAGCACCATATTTAACAACAGTGGTGACAGTGGGCATCCTTGTCTTGTTCCTGATCTCAACGGGAAAACTTTCAGTCTTTCACCATTAAGTACAATGTTAGCTGTGGGTTTTTCATATATGACCTTTATCATGTTACAAAAGTTTCCTTCAATTCCTATCTTTTGTAATATTTTTTTCAAGAAAGGATGCTGTATTTTGTCAAGTGCCTTTTCTGTGTCAATCAATAGGATCATGTGATTTTTCTTTTTTTATTTATTAATGTGGTGTATTATGCTGATTGATTTTCTTGTGTTGAACCACTCTTGTATGCCTGGTATAAAACCCATTTGATCATGATGAATAATTCTTTTAATGTGTTTTTGGATTCGATTAGCAAGTATTGTGTTGAGGATTTTTGCATCTGTATTCATTAGGGAAATGGGCCTGTAATTTTCTTTTTTCATAATATCTTTATCTGGCTTTGGTATTAGGATGATATTGGCTTCATAGAATGAGTTTGGTAGCATTGCTTATTCAATTTTTTGGAAGAGCTTGAGTAAGACTAGTACTAAGTCTTCTTTCAATGCTTGGTAGAATTCACCTGTGAAACCTTCTGGTCCTGGACTTTTCATTTTGGGGAGTTGTTTGATGACTGTTTCAATCTCTTTACTTGTGATTGGTTTGTTGAGGTGTTCTATTTCTTCTAGGGTCAGTGTAGGTTGTTTGTACTTTCCTAGGAATTTTTCCATTTTGTCTACATTGTCTAGTTTGTTGACGTACAGTTGTTCATAGTATCCTCTTATGATCTTTTTTATTTCTGTAGGGTCAGTAGTAATGTCCCTGTTTTCATTTGCCATTTAATTTATTTGCATCTTCTCTCTTTTTTTCTTTGTCAATCTAGCTAAGGGTTTCCCAATTTTGTTAATCTTCTTGAAGAACCACCCAGACTATTCTTTACTGTTTATTTTTCCATATGAAATTAAGAATCACCTTGTATAGATAAAAATTTCTTTTGGTATTTTCATTGGAATAATGTTTATGAATTAACATTTATAAATTAAGTTAAGGAGAAGTGTCAATTCTATGAGATTAAGTCTTCCTATCTAAGAATATCATATATCTCTTTATTTATTCAAGACTTTTTTTGTGTATCTCTCAGGAGTATTTAAAATTTGCTTTATAAAAGTCCTGAATATTTCTTGTTAAGCTTCTTTTTTTAAAAAAATATTTTGTCTTTTTTATTGCTCTTGTCTTGCAATGAGGTCTTTTCTTCTGTTTTGTCACCTAACTGATTTTGCTTGTATAAAAAAAAATACTATTGATTTTTTTTATATTAAATTAACATTTTCTACCATGCTACTGACTTATCTCATTGATTGTAGTCAATTTCTTGGGATTTCCAAGTATACCAAATCACTTGCAAACAGTGACAGTTTTACCTATTTCTACCCAATTGATATACCTTCAATTCTACTCTTTTTCCAATTGTGTTGGCTTATACAAAATTGTGGCTCTGGTACAAAAATAAGTAATAGCATGATAGTGTGAAAACTTGTCTGACTCCTGATTTATGGGTAAAAGCTTCTAGTATTTCTCCATTAAGGATATTGCTGCTTTTGAGGATGAGATTTTACTCATTATGTTTAGGCCATTTATGTGTATTCCTATGTTATTGGTTTTAAAAAATCAAAAGTGAATGTCAAATTTGTTGATTTATTTTGAACATGTATGGAGATGATTACATAATTTCCTCCTTTGAAATATTGATATTCTGAAGTATGCTAATGGATTTCCTAATTATGAACCATATTTGCATTCCTGGAAAAAAAATCATTTGGTCAAAATTTATATTATAGTTTTCACCTGATGATGAATTCTGTTTGCTAATATATTTGCCAATTTTTAAATTCATAATAAAGTTCATGAATCTTAAGTATATACAAAGTGCATGAATATGAAGTGTACAATTTGATGAATATATACATAATACATATGGCTATGCATACATATATATGTAACAACCAGCAAGATCAAGATATATTTCCAACTCCCCAAGGATTCCCTCATGCCCTTTCCCAGTCATTTCCCACCATCTGACATCTATAGCTGTATATTTATCTGTTGTTGGTTTGTTTATCTGCCTCATTTAAATAGAATCATATTATTGTTCTCTTTTTTTTTTTAGATTCTTTTGCACATTGTTATTTGATTAGTTCAGGTTGCTGCATGCAGCAGTAGTTTCTTCTTTTAATTGCTGAATAATATTGCATTGTATGACTATACCACAGTTTGTTTATCTTGTATGCCTGTTAGTGGACATTTGAAATGTTTCCAGTTTTTGATTATTATGAATAAAGCCGCTCTGAACATTCTTGTATAAATCTTTGATGTTCATATGCTTCATTTCTCTACAATATAAACTTGGAGTGAAAGTGCTAGATGAGTGCTAGAGAGTGGTGTATGTTTGATTTTATACGAAACTGCCAATCAGTTTTCCAACAGTGATTCTACCATTTTATTTTCCAGTCAGCACTGTATGAGAATTCTGCATTCTCAACAATATTTGGTATTGTAGATCCACCTCTCTGGTGGATGGGTAGTGGTTTCCCATTACAACTTTAATTTGTATTTTCCTGATGATTTAATAATACCAAGCCTCTTCTCATATATCTTTCCTTTTGGATATCCTCTATTGTGAAATTCTGTTCATATATTCTGCCCAATTTTTTATTGGGTTGCTTGTCTTTTTCTTATTGAATTTAGCAGTTTATATATATAGTGAGCACAAGCGCTATCTTAGATAAACATTTGTGGTTTGCCTTTTCATTCTCTTAATTGTGTCTTTGGATGAACTGAGATTCTTAATTTTAATGCAGCCCAATTTGGTGATTTTTCCTTTTGTGGTTAATGTCTTTGTGTCCTGTTTGAGAAATTTTTCACTACCTCAGGGACCTGAAGATATGTTTTCTTCTTGTTTTATCTTTCTCATTTAGACCTATGATTCATTTTTGTGTTTGTTTTTTTTTTTTTTTTTTTGGTTTTGCAGGCAGAAAGTTTATTGGGAAGCTCTCCCAACGGAGGGGGTCTGAAGAATAGGCTTCAGCCTGCTGATGCATTTTTAATTAACTTTTGTGTATGGTGTGAGATAAGGGTCAGGGTTCATTTCTTACTGTATAGATATCTGGTTGCCCCAACACCACTGATTGAAAAGACCATTGTTTTAGTTTGCCAGATCTGCTATAAAAACAATACCACAGACTGTTTGGCTTAAACAATAGGAATTTATTATCTCACAGTTATGGAAGCTAAAAGTCCAAAATCAGGGTATCAGCTGGCCATGCTTTCTCTGCAGCCTGTAGGTTTCGGTGGTGGCTTGCGGGCAGTCCCTAACTCAGTCTCTGCCTCTGTCACATGGCCATCTGCCTGTTTCCTTCTGTCTCCTCATCACTCCTGCTAAACTGCCCAAAGTTCCTTTACTTATAGGGACTCCAGACATAATGGATTAAGGCCCATGCACCCTGCATCGGCTTTTACCTCGTCGTAATCGGCTCTTCAGAGAGCCTGTTTACAAATGAGCACACAGTCTTAGGACCAGGGGTTCGGACTTGTGTGGGGCATGTTCCAACACACAACAATATCCTTTCCTCACCGAATTGCGGTGGCATCTTCGTTGTAAACCCGTAGGCCTTGTATATATATAAAATCTGTTTTGGGACTTTCTATTGTAATCAACATGTTGAAACTAAGTGGCAATAGTACCTTATTTCTCACCTAGGGAGGAAAGCATTCATTATTTCGCCATTAAGTATGATGGTAGTTATGTTTTAGAAATACCATTTATCAGATTTAAGAAGTTTCTTTCTGTATCAGTAAGGATTCTCCAGAGAAACATAACCAATGCCATATATGTATAGGTTTGCTAATGCCGTTGTGGGGGCTGGCAAGTCTGAAATCTATAGGGCACCCTGGCAGCATAGAAACTCAGGCAAGAGCTGATGTTGTAGTCTTGAGCCTGAAATCTGTAAGGCAGACCAGCGTGGGGAAGCTCAGACAGGAGTTGATGTTGTCTTGAGACAAAATTCCTTCTCAGTTTTTGCTGTTAAGGCCTTTAATTGCTTGGATGAGGCCCATCCATATTATTAAGGGTAATCTCCTTTATTTAAAGTGAACTGGTTGTATAATGGTAATTACACCTACAAAGCACCTTCACACAACAGTGTTTGACCAAGCAACTGAGCACCAAAATCTAGCCAAGTTGAAGTGTAAAATTAACCTAGTTAATTCTAGTTTGCTGAGAGCGTTGTTATTTTTAATGAATGGTTGTTGAATTTTACCAAAATCTTTATCTGTATCTGTTGAGATAATCATATTGGTTTTCTCCTTTATTCTGTAAACAGGATGACAAGTCCCATTGCAAACCTGGAATAAACTCCACCTGATCATAGTGTATTACTCTTTTTTATAATGTTGGATTCAATTTGCTAACTTTTTTTTTTTGCACTTTTATGTCTTTGTTCACGAGAGAATTGGCCCGTGATTTTTCTTTTTTTTTATCGCAAACATCACACACTTGGGGCTCAAATCTCTTTATTTAGTCTGACAATTTTCTTCTTTTAATTGGAGTGCTTTGTATTTAAGTATTAAGTAATTACTGATATAATTACATTAAGTCCTATTATCTTGCTATTTATTTTCTATTTGTCCCATCTGTTCTGTTCCTTTGTTCCTCATTTCCTGCCTTTTTCAGGGTTAATCATGTGTTTTTCTATGCCTTTTCTTTTCTTAGCTTTTTAATTATATTTTATTTGTGGTTGCCCTAAAGATTTCAAATACATCCTTGATAACCTCTTAATTAATACTGCAATAAACTTGCAATAGTTTAAGTCCATTTATTTACTCTCTCCCACACTTTGAGTTATTGTCATATAATTTTACTTCTATATATGTTATAAAGCTCACAAAATATTTTTTTCTCTTCAAACAGAAAATATTATTTTCTCTTTTCCCACTTATTTACTCTTTCTGGTGCTCCTTGTTTTGAAGTTCTGTGTTTCCAACATTTTCCTTTAGCTTGAAAAAAAAATCTTTAGTATTTCAGGTAGTGCTTCTGCACTAAGGATGAATACACTCAGCTTTTTTGCCCCTGAAAATATTACTTTGCCTTCATATTTGAAAAATCTTTTTGCTAGATATGGAATTCTAGTTTGATTTTTCCCCCCTTCCTTTCAGCACTTTAAAGATATCATCCTATTGTGTTCTGGCTTTCCATAGTTGAAAAGTTGACCATCAGTTTTACTATTGTTCCCTTGAGGATAATGTACATTGTTTTTCTCTAGCTGCCTATAAGATTTTCTCTGTCTTAGGTCTTCAAGTGTTTAAGTAGGATATGTCTTATATAGTTTTCTTTTTATTTATCCTCCTTGGGGTTCACTTAGACTCTGGATCAATGAATTGATATTTTACATTAATATTAGAATATTCTTGGCAGTTATCTCTTTAAACATTGCTCTGCCCTTATTTCTGTATCTTTTCTTTCTGTGACTCCAACTATACATATATTAGATCTTTTGACTTTATCCTTCATATTCTATTCTTTTCTGAGCTATTCTTTTCTTTCTATTCTTATCACTGTGCTTTATTGGATATTTCTGTTGATCTATTTTGCTGTTTACTAATGTTCTGCTCTATATAGTTTTCTTTTGTCAAAACCAATGAGCTCTTAATTTCAGATATTGTATTTCAGCTTTAGAATGTCTATTTGATTATCTTTATGGATTCTAATTATTTTCTTTGACACATTTGTCTTTTTTTTTTTTTTTTTCTTCTATAGAGGCTCCAGAAGATATCTTCTGTATATCTTCCACCAATGAGGGTTTTTGTGGACCCTCTTCCTCTTATGGGACTTTGTTTCCTAAGTGCCTACAAACCTGCAGGATAGTTCACTCCTCCTTTCTGGCCCAGCCTCCAGCCATCTGCATCACCCCAGAACATAGCAAATGTCTCATGGGGGAAAATTAGCCTTGTGTTTTGTTCTTTTATAATTTCCAATCATTACAATAGCTAACAATTCTGCTAGGTTTCCGCCCCATGTGGAGACCTTCTGTTTGAGCCAAGCTGATCATTAGCTCCCATCCAGCTGGCGATTGTCAGCTCATCTAGGACACACTCCTACTTCTCTGGAATTTTTGTTTATTTAGTCCTTGTTGCTTCCATAATTCTCCACTGTCTTTAAAATATGATTATTTCAAATTTAAGTGATTTTTGTTGTTATAGAAAGAATGCTAATATTCCTAACCTACTACTGGATTCTACCTGGAAGACCACATCCCCTGGTTTGCTAATATTTTATTTAGTTTTTGCTATTGCTGTTGTTTTGTGTTTTTTTTTTTGCATCAATGTCTGTAAATGAAATGAATTCATGGTGGGTGTTTTTGGTGCAATTTTTAACAGGTTTTAGTATTATGCTTACTTCATAAAAAGAATTTGAAAATTTTTCTCTTAAAAGTTCTATGGTGTAGTTTAAATACTGCTTTTTCATGGGCAATCATCTTGGTCTGGAGCTTTTATTGGCAGAGAGAAGCTTTTGGACAGACTTTTATTTTTCTATGGGTATTGTTCTATTAAATTTTCTATTTCTTCTGGAGTCAATTTCAACAAATTGTTTTCTTCTGCAGAAATGTCCAGAATAAACATAATATAAACCACATATATAATTTTAAATTTTCCAATAGCTATGTTTGAAAAGTTTAAAAAATAGGTAAAATTAATTTTAACAATATTTTATTTAACCAAAAAATTCTAATGTGTAATCAATTAAAATATTAATGAATTATTCTTTTTTTTCTTTGTAAGTCTTCATAATCTGGTGTGTATTTTATACTTATGCCTATCTTAATTTTGACTAGCAAGTGTCAAGTGCTCAACAATTGTGTCACTAGTAGCTGTTGTACTGGAGAGCTCAGTTTCAGAACATTGTCCTTTTCATCTGTGTTTTCAAATTATTTGAAAATTTATTTTATAGTATTGGAAAAAAAAATTCTACATGATTTGTTTAGTTTCCGTAGTTTCTCTGCTGTTTGGATTTATTGCATCTCATTTTATGTATTTGCTCTTTTTTCTTTTGCTTTGATTAGCCAAAAGTTAATATATTTTACTGTTTTTCAAAGAAACAGCTTTTGAATAATATATTAATTATTACCATGTATTAATAAACTAATTTATTTCTTCAGCTATCCTACCCTCCAGTGTATTGTATTGTTTTTCCTAATTTATTTCTTATGTTGCTTAATTATTTTTATACTTTCTGTTTATTAATAAAAGTATACAAGGCTACACATTTTCACCAAGCACTGCTTTAGCTTTGTTGCCATAGGTACTGATGGCAGTGTCTTCCTTTTTACCACCTTCTGTTATTCGGGGATATCAGTTTGTATTTTTTCTTTGACTCAGCAGTTGTTTAAAAGAGTGTTTAAACAGATAGTAAGGGCTTTTTTTTTTTTTTTTTTGATTTTTTTTATTGATTTTTACATTGTGATAAAGAATGTTTTCTGTGCTGTTATTATCTTTTGGAATTTTTGAGGTTTTTTTCTCTGGTTACTTGAAAAGAAGATGTTCTCCATTTTCAATTATTTATCATTTCATTTAGTTCTCCTTTAGCCTTGTTAACTTTATTATTAATTATCCTTCTCAGGTTTTGGTATTCTTCTTTAAATGAGTGTTCATATCCTACTTCAGTTATTGAATCATTCTCAGTCATTACCTCTTTGAACAATGCTCGATTCCTTCTTTACTGTATCGGAACTCCTCTTAAATATATGTTGGTTCTTCCCATTCAAATGTTCAAGTTTCTTAACTTCTCCCTCATATTTTCCATCTCTTTGTTATTCTGAGTTGCATGTTGAGTAATTTCCTCTAATCTTCCAGTTCATTAATATTCTTCCCATCAATGGCAAATAGACTATTCAATACATCAATTGCATTTCCAATCAAAAGTTTATGTTTCCTTTCTGAAATTTCCATTTGGCCCTTTGGCAAATATCCCTGTTCTATTTTCATTCTGTTCTTACAGTTTATATTTCTTCCTTTATCTTTTTAAACTTGTTAAGTATTTCTTTTATGCTGTCCTATTATCTTTGGGTATTGATATGCAATTTTCCCCACTTTTTGCATCTTTGTATTCTCCCTCATGGTGATGCATTTCCTTAGGCAATTTGCTCTTTCTGTTTCTTTTCTTATTTTTATGGGAGGTCCCTGTACCCTGAATTTGGAGACCAACTCTAGAAAACAGTTTTGTATTTTCCTTTTCCAGGGCCCTTATGGATTTCTTTGGTGCTGAACTACTATTTATATTGATTTTGTTTGTTCTTAAGAGGTACTGGGGATTGAACCTGGGACCTCATACATACAAAGCAGACACTCAATCACTGAGCTACATTTGCTTTGCTTATATTGATTTTGCTGCTTGAGGTCACTCTGATAGGTGGTGTGAATTCACAGTACTCCCACTGTTGGCCCGGGTTTTTATAGTGTTTTTCTCATTTTCTTCCTCAAAGTCCATGTATATTGCAAGCTTCCTTGCTGCTTTTCAGGCTGATGAGTGGAATGTTTCTAGTCTTTGTTTCTTATTTCAAGTCTGGAGCAACCTTTTGAGAATCCTAGCCCTAGGTTGTAGCTCAGTTCTTACTCTCTGTGCACTGGATCCAGCACAGACTCTGTTTCCATGTGGACATTAAATCTGCACCTCCCAGCCTAGATCAAATCCTACTTTCCCATGAGTCATTCATCTTGAGCGCTCATCATGACTCTGACTTTTCTTGCCTTTGAATGTGGCTTTTATTTTTTGCTATATTTTATCCAGAATTTATATCAGTCTGAACTGAGAGTGAGGTATTTACCAATACTGTTATCTGAAGCCCATAAATAGTATCTGGAGAGAGTTATTATTATTATTATTACAATAAATCAAATAGAACTATATTATGGAGTAAAATTCAAAATTTGCCTGAATTTTTAAGATGGTATAGACATTAAACAAATTTTGTTTGAGGCCGAGGTTTAGACTAATTTCCTTCTTCCTCCAGGTTACATGTTTGTTCTGTTTTGTCACGGGGTACTTCTGTGGAAAAGTTGGAGATTTCCCAGAAGTGACCTTGACTGCTAAAGTGGAAATCATTCTGTGGGCAAGTCCCTGACATGTAAATTACCCACCCAAAGCTTGAGGGCAATTGACTGGCTCAGTGATCTGTATCTATTGCTTTGCCTACACCTGGCATAAAATATCAGAAAATAGAGCTTTAAAACTTATTATTACTCGTGGTAAAAAGTTAAAACACTACAGAAGGCTGTAAAGTGGGAAGAAAAAGTCCCTCAACCAGTCAACCTTTCCTACCTCCCTCTCCCACTCTCATAGTCACCACTGTCCACAGTTTCTCATCTACCCTTTCCAGAAATGTTATGTGCATAGAAACGGAAGTGGACTTTTTTCTTTTTAGCACAAAGGGACCACACTAAATTCATTCTGCACATTTTTTTTTTTCACTTACCAATACATCTTGAATATCTTTCTGTATTCGAACTCATGTTTCCAGCAGCTGTTTGTGGATGTCCTATAAATTAGTGGACTCTCTTAATAGACCCTGGACTTATTCCACCGCCCCCCAACTTGTTTTGTTTTTTTTTAGGAGGTACGAGGGATTGAACCTGGGACCTTGTACATGGAAAGCAGGCACTCAGCCACTGAACTACATCCGCTCCCCCCAAAACCTTTTCTGGTAGTGTGTGAGGAAGTCTGTAGGATAAATACTGGGCCAAAGGTTTGTGCAATTAAAGCTTGGATGTACAAGGTTGAACTTCTCTCCAAAAATGTGGCAGCAATTTATAATCTTAGCAGCAGTGAAAGCACCATACGGTGAGCAAGACTTTAAGGAGCCTCCAAATCTAATCCCTCTGCCTGGTATCTCCATAACGGGCAGATATGCTGCTATCTGACACCCTTCCTCCTGATGCTGCACTAAGGGTCAAGGACAATAATTTGGTTATTAATATCCAGGTCAGATGCTGCTTGCTTTTGAGGAACGTGGTTGCTTGAGTGGCTTCGGGTATTCTAAATGGAAAGCAGGCATAGGTCAGAGGCTGGGGAGGGGGAAGTAAAGGGCAATGGGTACTGCCCTCCTGCTTGATGCAAAGTACTTACACTGAACTCTTCTTAATTTAACATTTATTGTTGGTTTTTGATGAGTAAGTAGTACATTCTTTTTGCAAAAAGAAAGGCAGAAACTATGAAAGCATACAAGGTCATTAATAAAATGACTGTGTGGGTCATTAAATAAAGCTAATTAAATAATTAAGTAAAACTACTTTGTGTGTCTGAAATTAACTCACAAAGTAGTAAGAATATTTTCAGCTCTGAGAAAAACACTGTAAAATTGGGAATATGTGCACACACTATAAACAGGCATGATGATCAATTTAACAAATGACTTGGCGGGGCACTGACCTATTGGAAAGAGTCCAGTCGAGTAGGCTGGCTTCTGCCGGACCTGGTGTTAACCCTTTAGTTTCTGAGAGGTCTGGGAGGTTCTGAGGAGGGACTGGGTGCCTGGGACAGTAGAAAGGCACCTTAGGGGAAGTTTCTATTCACTGTATACATTTCACTATTTTATCACCTTCTGTGGCCATACTGGTGCATACTGGATGATATCTGCTCCAACTATGCCTACTGGTTGGTATATATATTTTTTCTTCTCTTTTTTTTTTATGGTAAAATATATATAACATGAAACTTGCCATTTTAACCAGGATCCCAGTTCTTTTCCTCTTCTCTGCTGTGCCCTCTATGGCATTTATCTCATCCTCCAGCTATTTCAAGATGGCGGCTCGAATTCGAGCATCAAGTGAAGTCATAACATCCTGAAGAACGAGGGAGATGCTCTCTTCCTGTGGATTTCTTTCAGGAGAGAGGACTTTCCTATTCCTGCTTCACTGTACCCCAAACTGCAGGCTTCCATTGGTGTCTTGTTGCTGATCACTGTGTCTTAAGCTCACCCTGAGGAAATCATGGACCCCTACAAAAGGAGGACTCTTGGACCCTTCGGACTATCCCCGGAAGCCCTGCCCGGGGCACACAGGGCGTGGGGACAAAACAGGCCTTCTTTTCCGAAGGAAGATGGCAATAACAGACCCTGCGGCAACTAAGGGTGCCATCTACAAATACCGTTCATGGACTTTTACCATATTCCAGGACTCGACCCACGGTGTTTCTATTACCTCAACCCACCTGACCCTGTAAGGTTGTACCATCACTTCATTTTACAGAGGAGTAGACTATGCTTAGAAGTCAAGATTTTTTTGCCAGTGCTAAACAAATGTTTTTCTAAAATACCATGGTAATAGAGGTCATGAATGGGCAGCTCAGGGACATAGTGTCCCAGGTGGTGAGGTGGAGTTTAGCCAGGTGCGGTGTGATAGCCTCTCCACCTTTCAGCAAGGTGAGAGCCTCCCTGCCTTTACCTGAGAGGTGAGAGCCATGGCTCCTTGGATGCAGCCTCTCCCCAGGATGCTCCTTGCATCCATCGGCAAATCACCACGAGCAAGGGCAGGCCCGTTCTTAATAATGAGGAATCTTCCCAAGCACCGTTAGGAATTATATTGGAGGACAAGGTCAGGCACAAGCCTTTTTAGATTTATGTCTTTCCACCCCCACTCCAGCCCACTCAAGGCCACCCAACAAATGATGCCCTGGAGCCTTAGCATGCGATTAAAAGTGAAGAAATGCTTAATCAAATCATGCCACTTGAAGTGAGCTGGGCTGGAATGAAAAAGCGGTGTGGCACTGCCCGCAATGGAAATTTACGAGGCCAAAGCTGACACTGAATACTCCCAGGTTGTTTTGAAACAGATCTGCTCATGTTCTGTAAAGTTCTGAGATCTGATTCCAAATATTTAAAAACCTTCCCATTAACAGTGATGGTTTGGGAGAGCATGCACGTGTGCACCCTGCCCCTAAGGGCTCCTACTGTGTGCCTGGGAGAAACTAAAACCCACAGTAGGCAATCCAGGCACCCCAAATTTCCCTTAAAACTGGCTGAGACTCATGAATCCCTTCTGCTGTCCATTGAGACAGCTCTTATTTAAAAAGAGTTTATTTATGTTTTTCCCCTCAAAAATGTCATGACTAACTTTCCATTCATTATCAAAATATTCCTTTGCCACTAATTTCCCTTCTAGGTTAAAATAAACAAAGCAGAGCAAATGCTGCTGGCATTGATCTAGGATGCACTCTGCTGTAAACACAGGAAAATTCTCTTAACGAATCTCCAAGAGCCCTCCCATGAGGGCTTCCGGTGCAATTTCTCTCTGCTTATTAGCTCCACTTGCCATGGGGGGCAAACTGAGACTACAGAGCGTGGGGGAAAGGGGAGGTGACCACGTTGCCCGCGAGGTCTAAGAGCCTCCTTCTTCAAGGCCCAGCTGCACTTTCCCCAGCCAGGCCCCCGCAGTGCGGCCCAGCGTGTGGAGTTGTGGGTCCTAGGCCCTGGGGCCAGCTACTGTGTGACAGCGGTGGTCGGTCCACCATTCTGGGCTTCAGCTTCCTCAGCTGTAACAGGAAGCCATTGGCTCATAGGAGCCCTAAGCTCCTCCTGCACGGAGATTCTAGGATTTGAATGTAGCAATGTCTAAATGAAAAAAAAGAAAAAGGAAGGAGTTGGAATTCTTGATTAAACAACAACTGAGTTTTTAGGACTCAGGAAAATGCAATGAAGGGCTTTTTATGTATGAGTGAAACGTTTCAGTTTCAAAAGGCAGAATGCAAGGAAAGTAGGTCAGAAACCAACTCGCCCAGGGTTTCAATTCCAATAGCACAGCTGGGTACTTGCCCTGAGCCCCCCAAACATAGCTTGCAAGTGGAAGGTCAGAAAGGGGGTCTGGGATGCCCCTTCTCCTCTGCCCTGAGTCACATCCATTTCATGACCTGGTCTGTATGACTCCTGGGGGGGTTCTGGGATATCAGGGCAGGTGACCAGAAGTCCTTTTTGCAGAAAGCTCCCCGACCTCCCTGGAGAATTGTTGAGGGGACTGGAGGCGGGCATGGCGATGACTCTGCTGACAAAAAAAGGAACAAAAGTCTTGGGAGAGACTCAGCTTAAAATAAATCAGAGATAAAATGCTGACTTGCCCCATGGGAGCAAGCAAGAGACAGGTGTGGCAATGCCCAACATCCTTTAAGGGCCCCGGGCTAGTCTCCTGGGGGCATGTCCCACGTTCCTGAATGGAAGGGATGTATTTTAGTTTGCTGAAGGCTGCCAGTATGAAAATACCAGAAATGGTTTGGCTTTCATAATGGGAATTGATTAGAGTAAAAGCTTACAGTTCTGAGGCTGTGAAAATGTCCAGATCAAGGCATCGTCAGGGATGCTGGCTCATTAAAAGTCGGTTGTGGGGGGCGGATGTGGTTCAAATGGTTGGGTGTCCATCTGCCATATGGAGGGACCTGGGTTCGAGCCCCGGGACTTCCTGGTAAAATAAAAAAAATATATAGAAGGTGCATGGGCTGCCAGGCTCTGTGTGCTGGTGAGCCGCCAGGCCCCGGGAGCCATGCAGCAAGATGATGATATAACAGGAGAGAGACGCAGGGGAGAGACAAGACGAGATGCTCCGAAAGCTCCGAAAGCCAGGAACCGAGGTGGCACAGGTGGCAGAACACCTCTCTTCTACATCGGAGGTCTCCAGGATCGAATCCTGGTGAAGACTGGAGGAGGAGGATGAGAAGAGATGGCAGGAAACAGACACAGAGAATTGCCCAGCGAATGGACACAAAACACAAATGGGGAAGGGGGATTTAAAATGGATTAAGTAAATAAATAAATCTTTAAAAAAAAAAAAAGTCAGCAGGTCCTGGACTCCTGCCAGGTGGCAAGACAAAATGGCAGCTGGTCTCTCTCTCTGTCCTCCAGACTCACTTTCTCCTCATGCTCAGCTGTGGGTGATCAGGCATATGGCCCATCTATCCCAGGGCTAAGTCTGCTCTGCTTATTCCAGCCTCTGGCCTCTTTCTCAGCCTCTCAGGGTTTCTCTCTCTTTCCATGGTCATAGGTGGTCCTGGAGTCCTCTCTCACATGGCCGGGTAAAATGGCAGCTTTCTTTCTCTGTGTCCCTCTGCATGTTTCTCCCATTTATAAAGGGCTCCAGTAAGAAGGCTGAGACCATCCCTGTGTCATGCCTCACTGAAGGCAGGACTCTAATCAAAGGCCCCAAACTAAATTTATCCAATGAAAGGCCCCACACCCACAGGAATGGATTAGTTCCAAGAACACGATCTTTTGTGGGAATCACAAAACTTCAAACTGACATAGGATGTGAGGAAGAAAGAAGCAACACTGTTGGAAGAGATATGACCCTTCAAGTCTGGCCAAAAAGGGGCATCATCTTGCTGGGGAGACCGTCCTGTCTGGAGCACTCTTGGGGGTGGCAGTGGCGGTATGGCCAGGCTTCCTGTAAGGTGCTGCCCTGGGATAGGGAGGGATGCTCAGAGGAGCGAACTCTCACCCCACCAGCCCTGGAACTCCTTGGGCATTTGGAAACAAGAGGGGATTTGAGAGACTGAAGGCTGTATTTCCAGTACCTGATGGGAGCTGGGAATCAAATGACACTGGTAGCTATCATAGCTGTCCCCTAAATCAGAAAGGCTTAGGGTAATAAGGATGATGCTTACAGCATTCTAAAAGTCACCTCTTAATCGTGGCTCCTAAGTCAGGTCAGAAGACGGATACCTGGCTGCTTGTGCCAGTTTCTAGGAAAATGAGAAAAAAGAGAAAAATGAGGATGCTCTGGCATTTCCTTCCATAAATCTAAATGTATTTAATTTACAAGACTGTATTCTATTTTGAGATTATTTTTCTACAGTTTTGGTGCTTAAAATGTCCTTTCTTTTATGAAATGGTGGCAATAGATAGTAAGTTGTTAAAAACCGTCCTTATTTGACAGAACAAAAAGCTGGCAAATCTAGCCGATCTCTGTAGCCAGTTCTGCGAGTTGTCTCTCAGTTTCTCCTTCTCCGATAGTCATAGCTGTTTCAAGGGGCATGAGGCAGGCTTTGTAGTGACAAGAGGATGAGGTGCCTTCTGGCTCCCGCGGAGGATGTGATTGGCTTGTTTGGCTAATTCCGTGGGCTGGCAGGGATCTGCAGCTTGTTAGGTTGAGAACTGGGTGGGGAACAGCTAGTCCAGCTGATGGGGAACGAGCTCAGAGGGGAGTCTTTTCCACTGGGTGGAGGCATATCTGGGGAGAGCAGGGGAACTCACGGCGAAGCCTTCCAGGACCTGGGAGGCTCAAAGTTGTCAATGGAGCAGTTGAAAATTTCGGTCTTATAATGGCATTGGGACTAGTGTTAGCATCCTGAGCACATCCACTTTGGGCTGCGGCACTGTGTGGCTGTGCTCGGTACTGGGATTGGGTGACTGGGAAGGTCTCCAGGGCTCCCCCAAACTGAGGGTCTCATGGTATTTGGCTGGAGTCTAGAATTGGGAACTGTCATCACCTAGATTGAACATGGAGCGATGCCAGCTTCAAATTCTGAGCATTTGGAATGCTCAGGGAACCTTCCTAGCGATGTGGGATGTCCATGAGAATCTTGTTTTCCTCTGGGAGTCTGAGAGGATGTGAGCAGTGCCGAGGAAACCGAGACACAGCTCTGAGAAGAGGGGGTTCCCAAGAGGAATGAGCCACAAACACAGGCGCCATGGGGTCACTTGTCAATTAAATGCTGGTTGTTTTCCTAAACCATGAGAGATAAGAGGTGGTGAAATCTTCCCTCAACTTAAGTCCTTTAGTATAAATATTTGTTTCAAAATCAACCCAGACAGGGCTGGGCCTGGAGGAGAAGCTAGGTATGCAGCTCCACCTCTGGAGACTCCTTTGTCCAAGCCCTGCCCTGAACATGTGGGGCTGAACCTGGAGCATCTGAAGCTTCTGTGGGCCCCCCAGGAAGGACGTCTCCTTGAGGACGAAGGAGATGCCATCCAAGAGAAACCTCATCTCTTGTGCTTCTGGTGATGGTCAGGGGAGCAGTAGACACGGGTATCATCCCCTCCCCAAAACTCAAATTTGGCTGCATGGCAAGGAGAAGTTGGAGAAGGCCGTCTGACTCAGGACACTGAGCCAGGGGAAATCTAAGCCCTTGCTACTTTAGGAGCAGCTGGGGCAGAATGGTGGCCACTCTTCTGGGTACATGTTCATGAGCCTCGCCCCCCCTGCTTGCATGCCCAGGTTAATCTGTTCTAAGAGCATTTGTGGTTCCACTACCAGGTAAAGCCTGAATCAGCTCTGAGTGTACCTGGGCACACAGGGCAAGGCCCTTATGCATCTTCTTCCTGTCTTGCTGGTTCCACAGCGGGATCAGGCAGCCTCTCGGGGAAGGCCTGGAGCGTGTTGGAATGGTAGACATACTTTCTGGGGAACACAGGCTACTTTGGATGTTCACTCTCCACAGAAATGTGCTAAAACGATAAGTTCCTCTTGGATCACCAGCAAAAGCCTAACTGTTCTGAAGAAGTCTGACTCACATATTTCAACTCTGCCAGGGATAAAATTATCAGGACAGTCTGTCTTACTGTTGGTTAGGTGGGTGCTTTGGTTCCTCATCCATATTACTCAAGTTTCCTTAAACCACTGTCAAAGAGGATGGGTCCTCCCTCCACCATTGGAGAGGATGGGTCCTCCCTCCGCCATTGGAGAGGATGGGTCCTCCCTCCGCCATTGGAAAGGATGGTCCTCCCTCTGCCATTGGAGAAGATATGTCCTTCCTCCATTTGCTGAGCAAACCTTTCTAGAACACCACAAAGAAGCTTCTATCTGCTATTGACTTTAGGTTCACAATGTCAATATATTTAAATATTCTGTGTCAAAGTGGCCATATAAACGTGTTGTGCTTCTCATCCTGCTAATTCATCCCTGTATGCAAGAAGGAGAGTGGGGGTGGGGCTCACTGCTCACCCTCTGGGTGTCCTATGTGGGCTTCACTGTGTTCCCCCCATTTCTCACACATTCCTCTACTACTCCCCAGTCCTATGAATCTCCCCCTACTTCCTTAAAATCCCTCCTTTCTCCTTCATTCCTTGGCTAATCACCTTCCTCTAACCTTCTGCTTAATTTGGAACTTCTTGCTTTGGTGGTTCTTTCTCACCCACTTCTGCTTTTGGGGAGGGTCAGGGACTTCAGAATAAGAAGGTGGCAGAGGAGAGGAAGATGATCAAGGGTTGTAGTTTCTGGAAGGCAGTTGACTACCTGCAGCCCCCATCCTCCCCACCCGGTCAACCCTGGGTGTTAAAACTCTTGCACTTCAAGGGTTAATTTTGTGCTGGGATTTTTAGAGCCTTTGGTGCCTAACATGCTAAAAGAATGTGTCTCCTCACAAACCTTGAAATGCATTAAAAAGTCACCTCTGTTGTCCCTGTCTGAATCTGGTGTTTTCCCCTTCACTGCAACAGGTTGGGGGAAGCCAACCTCAAAATTCTCTGCCTGCTGGAAATCTTTGTGACCTTGCAAAGTCAAGAACTGGCTCCTTCCTCTTCTTGTGCAGTAAACTCCACACAAGAATTGGCATCAGTTCATGTGGGAATTCCTCTCCAGCTTTGTGTCGCCATTTCTTACTTGGCTTGTTGGGCAGGTCTCCCAGCACCTTTGTAGGAGCTGGGGTTGGACCCTCTGTCATGGAAACCAAGGCCTTTCCCTGGCCTGGGGTGATGGTTAAATTCACCTGCCAACTTGGCTAGGTTATGGCTTCTAGTTGTTTGGTCAGGTAAGCTTTGGTCTGGTACTGTGAGGGAATTTTTTTTTTTTTTTTTTTTTTTTGAGGTACTGAGGCTGGGGATTGAACCCAGGACCTCGTATGTGGGAAGCTGGTGCTCAACCACTGAGCTACATCGGCTCCTGTGAGGGAATTTTGAGGATGGATTTGCATCTAATCTACAGCTAGTTGACTGCATCAAAGGCTGATTGCATCTACAATCAACAAAAGAACTTGCCCTTAACAATGAGGGGGTCTCCTCATGAGATCAATTGGGGATCTTAAAGCCAAAATTGAGGCTTTCAGCAGTCAGAAAGAAGAGTTCCTGTATCAACTCTAGCCAGCCAGCTTTTCCTGGGAAATTCAACTTTGCCTTCCTCAGAGTTCCCAACCTGGGGCCTGCCATTTGGAATTTGGACTTGTCAATCCCCATGGTTGTGTGAACCAATTCCTACAATAAATCTCTTAATATTTACATATATGGTGCAAAAAATATATTTACACCCACACATACATATATATTTCCTGTTGGTTCCATTTCTCTGGAGAACCCTGACTAATGGGCTGACCACTTTGTCCCTTTGCCCCTAAAGGCATTTCCTGTCCACAATGTCTCTTGTGTCAATGGCCTCTGTCTCTGGCTGATGACCAGACATGGGGCCCCCGCACCTCCTGTCTTAAGGGTGGCCAGTGCCCTACATCTGTCTGCAGCCCTTGCTCTAAATCAGTGTCTCCAAAATCTTCTGATTGTTTGTCCCCCTTAGTAAAAAGTAGGTGGGCACATACTCCCTAGAAAGTGTGCATTATGTAGATTATAAAACATACGTAAAATTGAGCTTAAAAAAAAAGGAACAGGATGAAATAAACAATATTTAACTGTCCTTAATTGGGGTGGCTTCGTATTAATATTAGTTCATATCTCAATATATACAATAGTTATAGACTTAAGGTTCATTGCTAACAATAGAGGCTAGAAATATGCATTTCAAGTAGATTTCTTGTTCATTTTGAACAGTTTGGGGCTGACATCTCATCAGATCTGATCGTCTCACCAATGTTTTTATTTTATAACAAAGCTGAGGAAAAGCTTGCTTGTATGGGGACTGGGAGACACACTAGCTCCGCCTTTTCTTTTTGCTCCCTGGGCTTGCATGGTAAGTATTATTTCCAATCAGTTTTTTTTTTTGCTAGTCATCCTAAAACTCCCTTCTCGTTTTTTATGAGAATCGCTTGGGTTACTATAAATCCACTTAACTGGTGCTGGCAGTTTGCCCCTCATCATGTGCTGCCCAGAAGAGGCCTTGTCTCTTAGGTGTGGAACTCCCCGAGTTCCTCCGGAGGCTTCAAGTCCTGTGTGTGGGAAACTAATGAGCAAAGCTCTTTTTTTCCCTTAGTTTTTACATAAAACCAAATACAAATAGAAGTTGGCTTCTTCTTTTATCCCAGTGGATTATGGTCCACTTGGTGTGGAGGGGGCTGTCTATGTCCTTTTTCTCGGAGACCACTGCCTCAATAGAGCTGTCCTTCCTCCTCTTTCTCCCACCATCATTCACACCTGGGGAGGGCCAGGGGAGGGTGAGAAGACTTGGAGTTCTGCAGAAGATGAGGGTAGTGGATTCCAGGTATGAAGATGGCCAAGTTGGGTCACCAGCCAGCTTCTCTCCCTTGTTCCAAACCTTACAAGTAGTAGGAAAGACAGAGTTTTAAGTGAAATCATAACTTCATCCAATAGCAAGAAGGGGGAAAATAGTTTGGTGGTTTCTCAAAAACTTAAATACGGAATTACTATGTGACCCAGCAATTCCACTCGTAGGTATATATACCCAAGAGAAATGAAAACATTTTCCACACAGAAACTTGTACACAAATGTTCATAGCAGCATTATCCACAAAAGCTCAAAGATGGAAACAACCCAAATGTCCATCAGCAGATGAATGGGTAAACAATATGTGGTGCATCCACACAATGGGATACTATTCAGCCTCAAAAGGAATGAAGTTCTGATACATGCGACAACGTGGATGAACCTTGAAGACATGCTAAGTGAAAGAAGTCAGACACAAAAAAGGTAACATATCGTATGATTCCATTTATATGAGATATCCAGACTAGGTAAATCTATAGTGGCAGAAAGCAGACTGGTGGTTGCTGGGGGCTTGGGAAAGGGGAGGATGGGGAGTTGAAAGCTAATGCGTCCAAGGCTTCCTTTTGGGGTGATGAAAATGTTTTGGAATTAGAGAGAGGTGATGGTTGTATAACATTGTGAATGCAATTAATGCCACTAAATTAGGCACTTTAAAATGGTTGTTTTATGTTACGTGAAAATTATCTGAATTTAAAAGAAATCAAGAAGGGGAAGTCTTAGGAGACAAGAGGCCTTGAGGGTTCCATGGCCGATGGCTTGCTGTAGTATGCAGGTGTGCTGTGTGATGGGAACTCGGGCTCAGAGGGAGCAGCCCCTGAAGAGAGCGGCTGAGCTGGTGCTATTCAGTGTAACAAAGACCTCAAAAATCAGCCTGGGCGTCGTCCATGAAGCTGGGCATGTGAAAACCCTAGCAATGCTATGGATTCTTTTTTTAAAAATCACATGGCTTGTTTCTGCCTGCTGTTCAGAATTCTAGGGCAGCGTTAACGTATTAGTAACACCAATTTACAAGACCTCTTCATATCTTCTCTGCCTCGTGCCAAAACCTCAAAATCTTTATTTTAAGTTCCTCCTGTTTCTTTTGGAGTGCAGTTAATTGACATGGAATGACTATAATCTCCGGTGGAGAAAAACATGCTTACTGGGTAAATAGCTCCTTCTCAAAAGATCTGCAAAAAAGCAGATTATGTGCAAATTCAAAGAATGCTTCTCAGTGCTAACCTCTGCTGAATTTGAAAGGTCCTGTCAAGTTTCAGATTCACAGCTTGTAATGTATATGGTTATTTATGCCACTTATTAACTGTGGTGTGTTTGAGGCCCTCTAATTGTGGCTGCCGTCCTGGCTTGCCTGGCAAACAGCGAAAGGAGACAAGAGCCCACCCTGAGATGTTCTTCTTGAACAAATCTGGAGAAGGATGAGGGTCAAAAGGACCGATGGCTTTGTCATTTGTTCTTTTTTGTCCTGCAACGTTTTTGAAGCTTTTGCCCCAAGAACGCCAGTTGCTGGGCGCTCCTGCGGCTCTAACTCCAGGAAGCGGCAGTGAGATCTTCTCTTGGAAATCTGCAAAGCTGCTCCAAGTGCAACCACTTGAAAAGCCTTTGTTTCTAGGAGATTCTGAGGCATGCAGATGGCAGCTCTAGGTTTCTTAAGGTGGTTCGGAAAGCTGGCCTGAGTAGGGAATCGTGAAGAACTAAATCCTGCTTTTGAGAAATTGTTCTAATTTTTGACATTAAAAAAAAATCTTGAGTTCTGATTCTCAAGTTTGTGCCTGCAGTACAAAGAGAAGGCTGTGGTCCAAGGGGTCTGGCCTTTCCGTGCAAACCTGTAATAAAAAGTCACTCACGTTCTGAAGGTCTCCATTATAATGTTCCCTCCACCTTCCCCACTCTGTGGAGCTTTAGGGAGACATGGGTCCTGAATGCCAGACTTGGTAAGAGCGAGGTAGCAGAAGAGAAGTGAAGAGTCTTGAGTTCTTGGCTCAGAACAAGTTCCACTGGACTCTCCAGCTCTATTGAGGTTATCAAGGGGAAACTAGAGCATGACATTTCCCAGGAGAACCAAAAAGAATAAGGCCAGTATGTAAGAAAATAAATACTTTACTGAGCTGCAAGATTCTGTATAGACTCCACCCCAGCTGTTGGGAAAAACCTCGTCTCACCCCCATGTGATTTTACTAGCCATCTTTGCCCTTCTCCTTGGCTTCACGGCAGCTTATTGATGTATGGGAGGGAAAGTGAAATTTGCCTATATTTTGCCACCTCCTTGGAAAGTGACCTGTTCTGCTGTTTCCTACTTTTATAACATTTTGAATTCTCACTTTCCTTAAGCAAAGATGCCCTTTGCCACAGACCTTTAATCTGTTGTTTTGAAACTGGGTGGGAGTTTTAGCTGAGCTCCTTGAATCAGTGACCACCTATCTATCCAAGGGTCTCTGAGACTCCAGATGTGCATAGCCTTTTGCATTGTGCCAGGCAGCAGAGTTTCTAAAATTAAAAAAAAAAGAGATGAGACAAAAGTCAAGTGAAAGCCCATACAAATGCCCCAAACTGATTTTTGACAAAGGTGCAAAAACAACTCAGTGAAGTAAGAATAACCTTTTCAACAAATGGTGCTGGAGCAGGTGGTCATCCATAGGCAAAGAAATGAACCTTGACCCAAACTTTGCACCGTATATAAAAATTAACTCAAAATGGGTCATTGACTTCAATGGAAAATGTAAGACTATAAAACTTTTAGGAAAAAGCACAGAGGAAAATTTTCAGGAACTAACATTAGATGGAGAGTTCCTAGACTTGATGACAAAAGCATGATCCATAAAAAGGAAAATCAATAAATTTGACCTCATTAAAATAAAAAACTTTTGCTCTGTGGAAGACTCTGTGAAAAGGATGAAAAAGGTAAACTACAGCCAGGAGAAAATATTTGCAAACCACATATCCAACAACGGATTTGTATCCAAAATCTATAAAGAACTCTCCAAAAACTCAACAATGGAAAAAAATACAAAACAACCAAATCAGAAAATGGGCAAAAGACATGAACAGACATTTCACTGAAGAAGCTATAAGATAGCAAGTAAGCTTGTGAAATGAAGTTCAATATCATTAGCCATTAGGGAAATGAAAATTAAGAACACAATGAGATATCACTACATACCTACTGAAATGGCTAAAAGTAAAAAATAGCAATCACACTAAATGCTGGAGAGGATGTGAAGAAACTGAATCACTCATACATTGCTGGTGGGAATGTACGATGGCACAGCCACTCCGAAAAAGTGTTTGGCAGCTTCTTACAAAGCTGAACATACTCTATATTTGACTCTGAAATTACAATCTTAGACATTTGTCCTGGTTTCTTAGGATGGCTGTGACAAATTACCACAAACTCAGTGGCTTAAAACAACAGGAATTTATTCTCTCATGGTTTTGGAGAGCAGACGTCTGAAATTGTGGCAGGGCCATGTCCCCTCTGAAGGCCCCGGAAGAGGCTCCTTCCAGGCCTCTTTAGCTTCTGGTGGCTCCAGGGTTCCTTGGCTTGGGGCTGCCTTGCTCCAGGTTCTGCCTCCATCTTCACATGTCCTCCTCCCCTGTGTGTGTCTCTTCTGTTTCCTCTAAGGACACATGTCACTGGAGTTAGGGCCCACTGAGATAATCTAGCATGATCTCATCTTGAGATCCTTAACTTAATTATATAGGCAAAGACCCTTTTTCCAGGTAAGGTCACATTCATAGGTTCCAGGAGTTAGGACATGGACAAAAGTTTTTGGGGGCCATCATTCAAGCAGTAGACAGGAAGGAACTATCGATCCATTTTTTGGATGGATCTCAGGGAAATTATGCTGGGTGTAAAAAGCCAATCTCTGAAATTTGATATTGTATGATTCCATTTATCTGAGACTCTTGAATTGAGAAAATTATAGATGTGGAGAACAAATTAGTGGTTGCCAGCCATTAGGGATGGGGAGGGAAAGAGGAGGATAGCACAAAGGATCTTTGTGGTGAAACTGTAGTGCATCTTGACCATGGTGGAAGTTACTTGTGTCTACGCACATGACGGAACTGCATAGAACTAAGCACACACACAAATGGGCATATGTGAAACTGGTGAAACTGGGAGAAGGATGATGGATTTTATCAATGTCAATTTCCTGGTTGTGATTTTGTACTATATTTAAACAAGATTTTATTATCACTGGAGGAAACTGGTTAAAGGAATCTCTCTGTATTATTTCTTACAACTGAATGTGAATCCACAATTATCTCTGAATAAAAAGCTTTTTGAAAAACTATTTTGAAAATTAAGCAAACACATGGTCCAAAATGTAAGCCACAATGTAAACCATTGACCATGATTGGTAGATATGTTTCAATATTTGTACATCAGTTGTAACAAACATACCATCCACATATAAAATGTTATTAATAGAGGAAGGGGGAAAAGGGAGAGGATGTTGGATATATGGGGGTCCCCTATATTCTGTGCATGACTTTGCTGTGATCTAAAACTTCTTTGAAGACAAAATGAAAAAAGTAAGACATTGGGGGAATAAATGGAAGAAAATGTCACTGTACATACAGGACAATATATCTTACAGTGATGAAAGGCAAAATGTCAAAAAAATTTTTAAATATTTTTTATTATCCCCAATTTTTAAATTTTTATTATTTTTTTTTGTATTTTATTTCCTATTTTTAAAACTATCATTATTATTTCATTTTCTCATCAATTGTATTTGGCTAGTTTATTGGTTTCATTTTTGAAGAAGTTTTGTATCACAGAAGTGTTATAACTGTGGCAGGGAAGGATCATTTGTGTGGGGTGTCAGTGAAAGTGGATACATGGGAGGAAATTCACCTGGGCATACATATAAGGCCTATAAATGTGTTCAGAGGTTCATGAGGCATTGTCACGGTGGGTGGAGATTCACACAATAACCGAAAGAATATCGAATTTCCATCCTGGGGAGGTCTGCCACATTCTCTGATGGAACAGCAAGAGTCCTCCAAGTACAGAGGCAAATGGCTAGTGAAGGAGGATGGTCCATTGATGGGCCCTTGATATTGATGACTGTGCTTATGAACCTTTACTCTTGAAATTGAAACTTAGCATAGTGTTATAGGGTGCCTAAGTGTTACCTCCTGAAAGCCTCCTTGTTGCTCAAATGTGGCCTCTCTCTAAGATGGACTCAGCATAAAAATGCAATACCTTCTCCCCAGCATGGGACATGACTCCCAGGGATGAGCCTCCCTGGCACCAAGGGATTACTACCAAGCACCAACTAGCAATGAAACTGGAAAAAGACCTTGACCAAAAGGAGGAAAAGGTAAAGACAAATGAGTTTATATGGCTAAGAGACTTCAAAGTGAGTTGGGAGGTCATTCCAGAGATTATACTTATGCATGTCTCAGCAGGATCTCATTGACTGCCAAATTAGACAGTACCCAAATAGCAGGACTCCTGAGGGCTCTGGAGACACCCAGGCACTATGGTCGGGGCAGATAGCTCATAAGTTTGGTGCCTTGCCAGTGGGCTCTACTTTGGGATTTGTGCTGACAGAATTGGACTCAGTTTTGGTTTCCCTACACGTGGTTCTTTGGTCCTTTCTATTTGAACCTATAGTTGGTGCTGGACTTGGTAGGTGTACATCCAAGAGACTTGAATCTCTGGACTGTCCATGTGCCAGCTGGGCCCTGAGCCTCAAAAGAGTTGCAACACCTTCTCTCCAGTTCATTGGACTCACCCAGGACAACTAACAAGGAGATGATAATGGACAACCACCATACTCAGGAACCGAGAAAGCCTACAACTGCAAGCAAGAGAGTCCCATCTATTGGCCATTTAGGATGAAAGCCCCTTCTCAATTAGAGGTGGAGTGGGCATCACTATCTCAGAATCCTCAGGACTGGGGAATGAACTATGGACTAGGGTGTACAACTATAGACTTATTGTGATTCTAGCAATGGAAGAACTTATATCATTGATGTGGAGGCAGTGGTCACTGGAGGTTCTGAGGTCAGGGAAAGGGAAAACGGGTGTAATATGGGGGCATTTTCGGGACTTGTTTGTCCTGAATGACATTGCAATGGCAGATATAGGCCTTTATATATCTTGCCATAACCTACAGAATTTTGTGGGACAGAGTGTAAACTACAACGTAAACTATAATCCATGCTTAGTGGTAATGCTCCAAAATGTGTTCATCAATTGCAATGAATGTACCACACTAATGAATGATGTTAATGGGGGTAAAGTGGGCCGTATGGGGAGCAGTGCATATTTTTAATGTAACATTTTTGTAATCTAAATATCTTTTTTTTAAATTAAAATTTTTTAAAAAAAATTAAGCAAACACAGATGTCGAAGACGGGGGGCAGTGGCAGCAGGACTGGGCTTTTAGAGGGTTCCATGATAGGGACCCCTTATGATCTCGGAGTTAAGGTGGATCAAGCCTTGGGTGGAAAGGTGTAATTAATAACTGCACTACCTTTATTAACATCTTCATAAGTTCAAGGTGCCTTGATGAACACTTTCCCCTGTAAGCCTCACAGCCTTCCTCAGGGGTGGACAGAAAAGGTCAAGGGTATAAGATGATAGCACCTATGGTGTACAGAGCACACATACCAAGGGCCTGGGGTAGGGAAGGGGAGTGAGAGGCACCATCTCAAACCCTGCAGTGTGATTGGGGCATGTCTTTCCTCCTGGGGTAGGGATGGGGAGGAAAAGTCTCCCTGGGGATCCCTGGCAGGGTGGGAGGGTGGATGGGGCGTGTTGAGGCTTCACCCCAGACAAGCAGAGTAGAGTCAGAGAAGAGAAGATGAGGTCCAAGAAAGGGAAAATCAGGGCAGAGTGGTGACAGGCATTGGCTGTCCTTTCCAGACATTGATTAGCACATCAGTGCGATGCTTCTGTATAAAGAGAGGAAACAAGGGAGAGGGGGAAAGCAGAAAAGCAAGCCAGAAGCATGGTTCAGTAGGAACATTCTGAGGCACAAAATGGAAAGGGGAGGAGTTTGAGATCTGGGAGGGATCCAGTAATTAACCTAAAGGGCTGATTGACTTTGAGACTTCATCTATAGGTGGAGAATGGCAGAGAACATGGTGGGAAGGATAGTTTCCTTGTGCTATTCTAGGGACTTCTGGCATTTAAGACTTCTTAAGTTATTTCTCTTTTTTCCAAGCAATTGTTTAGGGAAGGGGGTTGGGGCATGGGCTTTCCTGCTGCTGGCTTTGGCAGAGAAAGCTGCCTCCCTCTTGTGGGCTCCTGGGGAACCACTGAGTCCTCCCTGACCCAAGATTGGAGTCCATGGGAAGGCCTCTGGACCTTCCAAGGATGAGGCCGCTCTGGGCCAGAGGCGCAGGCGGATTAGGAAGTGGAGCCCCTGCTTGGCCCTTTCTTGTCTAGTTTAGACCAAAAAGAACTCACAGGCCACCTGCAAATCGGGGGAAGTGAAGGAGAAGGAAATGAAGCAGCTGCGGATGGGGCAGGGTGCCCAACTCTGGACCCCTAGGGCTGCTGCCTTGGCGAAAGGAGCAAAAATGTTTGGAAAGAGCCAGGCCAGGAGTGATTTGTCCTTCCAAGTCTTCCCTTTGCAGGCAGCCCACCACCGCCGACCCCATCCGAGGTGGCGGGGATACCCTCCCCCTTGTAAGTGTGGCAGACGATTCCCATGGCTTCACGACCATACCAGTGCTTCTTTATGGGGACTATCGTGACAACCCGAGAGAAGGCAATGCCATTAGAAAGACCTGCGGTGGCCTAATCCCTCCCCAACACGTCCAGCGCTGACCATGACCTGGTGCAGCCTGCAGGTCACGCTGGCTCCAGCCATGGTGGGAGGGGCCCACGGCCACGGGCAGCCTCACCTGTTTTAATCACCTCCCGGCCAATCAGGCAGTTAAGGAAGGAAAGCCAGCGCTGGGGCTTGGCCAGGAGAGAGGAAGGAGCTTTGCTGGAGGAGCAGGCCAAGTTGGAACTTGAGGGCGTCAGATTAGATGCCCCCTCTGGGAAGCCAGACCCCGACTTCCTGCCCTGCCCCGTAATGGCCCACGGCTCCTTTCCCTCCGCTGACAGTGGGTTTTTGGAGAGCAGATTGGGTCTCCCTCGGGAAACGCAGCTGCGGGGCTCAGGCTTTTGGCGCTCCCTGGGATGGGCTGACACCTACGAGGGTCGC
>JAKSZT010054040.1:4052672-4070397 GCA_026826555.1 Tolypeutes matacus
CTCCCATATGGCAAACGGGAGCCCTACTGATTGAGCCACAGCCGCTTCCCTCCCAAATGTCCTTTAAAGTAATGTTCTTTTCTGATCCCAAACAAAAACCTTTCATCCTTGGTGTCAGCAGTTGAACAAGTGGATCCAGCGACATACACGCAGATGTAAACTTCATTGTGGAGCACATTCCTTGCTTTATCTATTTATCCTTTTATTTATTATTTATAATATCATTTATTGTTTATTTGTTATTTATTATTTGACACAAGGGCAAGATGGTTTTTATTTACTCATTTTGTTTGGTGGCTAGCTGACTCCTCCCCTGCTGGGGTCTTCTAAACACTCTCCAAGTTCATCCTCCTAACTGATGGGAAGAGGGGCTCAGTGGGCCTGGGCTTGTGGGGTGGGGGAGACAGGGAGGACAGCTTCCAATGGGAGAATCGGACCTGGCCCCCGTCTTCCTGCATGGATGCCTTGCTCTCTGATTACCAGTGGGCAGCCCTGAGCTTTTATTTTTTAACTTACCACCGTCCACTTGTAAATCGGAAAACGTGGATCTAAAATGGACCCCGGGGATCACTGAACAGACAAGAAGGCTGGAGTTCTGGGACAGGAAATGAGTTTGTCCAGCTCACTTAGCGAGCAGATGGAATGGGCCTCAATCTGATATCTATTTTTTTCTCAGGCCATCTAGCTGTTTCGCACATACCCAAGTCTGGGGAGCAGGGAACACGAGGACAAATGAGAGAACATATTCCTGGGGCAGAATGAGAAGCAGGCACAGAGAATGTGTCTATGACATCAAGAGGCAAAGCTTTGGGGTGCAATGTGGTCCTGTGATATGGAGCTCATGGGGGCTCATGACCCCTGCACTGGGGAGGGTCTGCAATGAGGCAGCTCCTGGTTCTTGGTGCTTTCAAAGGGTCGGCATGGCCGAATGAGGGCCGGGAAAGCTGTGGACGTCTCCTCATCCGTCCCAACTCCTAACAGCCCTTGGCTTGGATATTCTACTTTGCTTGGCTTTGTCTCTAGGACTGGAGTCCACAGGGAGGAATTTGCCGTAATCTGCTATTTTCCCTGCTTTCTAACTCACCAAGCGGTGGAAACAGGAGACAGATGCTCAGCTATGAATGAGAAATCACTTTTAATATCATCGTTACTCTAGCTGTAAACTATTGTGTTTCATACAATGTGTGTGTGTGGTTTTTTTTTTACAGGACTAAATAATTAGGTGAAAAGTTATGAATTATCAAAATAGGAGCTTTCGGCCCAGAGCTCCTCTGCTGAGTGTTTTAGGGTTGGAAGCAGTTGCCTGATTTATGGGGATCCCTTCCTTGGGGAATGCAGGGCCCCATGCCAGCTATAGGGCTTCATTCCCTCTGACCGCGGCCTGGAGTGGAGACGGTCCAGGCTGCATCTGTTTTGCAGATTAGGAGACACACACAAAGCAAACTATTGTATTTCACTTTTGTGGGTCGTGATGGCCCAAGCAAAGCTGTGGCAGTTGAGTGTTAACATGCAGTAGATGGAACTTGGCCTTTCTTGGAAAGGCCTTTTTGAAAAATACTTAAACACTATATTCAAAAGTCCATGGCTGCTGAGGTATGAGTTTGGTCAAAATGACTAGCCCCTACCCCTTTGCAAGGTATATTTTTTGTTTTTATTTGCAACAGCAAACAACATGAACAAACTACTAACATTTATTGAGAATTTACTAGGTGTGAAACACTGTTCTAAATCCTTGCTACAACCCCGTGAGATGGGTCTCGTTTTACAGGTGAGAAAACTGAGGCTCAGAGAAGTTAAGTAACTTGGCCAAGGTCACACAATAATTAAGTGGCAGAATCAAGATTCAAATCCACAGTCAGTGGCACCAGAGCCCACACTCTTAACCACCACACTTTATTTTTCCTGAACAAATCCATCATTTTAAATTGGTGTGTGCTAGAAGTGGGGGTGGGTTCAGGTTGGAGGTTCCTAGGTGATTCTTCTTGTGGAGTATTTGGTCACAGAATGTGCTTCTGTGAGTCTGGGGGGCAGAGGGGTTGGCCTCCAGATGGCGTGTCAGTACCACTTCATTTATGGGGTGAATGTGGGGGTGGGGTGGGATAGGCTGCCTGTGCCATGGCCCCCAGGGATCCCCTTTCTGGTGTCATTCCCTTTCTCTGAGTGTGGGCTGGACTGATTGACTCACTTTTAACAAATAGAATAGGGCAGAAGTGATGGGATGTCACCCTTGAGATCAAGTTAGGAAAAGACTCTCTCTTGGATCACTCACCTTGGGGGGAGACAGCTGCCATGTTGTAAGGCAGCCCTGAGGAACATGTGTGAGCAAGTGAGGCTTGCTAACAACCAAATCAGTGAGCTTGGAATCTACCCCCACCCCCCGCCCCCTCCTGAGAGGCCTGGAGCCAGAGACACTCATCTAGGCTATATCTGGATTTCTAACTCATGGTTTGTTGTTTTCAGCTGCTAAGTTTGGGGGTCATTTGTTACACAGCAATAGATAATTAATACAAGGTGCATTTGGGACACTTAGGTGTTCCCTGAGGTTCTCAGATGGGTCCAGCCTTGGCCAATCTGCAGGAATCCATCAGTGTAATTATATTTGGGTTCAGAGGGATTGAAGGACCTTCCCAATCTGGGAACTGCACAAGCAAAAGAAGGTCCTAAGATAGTCCCCTCATGTTCCTTGCCTGGCTTCTAGGCCTCTGTGTACCTCTCAGATCCCCCTGTTTCTTGGGTGCCACAGAAGAAACATTTCTGCGCTCAGATACTTCTGTGTGGTGAGGGAGAGCTGAGGAGTCAGACATCCCTTCAGAGGGAGTTCTCAAAAAATGTTGAAACAATGTTGTAGAAAAATATGCAAAAAAATAAAGAAAAAGCCTCTAACCTTTATATTAAGAACACATATTTGCCTCTCTCTAAGGCTTCTCTTTGTCTATTTGAGGTGATACATGGGTAAGGAAAAGTTCAATTCTGCACAAGGTCATACCTTATCTTAAGGGCAAGGGACCTACACTTCTACCATTGGCCCAAGAGAAGATCCAGAAAAATCTGGAAGGCAGAACTAATGACTACCACAGCATGGCTTGCAGTTACTGTTTTTTCTTTCAAAAATGGATCATTTATTCTTTGAGTACCTTTCGGTAGGCAGTGCTTTGGAGAGGAGAAAAAGGAGCATAATGTTCTTTGTTTGATGATCTGGGAACACTTTAGTCTCACATCACCACGTCTGACAGAACTCTGCTGTGGTCCCCCTCTCCTTCCACCAACTCAAATGCAGCACGAACCTGGGAGTATTTTGACTTTCTCTTCACTTTTCTTTTTCACTAAGCCAGAATGACAACCTTGAGAAGTATCCAATACTCTTTTCCTTATTCTCAACAATGGGGCTTTGTCCTCTCAGTTATTGCCTGTAGCTTCGAGGCTAATTGCTGTGAGGCCAGTGGTCATTTTGAATGAATGTTTTAATGCATCCAAGGAGCGATCACAGGACAGTGAGTTACTTGTTCCCTTTCAATGACAAGCCAGTTAGGCTTCATTTCTGCTTAATTGGGCCTTCCTCTGATGTTACCTGTGTAAAAGAGAGTGTTATTTTAAAAATTGAAGTATATTTGTGTTCCATGTTTTAAAGCTATTTGATGCCCTTTTCATTATCTGCCTGAGAGGGTATGCTTACTTTAGGTAAATGTGGATCTTATTTTCCTTTCAATAGAAGTCTGATAAGTCTAATTATCTGTCTCTCGTCTTTCTCATCTGACCTAGTTCTTCATAAACAAATTAGAAAAGAAATGGTTCGATTCAATAAAGATGTGTTTTTCACCTGGGAGAGAACCTTTGGAAAAGCTAGGCTGTTTTTGATAGGGATTCACTGTGCACTGGAATATTCCCACTGAGGAGGAGAATCTCATATACTGAAAGAGGTGTGAGTCACTTGTCATCAGGAAATTATGTGCGTGTGTGAGTGTGTAATGTGTGAGTGTGCACATGTCTGGAAGACGGTACAGACAGGCACAAGAGCAAACAGTCCATTCTGTTACGCTGTTGACCTCCCCTGCTCTGGAAGAACAGGTCTCTCGCAGCTCAATGCTGGGAGATACCTGACAACCAGGCAGGGACTTCTGTTTGGGCCAATGGCCTTGGAAGGGGCCAAGCTTTTCTTCTGCTTTCTCCTGGGGTGCACTGGGGGGGGGGGGGTCATCAAAATCTGTCTGGAGTGGCCTCGGCTCACCTAGCCCAGTGTTTCTCAGCCCAGGCCGGGAAAATCACCCCGAAAGCTTTGAAAATACTGACCCCCAGGCCCCAGCCCCTAGCGTTCCTCCTTCAGTGGGGCTGGGTGGGGCCTGGACCTGTGGGTTTTTTCAAGTGTGCAGCCAGAGGTGAATTCCACGAAGCACAAATGTTTCACACTCCTGCTTGTGCCAAATGTGTGCAAGAGCCTGTTCACTGCCAGACATCAAACAATAACACGTGGGGTATTTGTTTTTCATGCTTAATAAGAGGTGGTTATTTTTTTTTTTTTTTTTTACTGGGAGGTACCCGGGATCGAACCCCGGTCTCTCCATATGGTAGACAGACGCCGAACCTTTTGAGCCACATCCATTTCCCAAGAGAGAGGTGGTTATTGTAACCCTTTTTCCTAAGTGGTAGAATGAATAGTCGTCCCCCTGCCCGCCTGAATAAAAAGAGGCTACGTCCACATCACAGACCCTATGAATGTGGCCTTATTTGGAAAAAGGATCTGCAAAGATATAAATATGTTAAGGCAGGCAGTCTTGAGATGGGCTTACCCTGGATTACCCAGGCAGAGCCTAAATCCAATGGCACGTATCCTTCTTAGAGGCCGAAAGAAAAGGGGAAATGTTAGGTTGTATATATGGTACTAGAATACAATTTTTAAAAAATCCATGGAACTGTACAACACAAACAGTGAACCCTAGACTATAGTTAATAGTACAATTATAAAAACGTGCTTTCATGAATTGTAGCAAATGTACCACACCAATGCAAGGTGTTAATAATAGGACAGTGTATGGGGGTCCTGCATGTTATGCGTGATTGTTCTGTAAACCCACAACTTCTCTAATTAAAAAAAAAAAACAAAAAATCAGTCAGAGAGGGGAAGACATGGATATAGAAAAGAGAAGACCGTGTGAAGATGAAGGCAGAGCTTGGATTTATGTAGTCAGAAGCCAACGCACCCAGAAGCCACCAGAAGCTGGGACACGTAAGGAAGGATCCCCTCCTAGAGCCTACGTTGATTTCAAACATCTGCCCTCCAGAAATGTGAGAGAAGAAATTTCTGGAAACCTCTCTATTAAGCATTCCACCTTTCCTTGGCTCTTTTCCAGGTGTCTTGACTGTTTGTCCTGGAATGAAGTTCACAGTTTTTCTGACTTCTGCACACCCTCTCTAGCTGCTGCACTCTAGCATCGCTCTCACTTATTAGCAGCATCACGAGACAATCCATACCTGTGGCCCTGTAGAAGACTCTGGTTGTATTCTTGCTCGATTTTGCCATTCTTCTTGGAGTAATACACCTTTTCCCTCTTCACAAGTTTATCCCTCTTCCCATGCCCCTGAATTATGTCTCCTTTACCTGTTTTTCCTAGAGTCAATGTAGTTCTAAGTATTAGTCAGGGTTCTCTAGGAAATCAGAACCAAGAAGAGATATCTGTAAATATTATGAAATTTTATAAAATTGTCTCATGTAGGAAGCGGCTGTGGCTCAATTATTGTTGGGCTCCTGTTTACCATATGGGGGGCCCCAGGTTCGATTCCTGGGGCCTCCTGGTGAAGGCAAGCCAGCCTGCGCAGTGTGGCAAGCTGACGCAGCAAGATGATCAGCAAGATGATGCAACAAAGGGAGACAAGCAGACACAGAGAAATGCAAAGCAAAATGGACACAGCAAGCACAAGCAGCAAGGGGGGGATACATAAATAAATAAATCTTAAAAAAAAGAAAAAACCTTGAAAAAAAAATTGTCTCATGTGGCTATGGAGACAGGCAAGTCCAAATTTTGTAGGGCAGGCTGCAAGCCAGAAATTCCAATGAAGGTCCTCAATGAATTTCCCAGGAGAAGCTGGCTGACTGAAATAGAGATGGAAATTCTCTCTTCTGTCTGCTGAAATCATCACTTCTCCTTTTAAGGCCTTCAACTGATTGGATGAGATGTCTCTCCCATTGTTCAAGGCAATCTCCTCAGTTGATTGTAGATGTAATTAGTCATAGGTGCAATCAATTTACTAATGATGTAAGTCCATAAAACGTCCTCACAATAACAATCAGGCCAGTCCTTGCTTCACTAAACAACTGGGCACCATTGTCTGGCCAAGTAGACACATGAGTTTAACCATCACAGTCCACCCCTTATCAACTTGGCAACCATATTAATCTCTAAATATCAACAATAACAGATATATTTTTTTGCCTAACAATGCACTAAATCTCTCCCAAATAGGGTGCAAGTCCTTGGGTAACATTCAGTCTTAAACTTGATATCGTATGACTTAAATATTATGACATGAAACTAATACAACTTATCTCATATGAAAAGGGGATAAGACAGGGAAGAAAACAAAGATATTTTCTTTATGTACATATACAAACATACTCATAACAAAACAAGGAAGAAATATTCATAACCATTACAGTCCCCATTTTTGTATCACTACCTTATTCTACTATCCATACCATATTCTCTTTACCCTCAGCCATCACTTAGCTGGCCGTGGCTCTTTGCCTGGTTGAGTGACTCAAACCTTCATTCCCAAAGTTTCTGGGCCATTAGTAGTCCTGCCTGGATTGGGTTGTTGCAATTTTCCGTTGACTTTAATCATGGGCCTCGGCAGTACTAAGAGAGACGTCCTAGGGGATCTCCTGTAGTCCAGGCAAATTCTTCTTCACCTCCATTGTGTAGTTGCAGTCCTATTTCCCTTTGATAGTCAGGATCCATCACCCCAGCCAGTATAGTAATTCTTTTTTTTGCCTGTTCATTCAGAGGTATGAGGAGCCCAATGTGGCAAGGTTGCAGTCTTAACTTCTAGTTCAACTGAATTGTTGCTGTGTCTCCTGGTGGAAGTATCTTCCTTTCAGAACTAAGACCTGTAGACCAGCAGAGCTTAGGGTAGCAGGGACTGGAAGCAAAATTTTTTTCTAGTTTATCACTAGGGGTCATAGTGAGTGGTGCCAATCCCATCTCCACCCTTTGAATCCTGGACCCGTGAATCCTGGCTAAGAGAGAAACAGCACCACAGAGTGGATGCTGAATCAGAGCATATGCAGCTTCCTGGAGAACATTGCCCCAGCCCTGCAAGATCTTGCCACCTATATGGTACTGTAATTGAGTCTTCAAAAGACCATTCCACTGTTCTATCAATCCAGCTACTTCAGGTTGATGGGGGAAAATGGTAAGACCAGTGAATTCCATGAGCATGTGCCCATTCTATACATTGTTTGCTGTGAGGTGGGTTCCTTGATCAGAAGTAATGCTATGTGGAATACCATGACTGTGGATAAGGCATTCTGTAAGCCTATGGATGGTAGTTTTGGCAGAAGCATTGTGTGCAGAGAAGGCAAACTCATATCTGGAGTATGTTGCTATTCCAATTGAATGTGATGGAGGTGGTCCAGTGTAATCAACCTGACACCAGGTAGCAGGCTGATCACCTTGGGGAATGGTGCCATATTGGGGACTGAGTGTGGGTCTTTGCTGCTGGTAGATTGGGCACTCAGCAGTGGCTGTAGCCAGGTGGGTGAGGAGAAGTCCATGTTACTGAGCCCATACATAACCTCCATCTTTATTACCATGAGCACTTTGTTCATGAGCCCATTGGGCAATGACAGGAGTGGCTGTTATCCACAGAATGGGTCATCTCATACACTTTACTATTAAAATCTTCCTCTGCTGAAGTCACCCTCTGGCTTCAATTAGAGTACAGTGCTGTGCTTATGTGTACTTCTTTTTGTCTCCAGTCTTACAGACTCCAATGTTATTTAGGAGTTACTACATTCCATCCTGGGATCCCCTGACCTCCTAAATAAGTTTACTCCAACATAAATTGAAAAAATACCAGGGAAGGAAGGACTCACACTGGGACCAGCCCTTGTGTTTGCAATAATGGAGTACTATGATCATCAGGACCTATGTCAGTGGCCCACTCCTCTGCCAAGAGTTGGTGTTGGGATGTTGAGATTAGCAATTCATCTATAATCACAGGATTGTTACGGAAGAGGAGCAGTTCACCAAAGGAAATGAGAATGTTGGACAAGTGAAAAGAACAGATGCATTCCATCCCTTGGTCCCACAGCACACACACAAATCCTTCTTTTCACACAGTTAAAATATATCTCTTCCTAACAATATTTATATATCTCACACTCAACTTAGAACATATCTTCTCTCCCCAAAGAGAATTAAGAGATAGTCCACACTAAAGTCCAAATTACTATATCCAACTACAACTCCAGGACCTCTGGATGCATTAGTTAGGGTTCTCTAGGGAAACAGCACCAATAGGAGATATCTGTAAATAGTATGAGATTTTATAAAATTGTCTCATGTTACTGTGGGGATGCACAAGTCCAAATTCTTTCAGGCAAGCTGGAAGTCAGGGACACCGATGAAGGTCCTTGTTGAATTTCCCAGGAGACACTGGCTGTCTGAAGTAGAGATGGGAATTATCTCTCTGAATGGGGAAATCACTTCTCTTGTTAAGGCCTTCTACTGACTGGATGAGATGTTATTCACTGCTGATGGCAATCTCCTCAGTTGCTTGTAGATGTAACCAGTCATCTGTGCAATTAACTCACTGATAATTAAAGTCCATGAAATGCCCTTGCATTACAATTAGCCCAGTGCTTCCTTCACCAAACAACTGGGAACCATTATCTGACCGAGTTGACACATTAGCCCAACCATCACACTGGGTGATATATTTTGTTCTCTTTCAGATTTGGGTGTGGCTCCTCATGGTTGGTCAAAGTCTTACCCAGAGGTTTTGGATTTTATAAAAGAAGAATAAACAGGTTAGGTTTTTTTTTTTAGGAGGTACTGGGGATCGAATTCAGGACCTAGTGCATGGGAAGCAGGCACTCAACCATTGAGCTATATCCACTCCTCTTTTTTTAAACTTAAAAAAAAAAATTTTTTTTTTTTTTTTTTTGAGGTACCGGGGCTAGGGATTGAACCCAGGACCTTGTAAGTGAGAAGCTGGTGCTTAACCACTGAGGTACACCAGCTCCCCCAACAGGTTAATATTTAACTGAAAAATAAATCATTAATGGAAGAATAACAATGGAAATTTCCTAGTCAGGAAACATTTGTACCATTGTCACATAATACCACATAGATGCTCAAATTCTCTGTTCATGTGTTAGCCTTGTCCTGTGAATAAGGCAGACAATGAAGGATATGGATTCATGTGTTTTGGGGACATTCGTTTTTAATGTCAGCATTGTTTGATGTGTGTTCTTATTTTGTCTGCATATGGGGTTTATTTCTCAGTGCTAATTGAAATTCAGATAAGTATCTTTTATTTCCATTGTGACAGTTTCATTTAGTAATCACTTTGAGTCTGTCAAGATTTTTATGTGTGTTCTTCCTTAACTCTATTAATCTTAGCTGAATTTCAAAGCATTGTAATTAAATTGTATCAAGTTGTTTACTTTGAAAGACTTTTAAAATGTCAATGGACTGGAAATAAATTCTATTAATTGGTAAAGAGTGCCTGCAAAGGCAGAGTGAGATACAATATGTGACCATTGCTAATGTGATAAGACCAGAGTTGACATTAATAAAAAACTGTATAATTTACCATCTGTTTGATCAGCTATGCTTCTTAACATACCATAAAAGACTATTCTAAGCCAGTCAAAAAGAAGAAAGCTATTATCAGTTCATGAAAGGTAATAATGCTGTGTTTCCAAGTAGAGTCTCTCAGGGGTTGAGTCTTTATTGCTTCTATTCTCTCAAGGATTCTGGTATATATTATACACACACATAAACACACTCATACATATTTACTCACGTAAATATAATCTCCAACTTAGGGTTCCTCAAATGATAGAATACTTTAAATGTTTACATTTAACAAATTAATGGTTTTAACACAATAATCTAAGTTTAATGTAGTTGTCTTGTTCACAAGATAATTACTGGGTTTTTAAAAAGTATAATTTCATAGGCACTATAGGTTGTATGGACCGATATTAGGATATAAGTTTAAACCTGTCTTCTCTCAATTCTCTAAGTATATTACTAAGGTATAAGATCATTTGAATATATTATCAAAAGTTTCCATTTATAATCCCTTATGGATGTGATACCCTGCCCTCTGCCTTCTGGCCTCCTGGCCTCCTGTGGTAGATAAACTCTGTTGAATAGTCTACATTAAAGCTTGATCTTTTTATGCTCCTTCTTGAAAATCTTCAGCAACTCTTTTTTTTTTTTCTAGGCTTCCTAAGGCCCATCATAATTTGACTATCATCTGCTTATTTAATCTAATTTTTCTTTAATTACCCCCCTCCCCAACTCTCATTCTTCCTTCTGCCTGGAAAACCCTTTCCCACTTTGACTAACAGCTCCCTGAGGGCAGTGACCCTGTTCATGGCACAATATTCAGCGCTAAACACAGCTCATGGGTGACCATAATCTCTCTATAGATATTTGCCAATGTATGAATGTCTATTTACTCAAATTCTACCCATTTTTCAAGACCCATCTCAAATGATTCCATTTCTAAGAAGAAATCTCTGATTTCCTAATCTGGAACTAAGTTCTAACTCCCAATACTATCATCCATAACTCCTTTTGTTGCAGTACTTATTAGATGCATGCACACACACACACACACACACCCTCTGCTGATGATCTCTACTCATTTACCTTTGCGAAAATGGGAGCCATCAGAGAGGAACTCTCTCTTCTTCCCATCAAAAAGCTACTAGCCAATCTGATGTCTGTCTCCACATATTTTCACGGTATTTTACTTCTAACTTTTGAGTCCACCAATAGTGGAGATAAAATGAATCACAATAAAATCTCAGTTAATTGAAAAGAAGGCAGTGAAGGAGGGGAAAAAGGGAATAAAAAGAAAGCAAGCAGAAGAATGCTAAACTAAGGTACTACCACATGACTAATTAAATTAAATACAAATGATCTAACACTCAAATTAAAAGGCAGAGATTGCCATACTGGATAAAAATGCAAGATGAACTCTTTACCACCACCCGGATTGAGATGGCAGAGTGAGAAGCTTCAGTGCTCTGTCCACCCACAGAAGCTTTGAACATCCAGCAAGAACTGGAAGAAACAGTTTTCTCAAAACTCCAGAAAATAGTTAAAAGACTGCAGTATCAGGACAAGAGCCAAATCAAGAAAAAGCTTATTTAAAAGCTGTAACATCTCATGGCACCCTGGCTGGCCCCTTCCCCACCCCTCACCAGCTTGGCACAGAGCCAGCTCACTCTCGCAGTGTAGATTCTCCATCCCAGTACTGGAGGGACATACTGGGAGCATTTATGTCTGGTGCAATGTGTCTTGTGGTAGCCTAAGGGATTCACTCTCCTAGAATTTACCTTATGTATAGAGGTGGCTCACAGAGCTCTTTTTCCAAATTCTCTGGGAGAGCAGCCAAGTGGCTGCCTGGAGCAAAGGATTGCTGGCGGTAGGACACACAGCACAGTGCCTGGGACTGAGAGGAAACTGTGTCTTGGGGAAGAGCAGACATTTGGAAGAGTGTAAATAGGGGAATTCCTAGGGTCAAACGCATATGCCCAAGAAAGACTCATGTGCAGAAAGGACCAGGGTGGCCCCTAAACATTGGCCTGGAACTATTCTTTAAACTCATTGTATAGACAAACCCTGAAGGAGAGCATCAGCACACGTCAATCTGCAAAGACTAGGAAAAGGGTTTTCTATTTTTCCTTCTTTTACTTTTGTTTGTTAGCTCCTGGCATTCAAGGAAACTTCTGTCATAACCTTAGCTGGATACAAGCTTAAGGCCTCAGACTCTAAATTCCATTGATAACACATTAAATATCAAAATATGCAAGTTTCAAAAAAGATTACAAAATAGACAAAAAAAAAAAAAAAAAAAAAACCCAGGAAGCTATGGCCCAGGCAAAGGAGAAAATTAAAGCATTAGAAACTATCAATGAAAAGGATCAGACAAAGGGCATTCCAGACAAAGACTTTTTAAAAAATGGTCCTAAATATGCTCAAAGAGATAAAGGAAAACAATAGGTGGACCCAAAAAGACTATCAGCAGAGAAATGGAAATTATAAAAAGGAACCAAACAGAGCTGAAGACCATAGTAACAAATTAAAAATTCCCTAGAAGGGGTCAACAGCAGAGTGGAGTTGGCAGAAAAAAGAATCAGAGAGCTTAAAGATAAGACAATAGAAATCATCCAGATATATGAGCAGAAAGAAGAAAGAATGAAGAAAAGTGATCAGAGCCTGAGGAACTTGTGAGGCACCATCAAGTGTACCGATATACACACCGTGGGAGTCCCAGAGGGAGAAGAAAGAGAGAAAGGGGCAGAGAGAATATTCAAAGAAACAATGGCTGGAAACTCCCCAAATTTAATGAAAGACAAGAATATACACATCCAAGATACTCAATAAACTCCAAACAGGATATACCCAAATAGATTTACACCACATCATGTTATAATCAAACTGGTGCATGCAAAACATTAAGAGAAAATTCTGAAAGCTGTAAGAGAGAAGCAACATGTCACATACAAGGGAGCCTCAATAAGATTAAATGCTGAGTTATTATCAGAAACCATGGAGGCAATAAGATATTGGGAAGACATATTTAAAGTGCTGAAAGCAAAAACTTGCAAAACAACAACTCTATATCAGGCAAAATGGTCTTTCAAAAATGAGGGAGACCTGAAGACATTCCCAGATAAAAAAAAGCTGAGGGACTTTGTAACCATTAGAATGGCCCTGCGAGAACTACCTTTAGTAACAGGGAAGTCTGCAGGTTGAAACCACTAGACAATTAACTAAAGCTACATGAAGAAATAAAGATCTCTGGTAAAGATAATGACATGGGTAAATATTAATACCAGTACTATTGTATTTTTGATTTGTAACTCTACTTTTTTTTCCTACAGAATCTGAAAGACAAATGCATAAAATGTAAGGATAAATCAATCAATGGTTTGGACAAATAATATGTAAATATGTAATTTGTGACAAGAACTACTTTAAAGTGGATGACAGAGCTATAGAAACATACCTTATATGTGCTATTGAAGTTATGTTGCTATTAAGGCCAATGAGATTGTTTCTGATTTAAGATGTTAAATTTAATCCCCATGGTAATCACAAAGAAAATATCAGAGAATATGCAAATCCATAGAGACAGAAAGTAGGTTACCAGGGGTGAGGCGTGAGGGTAATGGAGAGTTAATGTAAAATTAGTGTAGAGTTTCTGTTTGGGGTAAAGGGAAAGTTCTAGTACAGGATGGTGGTGAGGGTGCTGCAACACTGTGAGTGTGATGAATCCCACTGAATGGTATGCTTGGGAGGGGTTGAGTGGGAATATTTATGTTGTATATATGTTTCCACAATTAAAAAAGAAAGTAAGATAAACTAAAGAGATAATGACAATTAAATACAATACATGATACTGTGTGGGATATAAGAGTGGAGAAGAAAAGGTTCAAAAGAACATTATTGGGACAAAAGAAAAAACTGGAATGTAGAATGTAAACTTTATGTCCTTTATGTTGATTACTGCACCTACGATGATTACTTCAGTGAATATCTTGTTTATAGGAAATGTACATGGAAGTATATGCTCAAGGATTCTGATATATGCAACCTGCTCTCAAATGTTCAGAAAATAGATAATAGATAATAGATTGATAGGTAGATGATGGATGGATCTGTGGGTAGATAGAATGATACAGGAAAGGTGGCAAAAGATTAAAATTGGTGGATCTGGGTATCTGGGGTAGGTGTAGTGTTAGGTTGGAGTTCTCTGTACAGGGTTTGTATTATTTTTTTTCAAATATCATGAAATTATTTCAGAAGGAAAACCTAAAAAACCCCTCTTTGTATATAAAGATACAGAGAGGTTGAAAGTAAAAGGAGGAAAAAAGTAATTATGCTAACACTGTTTGAAAGAAAGCTGAATGGCTACATTTGTATCTGCTTTAGTTTGCCAAGCTGCTGTAACAAATACCACACAATGGATTGGCTTAAACAATGGGAATTTATTAGTTCATGGTTTGAGGCTAGGAGAAGTCCAAAACTGAGGCATCAGCAAGGTGATGCTTTCTCCTCAAAGTCTGTTATATTTTGGTACTGGTTGTCAGTGATCCTTGGGATTCTTTGGCTTGTATTCCTGTCTCTCTTCCCCTGGCACTGTCTTCTCCTTTCTTTTCTTTCTCTTCTGGGTTCTGTTGATTTCCCGCTTCTGGCTCCTTGCTGTGATTTTCACTGTCTATGCCTGAATTCTTTCTCCTTTTTAAGGACTCCAGTAATCTAGGTTAAACCTGCCTTCATTCATTGGGTAGTACCATAACTAAAAATAACATCTTCACGAGGTCCTATTTACAATGGTTTCACACCACAGGAATGCAGAGCAAAATGAAGAACTTGTTTAAGTACCATAATATTGGGCAATTAAATTTTAGAAGGAATATTACCTGGTATAGATAGGGACAATTCATAATGATAAAGTGATCAGTTTACTAAGAAGACATAACAATCCTATATGTGTATGTATCAATAACAGAGCACCAAAATATATGATACAAAAACTGACAGAACTGAAAGGAAAAATAGACAAATCCATAATTATAGTCAGAGACATCAACACTCTTTTCTCTATAATTGATAGAACAAGAAAATTAGTAAAATATAGAAGACTTGAACAGCAGATCAATGTGATCTAATTGATGCATATAGAAAACTCCCAAACAATCACTGAATGTGCATTCTTTTCATTTGCATATGGACTATTTACTACATTAGATCATATGCTGGGCCAAAAAATAAGCTACAATAACTTAAAAGAGGATTATATGGATTGTATTTTCTGATCATAATGGAATTCAATTGGAAATTTATGACAGAGATTGGCCTTGGAGAGTATGCAGAGATAGCAGAGCTGTGGTCCAGTGCTAAATCTTGGGGAATACCCTTGTGTTGGGGCCAGAAGAGGAAAAGTTCTTGAAGAAAGGCAGTGGGAAAAGGTCAATGAATAAGGGTAACCAGGAAAGAAGAGTCATGGAGGTCAAGGGAGCAGAGAATTCCAAAGAACAACTACATTAAAGATGTATCCAGTAAGAAGCATCAAATAAGAGAAGGATTGAAAAATATCCATTGGATTTGAAGACATGGAGATTATTGGTGACTCTGGCAAGAGGTCAGTTGATGGGAAATGAGGAAGTGAAGATAGTCAGTATCCATTCCTCTTCTGGGCAGCTTGGAAAAGCCAAGAACGGAGAGACAAGGCAGTAGCTGGAGGGAGAGTCAAGGTCAGAGGAGGGCATCTTTCAGTTTGTTAGCTAATTTGTTGTTCATTTAAAGATAAGGGAGATTTGAACATGATTGCAGACAAAAGGTTACGAGCTAGTAACAAAGGACAGCTGAAGATATAGGAAAGGGGTTAGTTGTTGGAACAGGACTCCTAAGGAGAAGGGAAATAATGAAGTTAAGACTAGAAGTGGGGATTCATCTTGAAAACAGAGATGAGAGGTAAAGATGGGAAGGGGAGTGTGAATGTGGGTAAATTTGTAGGTGGGGATGGAAATTGAAGTGGTTCACACAAAGCATCACCATGGACTCAATTTTAACCTTCACATTGAGGACTTTTAAACTTTATCTCTGGCCCTGACTTCTCTCCAGTTCCACACCTAATTTCTAAGTGCCCTCTGGTCATCTCCACCTTGGTTTACTACCCCTTTACACTTACCACGCATGAAAATAAACTTTCGTATTCTCCCTCACTGGGGCCCTTTTTGTCCCTAATCTGTTCCCATTGTCCCTCCTTGTTTAGGCAACTGGGACCTTGGTCAGCCCAGTGTGTAGTGGACCCTAAACTTAGGTCAAATGCAAAGTTGGCCGTCACCCTCTGAGAGTTGCAGTGCCTGGGCTGGGCTGGCAGTATGTATGGGGGGTGGGGTGGGGGTAGAATGGATCATAGAAAATGAGTTTGGGGATGATGACAAATCAAAGCCAGCCAGGCCACTCAAAAGTGTCACTGATTCACAGAGGCAGAACAGGAAGGAGAAACCAGGCAGAAAAACAACAGGATGAAATTCTGTGAGATTAGAGGAGAATGAACCTTTTGGAAGGTAAGAAACAGAGCTTGGAGGAAGCTCTGAGTTGGTGAAATGATAGATATAATCCCTTTTCATGGTGTATTAGTCAGGGTTCTCTAGAGAAACAGAACCAGCAGGGTGCATGTGATATATATATATATATATATTTATATACATAAAGAGATTAGGAATTGGCCCGTAAATTTGTGGGGACTGGCAAGTGTGGATTCTATAGATCAGACTGGAAGCTGGAAATTTCAGGAGGAGTGATCCTGAAGTCTTTAGTCTGAGCCCATAAGGGAGGCCAGGGAGCAGCAGAGGCAGTATACTCTTGAGGCAGAATTTCTTCTGATTCTAGAAGACACAATTCTTTACTTTTTAAGGCCTCCAAATGATTGAATGAGGCCCACCTGTATTGCTGAGGATCATCTCCTTTGCTTAGAGTCAACCGGTTTTTTAGAAGCTAATCCCATCTACAAAATACCCCACAGTAACAGCGAGGCCAGTGTTTAACCCAACAGCTGGACACTGAACTTAGCCAAGTGACACATTAAATTGTGTTCTTTTGAACTTGGACATGGGCAGGGAAGGAGTCATTAAAAGGCACCAGCCTGATGTAGACACCCCAGATCCATAGCAGGTTCCAGCATTTTCTCAGACCTCAACCTTGAAATGTGGTCTTGCCCTTGACCGTTCCTTCTATTTCCCTCATCCCCATCCCACTATGGTTAACTTTTTGAGCGCTAGATATTCTTCCTCTGCAGTGTCTCTCTACTCTGGCTCCCAAAGCCTGCATCTCCCGCTTTTTTTTTTTCCTTTGGTCAACCACTGTCTAGATTTCTAGTACTTTCTGTTTCAAGTCAGTTTGAAACTGTTAAAAAAAAAAAAAAAAAAGCCTTTCTCATAGTTTCCATCCTCTTGGCGGAGTAGAGCTGGCTGGAGGCCAGTAGTAGCAATGTGCATGCAAATGAAAAAAAATTATATATTATAATAAAGAAAAACACGGATCCAACCTTGGAAAATAGCTCCCTTAAAAGTTTAGTTTTATATTCTGGGCCAAGAAGTCGGTTGCTGTTTATTTTCTCTGAGCCAGACATGGTGGCTACAAGCTGCTAGGCTTTCCAAAGGTTCCTGCAAGTCATTACAGCTGTGCCCCAGGCCCCCTTTGGAGTGGATGTAATTAGGGTAAGTGATACTAATGTTTTGGCCTGGGGCTGCTATGGTCCATTTGCCTGACTGCGAGGTTGGGAGGCATCCATGCTGGGCCAGGACTGTGCTCTTGAAGCTCTTGTGCCCCCACAGTTAACTTTGTTCTTTTTTTCAAATTTAATTATTTTATTTATTTATTTATTTATTTATTTATTTTTACCAGGAGGTCCCAGGGATTGAACCCAGGTCCCTCCATATGGGAGACGGATGCCCAACCATTTGAGCCACATC
>JAKSZT010054040.1:4070497-4444902 GCA_026826555.1 Tolypeutes matacus
TTTTTTTCAAATTTAATTATTTTTTTTATTTATTTATTTATTTATTTATTTTTGCCAGGAGGTCCCAGGGATTGAACCCAGGTCCCTCCGGGTGGGGGACGGATAACCAACCATTTCAACCCAATCCAACCCGTCCCCCCCACCCCCCCCCCAGTTAACTTTGAATTTCATAAATGCTTCAGTGGGTGAGCCTTCAGGAAAGTGTTCTCTTTCTTCATCTGCCTCGACTGCTTGGGGTCACCTATGGTTTTAAGACCAATATATTAAAGCTGGCCATCACTTCTCTTTTTGACATCACTAAGTTTATCAAGGTCAAACCCCCATATTGTGGTCGATAATGCTGCTTTTGACATAGAAGAGTCTGGAAACATGGTCCTATAAACATTCAGTTCAGATGTGTGGCCACATTTATTCCTGCCTGAGTCTAGGGGCAGTGGAATATCTGTCACAAATAGTTGAGCCACCAGCTGTGTAACCCAACGTCCATTCCTGGGTTCTTTGCTGACAGAATTAAATGGTTTGCACATTGACATGTTCCCACAGTCAAAACACATTAAAGCCCATTGGTGCACTGATTGATAATGGTTCTTCCTGGGTCCCAGTGTAAAGAAACTGGTGCCATCAAACATTTTGGGAGGGGGAGAAGGAGCCACAACATGGGGGAGTGTGGCAAGTGCTGTCCAAAGCCCAAGAGAAGTGGAGGAAGCTGGTGACGCCACTTCCACCTGGGAACACTGGCCAGCCCCAGAGACAGCTGAGTAGGAAGCACTGCATGGGAGTCAGCTTTGAGGTCTGTAAGAGAGAGCCCTGGATTTCACCAAAAGATCCAGATGACCCATGGGAGACAACGTCTTGGTTTAATTTGGGGACTAGTGAGGCTGGAAATAGCTTCCAGATTACATAGCTGGTAATGCAGCAAAGCATTACTTTGTGTTGATTGTCCAAGGTCTGCGTGTGACTCAGGTAGAGAATGGATTCCTTCCATCTTAGAGATTGTCCAAGCAGTGTTTCTCACCAGTGGGTGGTACCATCCCCTTTAGGGGAGCATTTGGTAATGTGAGGGGCAGCATTTTTGTTAGTTACCATGCTGCTGGCACTAGCATGGGAGCGCTGAGCAGGGAGGCTAAAACTCAGCAAGATCCAGGACAGTCATACCCAACAAGGACTTGTCCTGCCTGGATGCCCATCTCCCTCCCTTTGAGAAATACATGGAACTCAAGGCCTTCCTGAGGAGGCTCCTGCCCAGTCTGGACAGACTCTGAGACAGGCCCTCTTTTGGAGTTTAAATATGGTCCCCGGCCCCTGCCTTTTCTTGACTGCAGGGCAGTGCCTCTTTGCAGCTGAAGACCAAGAAGCTTAGCCTTTCCAGAGCTAGTGCTCTCTCAGCATTAACTAGGAATACAAGTGCCTGTGGAGATTGGAAAAAGACGATGGAGGCAGGGAGGGCAAGCCCCACAGGTGACAACAGGACCAGCCTTAACTATCTCCACAGCAAAGAACATTTGTAGTGGAAACTGCCTTCCCTGAGAGGAGAATCAAGCTCTCTGGCAGGATTCATTACGAGTCTGGTTTTAGTGTAGGTGGATAGGAAAAGAATTTAATCTCCTGTGGCCCCCAGAGAATAAGGGCATCCCCAGAGATCTGTGTTTCTAGAAGGTTCTTGATGTTGCTTGGCCCACTGGGCTCTTCATTCCCTGACACTAACCCTCTACTCCTTCTGGGTCATAGGTTGGTCTGTTTCTTCCCTCAAACCAGAGCAATAATATTTAGACAGTGCTCAGAGCCAAGCTTAGATATGGATGTAGACAAAGTTCTGGCTTCTCTTTCTGATTTTTCTTCTTCCTTTCCCTCTCTAAAGGTAAGAGAACAGCCTGCCAACTGCTTGCTAATTGTCTCCAAGTGAAAAGATGGTTTAATTCAGGAGAGATTTCAGCCTCCCAGGGGCAAGACACCCGCCATTTCACAATGGGGAATTATTTTGTGGTATTTGTTTTATGATTCCTGACCCTTGTTCTAAATCTTGCTGGTGTGTTTTCATTTAAAATGTATTAACTGAGACTTGGCATAGGGACTTGGCCCCATTAAGCTCTATAACAGCTTAATCCAGATTTTATTATACTGGGACTTTGGCATATGAACTTTAATATGGGAGGAAGCTTGAAGATAGAGTAATTTTGATACTTACTAACTATGCATTTAACTCTTTTGGAATCCTGTTGGCTGGAGCGTTCGTGGTTGGATTTTAACATCTTCAAAATGTTGCTACATTGACCGTTGGGCGGTCCTGAGATGAGGGTTATCAGGGTCTCTGGGGTGAATGGCAGATTCAATCTAGTGTTCAGGCCCTGTGGTTGTTTTAGAGGGTCAACAGCCCAGTATTAGACCTGCCTCCTTGCAAGCGCCACTTGGAACTTTTACGGGCTCCTCAACATTAGTACTTCCAAAGCGGACCTCCTGGTCTTCCCTTCAAACCTGCTTCTCCACTGTATTCCCCTTCTAGAGGGAAACAGAGCCTCCATCCACCCAGCAACTCTTGTTCTATCATGAGTCTGTTGGTCCTATCTTCTATCCCTGCCTGCAGTCTGTCCATCACCAACAGTTCTCACCTGGAGTCCTTGTTACTCTCCTATCTCTCTCCCCACATCTATTGGAGACCAGGCCCTCTGTGGGCTCCTCTCCTGCAGCCAGAGTGGACTTCCCTAAGTAGAAAATAAATTAGCTTGCTCTTCTGTCCCAAGCTCTTCAATTACTTCCCACTTCACTTGGCTTAGAATTTAAATCTTTTGCATGCTCTGAGCAACCTTCATGATCTAGTCCCTACCTACCCAGCCCCAAGCATCTTCAGTCCACCATTTCCACCTTGCATTGGGCTCTGGCCACACCAGTCTTTCCTCCAAAGCAGCTCCTGCCTAATGCATCATCATCTTTTATGTCATTTGCTCAATGAATTCTCTCCTGACCCCCTTCCAATCTAATTGCACCCTATTCTTCTTCTTCATGACACTTGTGTGTACTTTTATATTTGTTGTTGTGATTGTGAATTTAACTCTTCTCCTTCCCATTAGAGTCCATGTTTCATGAGGGTTGGGAGCATACAAATTTTGCTCGTCACTCTAAATCTAGGGACCAGACCACTGCCTGATATGTAGTGCATACTCAAGAAATACCCACTGAATCCATAAATAAAGGAATGAAATGGTTCCTGTCTTCAAGGAGTTGATTATCACATTTATCAGCAAAATCCTATGGAACCTCTATTGTGTTCTAGGTGGGGAGAAACATAAACACCTGAAGAAACTTAAGAACTATTTAAAGCACTGTAAAAGAAAGTGAAAATCCACAATGTTTACTGAGTCCCTAAGTCCCAAAGGAATGTTGAGTAAAAATAGGAGCAGAATCTGGTGAGTCTGACCATGTAAAGGTCCTAAACTGGAAGTAGAGGGAAGTGACTGAAAAATGGCCTTTCTAGCTTGGTTGTTTCATTTACTTCCCCCTCAAGCCTCAGACCTGCCCTTGGAGAGCTGAGCACTGGGCCCAGTAAAGAGTAAATGCATAGAAAATGTGTGTGGGTGGCTACCTAGCTAGGTCCTCTCACTGGGTTTTGTTCCAAGTTCTCACTCATCCTTCTGGATCCACCTTGTATAGTTGGATCCACATATTTGTGGTTTCCAGGCATCCTCCAAGGCATCCTCTAACCACATGTTCCATGGTGATGGAGGTCTGCTGTCATGTCATGTCTTGTCCTCTCTGGATTTCTGGAGACCCACGGTTGAGTGTGATGGTGGCCATCGTCCACGAACTCTCAACAGCCATAGAGACGAAGTCCTTGCTTCTCTCAAGTTGACTGTTGGGGAAGTCAAGCTACTTCAGACTCCTTTTCCAGGAAATAAAATAAAATAGGCTTAATTGTTCCTAGCTGTATTGTGTTTAATTTACTTGTTTTCAACTTTTTATGTAAAAAGTTTGTGTGTGAAGGAACTCTTTGCTAACAAGTTTGAAAGCCATCATTTACAGAAAATCAAGGGATAAAAGGCAGAGATTGGTGAGGGCTCTTTACTCCAATGATACTGGTTTATACTAAAAGGAGGCAAAACATCATATTTTAGAGCCATAGTCCTCCTTTTTCACAATAACAAATACAACGCCCTGAAATTAGGAAGGTGGATCTGTAAACCACCAAGGAGGAAAAGCAGACATCCAAAAAAGATGCACAAGTTCTTTGATCACTAACCTTTTCAATAATGGGCTATTTAGGGCAAAGACTTGATGTGCTCGTGGAGAATGCAGGCAGGACCTGGAGACCCAGTTCTGACCTGATCCACACAGGTCTGCTGAGATAAGGGAAGTGAACCTTTCCCAGGCCTGCCCCCAGCCAGGGTGGCTATTCTCCACCGTCCCCCTGAGAACTTCAGCTCTATAATAAGCTTCTTAAAACTGAAAGGGAATTTTCTTGATATGTCTCCTAGTTTGGCTTGCTGACTTCAAGAAGGCGGCTAAGTATAATAAACCCCTTGTATAGTTGGATCCAAAGGAGACAAGTGACTGTTCAAGGTCACACAGCTGGTCAAGAGCAGAGCTGGGGTTCCAGCCCAGCGTGAGGCCAGCTCCACACACTTACCTCCTCCACTGGATGAACCATCCCTGTATACCACAGTTCCCAATGTTTCAGCCTTACAGTAGTGTGCCATTCTCTATTGTTTCTCTACTCTTCTTTTTTTCTTTTTCTCTTCCTGCCTCCACTCATCCTCCTAACAGTGCAACATGAAATAAAACGAAAAACTTTCTTGTTATAATGTTCTAACCTCTTGGTCCTCCACCCTGCCTCCTCTGCCCATCACAATTACTGGAGACTTTCCAGGCTGTATTGGGAGGAGTCGGGAGGTCTTGACACCAAGGTTGAGAAATGAAAACATTTACAACTGGCCACCATACAGAAAGTAGTTCCCTTTCATTTGTTGTACAAAAATGTGCTTGAAATGTGGACAACAATCTTCCCCATTCCCAGGGATATTACCCTGGGCTTCTGTTAACATCATTATTTTCTTTGGAGTCTTAAGCACCTGCACAGAAGAATTTAATTATTTTTTTAAAGCAAATCTCAGCAGGAAGGATATACTACAATAAGTCTATCTTATCTCAAGTAAAGACTACATGCAAAAATTTTATCACTATTTTTATGATGCAATCTTATTTATTTTAAGTGATTTTATAAACTGCCCCAAATCCTTTCAGTAGCATGGTAAATGGTATAAATAATAAAATACATATGCAAACACAAATGCACATGAAAATCTGAATTCACTGAAATGAGCAGATAAAACATAAGGTTAAGACAACAACGGTAGGCCTTGAAATATTATTTCCCCTTTTATTATTATTATTTATTATTATTATTATTATATGAATTTCAGGGCATTGATCCCCGGGGCCTCCCATATGGTAAATGGGAGCCCAACCAATTGAGCCACAGCCACTTTCCATTATTTCCTCTTGTACTTCTTGCGCTGATACTAGCAATAAAGGATATGTGCTGTTTTCCCACCCAAACAGAAAGTAATGCTAATTAAAGAGACACAAATAATGTGAAATGTGACATTGCCTGTGACCTGCTGATGTCATGGTTCAGTTTTCGAGGTAAAAGGGTGAAAGTGCTCAGTGACTCCCCCCACCCCATCTGCTGCATGTATTCTGTGAGAGTGCAAAGAACACGTCTGATGGCTCATGAATGGGTCTTGCCTTTGGGTGTTGCTTTGTGCACGTCCCTAAAAGGAAGCCACCTGCTTCCTGTCTTTTGTGATGCGGAGTTAGAGCAGTTGCCTCTTTTTTTTTTTTTTTCTGTGATTTAAATGGGTAGATTCATGAATGGTACAGATGGAGAAATAAATTCACTTTAGTAAGGATGCTGGCTATGCTATCCCTGGGACTGAGTTGCTTCCAACCTAGAATTAACCCTCAAGCTTTCCAAATTAGGAAGTCAGATGCAATTTCACATTCCCTGTCAAATGGCTCCATGCTTACCAGGGAAAAAACTTAATGGGAAAAGTGTGAGCCACTCAGGTGGGTTGATACGAATAGCTACAAAATTAGGCACTTTATTGTGTCACCAGGATTTTCTACCAAGCTATCAGATTTTTCTGGAATTTGAAACATTGATTGGATCCCATGCCTCTAAACGAATTGTTTCTAACTATACAAAATGCCATTCGTGTGTTTATTTAATAAACACATGCTGAGTGATAACGGACAAAGATAAATAAGACTCAGCTCCCGTCCTCATGGTTCACCCACGAATGGAGGAGATGACTGTGGACACAGATGCTAGCTATAATACTTTATGGAATGTGCCGTGATTGTCCTCCTTGGGGAGGAGACAGGGGTGGGGGTGCCCTGACCCAAAGCGAACCTCTCCTCTCAACCCATTCCTGGTGTTGTTTTTGTCCCAGCATGCCTTGCTCTCTTATTTTAAGTTATTTATGTGTTCATGTTCTATGTCTTCCCACTAGCATACCCACCCCAGAGGGGCAGGGACTTAATTTTATTCATTGCTTGAGCCCCAGTGTCTGAAATAGTTCCTGGTGCACAGTAGGTATGTGACAAACGTGTTACGAGCAAAGGGTTGTGGAAGTGCCAAGAAGGAAGAGATTTCCTGGGGCAAAGGATGATGGCAAAGGTTAGAGGGAGGAAGCCTTCCCTACGAAGGTGGCATCTAAACTGTAGTTTCTCTGGCAGAGAAAGTGAAGGAAAGAAGGGAAAACATGAGCCAAGGTTCAAAGGTGTGAAACTATCCATGACAGGAGAAAGTAGGATGGTGAACAGGGGAGGGACAGGAGAGGAAGCTGCAGTGAGAAAGGTTTGGTCAGATTGTGAAAGGGTTCAGGATCTGTAGAAAGTGAAAAACAATGCAAATTTACCACATTGACGGAAGTACAATAAAATCCTTTCTGTAGTTATATCAGATATGGAAGTAGACTCCACATGTACGCGCGTGTGTGTGTCTGTGTGTACTTTCATGTGTGTGTGTGCTTCACACGTGGTAAATAACAAAAGAAAATTTGTTTCCTGGTGTAGCAAGCCAAGGAGTTTAGTCCACAGGCATAAAGGAAGGTGCCCCACTAGGTATTTAGCAAGGGGAGGGGCATGATGAGTTAGTGTTTTGGAAAGTTCCAGAGAAAATGTGGAGGGTGGATCAGGCAAGAACCTCAAACAAGGAGAGCAGGTCAAAAACCCAAAGTCATAGATGATAATTACCCAAATTAGGGCAATGCCAGTATGGAGAGATAGGAGGGTTTCCATTCAAAGGATATTTAAGAGGAAAAGTGGTAGGTCTTATTATCCAACTAGGTGTGTGAAGTAAAAGAGCAAGGACTGGAGGGTGACTCTAAAATGCCTTTCCCTTCCTAGCATTTACCATTATCTGACATTATAAAAGATACCTGCCTTTGGTTTGCTGGCCCTTGTGGTGGGTTTTCTGGTCACCCACCAGGAAGTTTTTGGAGGACTTTGCTGATTTTGCTCTTAATTTTCATAGCCTAAAGCTGTGCCTGGATGATAGTAAACACTCAAGCAAAGTTTGTGAACGAATTCGTGGATGGGTGGGAATAGTCTTTTCCATAGAGGAGGGCTGCAAGAAAAATACCAAATTTGGGCCACGAGGTAGGAAAAACAATAAGAAGGTAAGGATCCAGGTGGAGATGGCCATGGACCATCTTGAACCTGGGAAAAAGTCAGGATTTTAATAGCAGATTCTAGAGACATTCTAGAGTCATTCATGTGTTGTTTGTGAATGTAATCACTCAGTGAGATTAGGAAGAGATACAAGAATGAAAACCTGAGATAAAATCATGCAAAGGAGGTGGGGAGAGAGATAATGTGAAAGCAGGAGATGAGAAGGTATACCAGAAATGCCAAAGGAAAACTAGAACAGTGTGCTGTCTTAGGACTATGGGAGGAGAAAGCTTCAAGAAGAGCCACAACAAGCAATGAAGAAACCCTTTGGCATGAGAGTTTTATGGTCCAAATTTCAGTGGCGAGATGGGCTGGTGCCTGGAGCTGGCTTCCAAGAGTCAAGTGTTAACTTCTCAGAGATTTTGTGAGCTGGTTGTTAAACACAATTAATATTAAACATTAAATTTTATAACCTCATAATTAAGGATATTTCATTTTAAAAGGGTAACAAATATTCAAAACTCATCACTTCCTAATTCTTTCATGGCATTTTCCTATAACCTATGCTCTTGAGGTTATTTATGGCTATTGTATGTGTATGCTGTAAATTCTACATAACTGTGTGCTACTCATTTCTTCTCAGCTCTGTGCATGATGTTGGTAGCTCGAAATCGCCCATAGTGGGATTATTATAACTGGAAATTTGCACAGAATACAAAGCAGGGCTGTTTCTCCTCAAAAATCTAGTTAGTAAACATCTACCAGCACCCCATTGTTCAAAGGGAAAATGAAGGATCTAGTAGAAGTTTCATTGAGATTGAAGCCACTGCAGAAGGCGATGGACGTGCTGGAGGTTGATGGAATCCTGATGAAGCCTGGCTCTGAGGAGTTAAGGGGTTGTTTCTAGAGCCCAGGTACAGGAGAGAACCTGTTGTTCATGGACATGGCAGAAGTTCCATTGAAATTATTTTACTCAATAATGATGCTTTTTCAGCCACACTTTCAATGAGGCTATTTGGTCCTGAATTTAGTCTATTTCCCTTTATAAATTTTACCTCTGAGCATTAAAAGTTTTGTCTTGAAGTGTGCTGCCTTCTCATTGAGACAGAACATCAACCCATTTGTCTCATAAAGCCCTTTTCCTTGGCAAATTGTTGGAAAGACAATGATCAAAGTTGTCTCTACAGTATCAGACACATGTATCTGACCACCCATCTGTATGCCCCCAAATACCTCAAACTCAACGTGTCTAAAAATAAAAATGATCATTGTACCTCCGAATAATTGTAGTGGGCAAGACTGCTTCAAGATGGAATATTCTAATGGAAGATCTGGAGATTCAATTCCAAACGCCATTAAATCACTTAAGAGGAAACTTAACTATTTCTCAACTTTTTAAAGCCCCTGCCCCTCCTTTTGATAAACATACAAAGCTCACATCCTTTAAAATTATTATTTGGGGTTCAAATTAAATTAAGCTTAATCTCTCTCTCTCTCTCTCTCTCTCTCTCTTTCTCTCTCTCTCTCTCTCTCTCTCTCACACACACACACACACACACACACACACACACACACACACACGAAAACAATGGGACAAAGCCCTGCAGTGTTTTTAAGTTTCCTTTTCCTCCATCTTCTGATATTGCCTCTCCCCTCTGGGGGGCGGGGGGGGACTCTCTCTAGGGTATATGCCCTCTATTGATTGAGGGTTGTAGAATTTAGTAAACTGAAGGCAGAGGTCAAACAGGCCCATCTAAAGGGCAAGGTCAATAAAAGTTAAGGAAACCCAGAGACTAACCTCCTATATTACCTGTTACTCTCATCAAACCTCCTTTTATAGAAGCATTTGATTTTTACCTTTTACTCTGTATGTTATTCTATTTTCTACTCTTTTTGTTTAAATGATTTCGCATAATACTTCCTCAGATTTCATAACCATCTCTATAATGGTCATTCCTAGTGGCCATTTAATATTCTATTATATTAATAGGGCACAGTCTGCCTAAACCATTTCCTCACAGTTGAGCACTTGGGCTGTTACCAATTATTCATTTTAGTACATGGCAAGGCTTGAAACATCTTTTTACAAATATGTTTGTTTCCTTGGAATTATTCTTTGGGACATTTTCTCCAAGAGGCCCTACCAGGTCAGAGAGTAGGATAATTTTTATGACTTGTCACATATTGCAAAACTGCTCTTTAAGATTTTTTTTTCAGTTTATGGTGCCACCAGCAAAGTAAAAGTGTGCCTGCTTCCCCAAAGACGTGCCAACAAAGAATTTTGTCATTTTAATCATTTTTCCTGTTGTTCTGATTGCAGCATAATTCCATGTAGCTAAGGAGATGGAATCAGAAAAATCTTCTAATTAAAGCCTGGTGCAGTAACATGTAGGAGCTTCTATATGTGTCATAAAAAGTCAAGAAGCATTTTTATCATCCAACTACAAGAATGCAAAACAAACAAACAAACAAAAAAAAAAACCACTAAACATTTAGAGACATTAATTGTTCTTTTAAAAGGCTAGAGACAAAAGAGAGAACAAATATATAAGATTACATCAAAGGTAAAAATGATGCGATCCATTGTAAAAATAAAATGAGAATGTAAATGTCCTTTCTATTATTTTCAGCACTTTATGATGCAAGATAATTGCTGGAATTACTAAAATTTGGAAATCAACCTGTAGAGTAAGCTTTGCTTTTGTTCTTTCTGTTGAAAATGTTATTTTAAGCAGAGTATAAGCTTTCTCTGCTCTGCTTGAGCTCTGTTTTTCCTCTCAATAACCGTAATCCAAAATAAAAGCAAGGAAAATGCGATTGAGCTGGCTTTTGCATTTTTAAAAGAGCTCGTTATTTATGTAATATTCCCTAAAGAGCACATGTTGACATCTCTGGCATTCATAACAGATAATGGACGTATAAAGCACATTCCTCTCAGAAGACTGCTATTTTCATATTTTTATTATTTTTGGACATTTTGAAAAGATTGCCTCTAAGGGGACAAGACTTGTGCTTTTAGGTTTCATGGGGAATCCTTCTCGAAGGAAGCAACTAGAATCAATGCAGTCACTGGGCTATTTCATAAAATGGCAATTTCATATCCCTAGGCTAGAAAAACATTTCTCAGCCTACGTATGCTGTGTTCTTCCGCTAGCTGCTTATTAATGCAGCCTTTTAAATCATTGTTGACTACTGCGAACCTTTCTGTTGTTTCCAGAACTGGTTTAGCATGGTGAGATTTCCTAACATACATTTATTCTGACTGCCTGGGAACCTCTGTCTTTGAAACAAAGAGACTTTGTCTACAAAAGCAAAGTAAAGTACAATATTGAGGCAGATTCCAGATAGCTCAGGCTAAGAAAACAGCTTCAGCTTGAAACAGAGGAATTTATTTCTCTTCATGGGGTGAACTTAAATTCCATTATTGGTATTTTTCTTCCTGAGCAAGGAGAAATTATTTTCTTCTACTGCGACCTACTCAGTATCCCTAATGTGTAGGGATCCCTATTCTCTTTTGGAAACAGCCCCATCCTGGTATCTGTGACCCTATTCTCTGGTTCTCCTACTCTCCAATGATTCTTTCTCTAGAATCTTCTGTGGCTCTTCCTCCTCCCCCCACCTTCCAAAAGAAAGTGTGCACCAAAGCTCAGGCCTTGCTTTCCATGTGTATTCCTCCAGAAAACTCATCTATCTCAAGGATTCTTCTCCACCACTGGGCTGAAACCCCTAAACTGACATCTTCCATGTCTCTTCACCATTGTCCACTAGACATTTCTGCTGCTACAGTGTTGCTTTCCACCCAACTGGTTCAAGAAATCCTCTCCCTTCTCAGTTTGCTAAGGTTAGTTAGTTCTCTTAGCTTCAACCCTACCCCTGGTCCCCCAGACCTACCTCATGCCCATTGACTCGTCCTTTTCCTTATCTCCAAATCCAGGCACCAAGCTGTACTGGATTTACTTCAAAATGTCTCTCACAGTAGTCTTTCCCCTCTCCATTGGATTTGTATCCCCTGGTTCAAGCTACTCTGAACTTGCAGCCTTCCAGTTGAACTCCCTCATAGCCTTCTATCCTGTACATTCCTCAAACATTATGGCACCTTGCTGCCTCACTTGAGTATCTTCAGTGGCTCTCAACTTCTCACTACATTCAGTCTAGACCAGGTTCCTTGTCTTTGTGATCTGGTTCCATGAAGTGACCTTTATTTCCCTCTAATCTCCAACTGAACCACTCTAATGAGACTAGTTTCCCTGTTCTATGTGAATGCAAGAATGTGCCGGAGCTATCCTGTCCTGGCTTGCTAGAGCTGGTTGTTAAATTTTCAGGAAGTTCACGAGCTGTTGTTAAACACAGCCGTTATTAAAAATTAAATTGCATAAAGTTACAATTAAATAATATTTAACAAGTTAATACATATGTAAAACTCACAATTTCCTATAATTACTTGAATATTATCTGTGCTTTTGAGGTTATTTCTGTCAAAGTAACTATGCTTGAAATACTTCATAATAGTGTGCTACTGCTCATTTCTTCCCAACTCTGCATTCGGTGATGTCATGTTGGTAGCTTGAAATCAATCAGCCATGCTGGGAGTATTTATTCCTTGGAAATCAACAAATGCTACAAACCAGGGCCCTTTCCCCCATTCCCAACTCCTATTCCCCCCGGAAGGGTGATTGCTGAACACTTGCCAGCCCACCACTACACTGTACATATCTTGTATAGTCCTGGGTCTGGAACTTGGTTCTTTTTCCTCTTACCTAGCACATCTTCATTTTTTTTCTCCCAAAACAAAATCTTTATTCATTAATGTCCAGTTTAAGTCTCTTCTTCTCCATGACCTTTTCCCTAAAAATATGCACTGTGATGGTTTGGAGCTATATGTACCCCAGAAAAACATGTTCTTAATCTTAATCCATTCCTGTGGGTGTAAAACCTTTTGATGAGGCTGCTTCAGTTAGGGTATGACCCACCTCAATCAGGATGGGGCTTAATCTTATTACCGGAGTCCTTTATAAGAGAATGAAATTAGACAGAGAAATTAGACAGATAACCACTGAGGAAGCAGTCAGAAGCTGAACATCAGCAGTGCCTGGAAGAAAAGGGAGAGACCAGGAGATGCCACCATGTGCCTTGCCATGTCACAAGCTGAGGACCAAGGATCGCTGACAGCAATGCCACAATCTTCAAGGAGAAAGCACCGCCTTGATGATGCCTTGATCTGGACTTTGTTTTGGCCTCAAAACTGTGAGCAAATAAATTCCCAATGTTTAAACTGAACCATTGCATGGCATTTGCTTGAGCAGCCTAGGAAAGTAAAAACACCCACCTTCACTGATCTATCTTTCATGCAAACCCCTGCAGCTTTTATAGCCTGAACCACACAACCTAGTGCTTAGTCATAGGTTTTCCATTAATAACTAGAGTAATTCAATTCAATCATTAATTAATTCAATCATCCGTTATTTCATCATGTTCATTAGGAGCCCAGTGTGGGCCATGCCCTGCGCTAGTTCGGGTTCTGGCCTGCATCATGCACTGTTGCTTCGTGCATTTTTCTTGTTCATACCAATAGATTCATAGACCTTTGAGGTCATCTACCACTTTACTTCAACATCCTCTTGGGTCCTAGCACAATGTTAAGTCCCTAACAGGGCTCGGCACGTATCTGCAAATCGATATAATACTCCATAAATAATAGGTACTCAAGGAATATTGATAGCAACTATTGCTGTATTTCAGAAAGATGCCTTTGTTCAAGTTTCTCGAATCTTTTGTTTGAAGTGCTGAAAGTTTCAGACCCAAATCTTGTACCATGGGAAGAGGAAAGGCAATAAGATTTCCAGGAGAACTGATTCCAATTCTGAGGACACTTGAATCTAATACCATGTGACCACAGTCACACCACTGTCAGCTCCTTTCTTTAGACTTCATATCCTCATGTTTTTTGTCCTGCTTACCTCCTTACATGGTTGTTGTGAAGATCAAAGAGAAAAGTAGGCCAAAGTGCTTTGTAAAAGTGTCCTTCTAGTACAGGAATCCCAACAGCCTGTGCCCTCCACCATGTGTAGGCCATGTTCTTTCCCCCTGTCATCTGTAAGCAAGAACCAAAGGACTAATCCGTACCTTCCTGATACTAACAACGTTGTCTTTCTTAAGCTGAAGAAGTGGAGCTACCAGGATTGGTATCTAAAATGAGATTAGGCAAAGCAGGAGCCTGGGCACATTGTTGTTCTCAGCATTCCCTCCTAGCACCACCTCAGAAGGCTGGTTGTCCTAAAATCCTTCCAGAAATACAGCACCCATGGGTGCTTATTTGATGCTTTCAACCATCCTGTGAGTTGAGAAGAGCAGATATTGTTATTATTATTATTATTATTCCTATTTTATATGCTAGGAAATGAAGGTTGAGAGAGGCTCAGTGACTTCTCCAAAGTCACACATCCACCAACTGGCCAAGCCAGGATGAGAATCCAGGTTTCTGTTTCTAAGTCCAGTACAAATCTACAGGCCCACACTGCCCCTCCCTAAACTGTTCAGCAGCTCCACTCAACCTTCTGCCTTCTTATGAAGATTTATGCCTAACTACCTCTTCATGGCAAGGAGGAAAGAGCCCACCCTGGGAGTCGTCAGGTGTATTTGAAGCAGATCACCTTGGGTGTCTTAAACAACTTCTTTGTGCCCTGGAGGCTGACACACCTGTCAAAGAGGATGATGAGGCTTATTGTTTCCCCTAACCAGGCTTTGAGAGGATGAAGGGAGAGAGTAGATGTGATAGTCTTTTTTTTTTTTTTTTAAAGATTTTATTTATTTATTCATTTATCCCCCCCTTGCTGCTTGTGCTCGCTGGGTCAGCTAACCACGCTGTGCGGGCGGGCTTGCCTTCACCAGGAGGCCCCGGGAACCGAACCCGGGGCCTCCCATATGGTAAACGGGAGCCCTACTGATTGAGCCACAGCTGCTTCCCAATGTGATAGTCTTTTGAACATTAAGTCACCACGTGAAGGTAGGACACCATGAAAAATAACAATAATTCTGTCCTTTTGAAGTGGCTCCTTGATTCGCTGATGAACGCAAACAATCCCTTCACGTGCATTGTACTTGTGCTGTGCTTCTCTTTGGTTTTCCTTGACTTTTGCTGAGGCACCCTTCATACAAGGGGCACTGAAGCATCCACACGATTGTTCTTCCACACTGAGTCTATAGGACAGTTGTGGCAATCAGTCTGGAAACATATCCATCACTTGGTAAAGGAAATCAATCATAAGTTGGTGACTTTGTAAAAGCACTAAGCTGAGCCCCATCTGTCTGTCTCTGTCTCTCTCTGATATTGAAAAGGCATCAACTTGCCCCTCAAGTTTCTGTCACAGTAGGAAGCATCTAGTTCTCATTGTTGTAGTGTCCGGTGATTGTTGTCGTATTGGGGAGGAGGAAAGGCAGGGATACATCAACATCCAGTGGAAATATGAGGCAGAGCAGGCATTGGGCTTCTGGTAGACCCAATCCTATCCACTGAGGTACTTGTGTTACTCTTCTGGGAACAGGAGCAAATCAGGCTGAGGCATTGATTAAGGCTTAGTAATAGGTTTAATATTAATAGTAATAGCATTTTTTGTCTGTGTCACAACTACTAATTCTCTTTTACTTTTGCATTTTGGCAGGCAGAACTTGTTCCCAGTTCTCCTTAAGCAGTCTGAGCTTTGCCCTCAGGGGAGATTGGGAAAGAACCAGAATTATTACGTCAGAATGCAAAGAAAAAGAAGTTTCTGACATTCAAAATGGAATCTTTCAGCAAGACAATAATATCGAAAGCCAAACTTTCTTTGGGAGGGGGGCTTTCAAATTTCTTTAGCATATCAAGAACCAAGTTTGGACTCATCTAGAATTTTTGTATAATTATGGAGGAGACAGGCTTCAGCCTGTGACAGCTAGGCTTTGAAGCCTACTGCTCTTGGGTAGGGGAAAGATACAGGGAGGAAGAGGATGACGAATACTACCTAGACCTGAGGAATTGTGAGTGGGGAGAAGAAAGAAGAGGGAAAATGACAGGGTCAGGTATCAGGGATCTTGCCCATATCTCTCCATCCCATGGGGCCACCAGAAACATCCAGATAGGGATGGAGATCCCAAAACAGATAGAAGCATGCCTCCCTGGGTATATTAGGGGCAGCTTCAGACTTAAGGGAGAAGCCCTACTGTTGTCCAGTTCCATAATGGTACGGAAGGCTGACAGAGATAGAGGAGGCAAGAGAACAAGCCCCAGTTCTACTATCACCTTCCCAGAGTTGATGGGAGGGCAGAGGAGCTGTTAGATAAACTGAGGGAAACAACTTAGGAATTGGGGAGCAGAGTGCCTCATAGGCTGCCCCTACACCCGTTTGGGAAGACACATCAACTCAGTGGGGTCAGGGAGAAGGAGAAACAAAGATTAGCCCTCCCCAGCTGTTTCCAACTCCAGTGTGCTGTTGAAGGGGCATGGGAAGTTCGATTTTAAAAATCTGGCTAGGGGAGGTGTCCAGTAGTGGGGCTTAGAGATACCTTCCCCTGACTCTTCAAAGTCATGAAACCCCACCTTTCCTCCAAACACCTAGCTGACATATTGGAAAATATCAAGGCAACAAGGGGGGAAATCTGAGTTGGCCTAAAGAGATGATTAAAACCAGCCTTCTAGGGAATTGAACTTTGAACAAGCTGACCAACTATTTACATTGAAAGGTGATAGTTTCAATTGGAAAAGTCAGAACTCTTGTCAATTGGCCAGTCTTAGTTGTTTCTACTGCCCAGCAGGGTGTAGGCTCATGGAGTTAGAGAGATAAAGAACAGCTTCGTTGATCTTCTCAATTGTCATGTGAGTAAATTTGAAGCTGCAGTGTATTTGTATTCTCCCCCATCAAACATTTCCGACACTGATCCTACCTTCTTGCAAACTTCCCTGAAAACAGGCAATGACCTGACCAATATTTCTGTTCATGGTTAGTGCTGTAAAGGCTAAGGGGAGGAAGTTGGCTGGTTACTGGGTTCTATTTCAGGTTTCCATTTTTCCCTAGCTGGTAGTGGTCACTCCCACCAGCAGGCCAGAGTCCTGAAATTCTCACTTTTAGAGTCTCATCTTCCCTCAGAGGTGGAAAAAAGAGGTACTTTCAAATCCCGTTTCCCACAGTTCCATAGAAGAGGAAACCCTCTTGTGTACGCCCTTTTGTTCCCTTTACCAGCTCCTCCCTATCGTGTTTGGGTAGGGCTCAGAAGGTTTGGGAGTCAGTCTTTTACTCGCTGAAGAAGTTCCTTTCCCTTAATGATCCGTGGGGCCTGTGTTTTGTTTTACTTTCTGTTCCCCCACAGTACCTCCTCTTTCCCTCGGCACTTCCTCCAGGCGGGTCCACCCGTCTCTTCTGTCCCAGAGCTGGATGGATATGAGGACGAAGGGCCCCTCTTGGGCACAGACATCTCTTGTCAGGGGACGGGGGTGAGCGTATCCTAGGCCCAATGCTCCAGCTAAGTTTACTTAGGAAAGGGAGACACTGGGACCTGTCCAGCCATTATTAATAGACAACTTTCTTGTTCTTTCTTTTATTTGACTGTTATTCCTTGTGTATATAATCCAGTCACGAATTCTGGAGTTGCGTGATGGCAAGCAATAGGACAAACCCCGCCCAAATCTCTTGCCATAGATGGCTCAGCAGTTGGGCTTCAACAAGTGGTAGCTGAAAGTTTAAATTTTTTTTCTGACTTGTCAATTGATTTTCCATACAAATCTAGATTTCTAGTTTTTCTTAATGAATTAGAAGATCTTGGCCTCATTGGGTCTGCAATACTATGTATCTCCAAATCAGATGGAGCTAAATATTGTCTACACTCTTCAGAAAGTGCATGAATTCTCTAGTTGGCCCTTTACCTCTTCTTCTTGAATCCCTTAGCTCAGGGCTTCTTTTTTTTTTTTTTAAGAAGGGGTACGTGAGCTTGAATTGAAATTGAAAAAAACATTCTTGTGGGGATGTGTTGGTGTGGGTGTGATATATTTATTAAATAATACACAGTACAGTGTGGACTTAGTAAGGGGTCCGTGGTTTTCACTGGACTGGCAAAGGGGTCCGTGGAACAAAAAAGGTTAAGAACCCCTGCCTTCGCTGCTCATTTACCTTTCTTGCCTGGCCCCTTGTTGGCAATGTTAAATGTTTACCTGAGCCCTGTGGTCCTGAAAAACAGCAAAGGTAAAACATCTTCTTGCCCTTTGTGTTCTGAAAATCAGCTTACTGCAAAGAACAACCTTCGTCATATGATTTAGATATGACTCATGGATGCCCCCATGACAATGCTAGACATAGACCCTCCTAATTCCCATTCTTTGCATCATAAATGATTAGCTGAACTGCTTTCCCCCCGGTCGGTTGAGACAAAATGCTTGTTAGCTAAACATTGATTAGGCTTCTTTCCTTACTCCAAGCCACCTCCCAGAAAATAGGCTACTTCAACACAAAATGTTCTCAGATCTACTATCTGATCACACCAGCCTTTCATTCCACTTCCCAACACCTGATTCTTTCCTCTCTAAAAAAGAAAAACCCTTTTGACCTAACTCTTGAGGTGCTTGCTGACCTTAAGATCAGAGCAGTCTCCCAATTGCAACAGACCCTTCCTGCCTTACAACAGTTCTTTCAAATAAGGTCTCTCCTTGGCAAGTCTTGTTTTATTGTGTATTTGTGTATTATTTACTGTGATTTGTGTTTAGGGCACCTATTCGAATGAGTAGGTCCTGGCTACTACTAAGGGGAAATGATATATTAACTCATCAGTATTCCTGGTGACAAGATTGCTGAGACTATCACAAGCCTAAGGGAACAGGGAAAGCATGAGGTAACACTGAAGTGGGGCAAAAGGGCTGGGCCACATCTGGGGTTTGTTCATCTGGGATTGGGACAGGCACAGGGATGACTCTGAAATAAGGCGAAGGAAGTCAGTTATTCTCCATCTCAGCATCCTGATGGTTTCCTTCACGGAGGTTATCCTGAAATGTAATTTCATTATTTGCTTATTTGTCTACCAGTTTCCCACAGAAACTCTCTGAAGAAAGGGCCTTGTGTGCCCTATTCATTTTCACATCCTCAGTGCCCAGGAACACAGTCATTTACTCAATAAATACTGTTGAACTAATGTGCTAAGGAAAGGAGAGACTGGCACAGGGTACTGGGAAGTGGGGAGTGAAGGCAAAGATGTAAGAGAGGAAGGGGAGGCAGAGGAAGACAACATCCTAATTTGTAGCTTGTCTTTGCCACTTATTAGTTATGTCACCCGATCTAGGGCAAGTTCCAGTATAAAGAGAACTCTATTATCATTATATCTATTATGATGCACAATAGATATCCAAATACATATATAGAATATATATGTGTGTGTATATATATATATATATATATATATATATATATATATATATAGAGAGAGAGAGAGAGAGAGAGAGAGAGAGAGAGAGAGTGAGAGAGAGAGAGTAAATATATTCTAGTGCTATTAAAGTAGACTATGTTCTTGTGTTCACCTCTCAAGGTACAAGCTAAGGGCATTCCTCCCTGTGTGAAGATCTTTATGCTTCTATATGCCAGCTACCTGGTGTCTCCATCTATAAGCTTCCACATGCCCCAGTTGATAAACTACAGGGAAAGGGGGGATCGGGTGTGATTTTTATTGTGCCGTTTGCAGTAATTGATTGGGCAGGCTGCCCTGCTAAGAAGCTTCCGGGAAGAGGGCTGATCAGGGAGTGGCAGGAAAGATCATGGAGGGTCTATAACTAAAGATCATGAGATGTTATAAATCCAGACGTGGGCAAGTGAGTCTTGAGTCCAGATGCCTGGACCGCTGTGAGACCTCACTGTAAGTGGCCGCTGTGGCATCTTTTGTCAATGGGACAACCGTTTGGGAAAGCTATGTGACTCCTCTCTACTTCCAGTTTGGGCTCTTTAGTGACAGCGTCAAGGCAGGCAGCAGGCACATGGGAAAATGGATGGCAGCAGAGAAGATGGCAGCCCAGCTTGGCACTTCATGCCAAGAGGTGTCTGGGCTGGGGAGTAGGCGTGTATGGGTGTCCTGCTCTTCACACAGAAAGCCCCACTGGAGTCTGCTTCATATATTGGGTTTCCATGGAAGATTTGGTTTGAAGAAAGTTTCCATGGTATAAAACAATTCAAAAGTTTTGAAAACATAGAATTAAATGACCTGTGAAATGCCTTTCCATCTTTGACGTGGCGTGGCTTTACAGTCTTATATGTCTCCACCACACCGAAAGTAGGGGACGGAGTGGGGGACAGGCTTCCTTGAAAACACAATGCCATTTAGGTCTTTTGGCAGTCATTTTGCTCTCTAAACATCTATAGAATTTTCTTACTGGACCACATTTCTATTTCCCCCAAAGCTGCGTGCTGGGTGCTAAGGAGGCCATTTCTCCAGGGCTGGCTAAATAGAATGGGGATAAAGTGGTCTGTCCTTACTCCCTGGCTCCTGGGCCCTGACAAGGCTGCTGGAGAGGCTCAGGGTCATGTCTGGGGGGTGGTTGCACACTGAGGGCTCTGCCATTAGCTGGGAAAGCTCTATCATCTGCAGGTGACCAAGTTAAGTCCAGAATTAGTTGACATCTTGCGTAGGAACACTGGGGTAGAACAATTTGGGTCTAGTCCTCAGGCCTAGGACTAGAGTTTGTTATCACTCAATATTTGTGGTAGAGCAGTACTACCACGGGGTATCACCATGGGGGCCAGCCATAGTCACGGGTAGTTTTAACGTAAAAATCTTTCCTGGTAAAATGGAAGTCACTTTCAGATTAGAACACATGAACACATACAAAACCCTTATAACAAAGCCTGGCCCATAGCTTAATAAATGTTAGCAACTTGTCCTCCAGCCTTGAGATGTTTGTCCTTGGGTTGATGAGGTATAGTTGTGGGCTGGTAAAATTCACTGTTTATTTGCAAGGCCAGGTTAAAATGATTTCCTGTTACCAGCATTGACAAGCCTAAACACTTTCTCCTTAGGCAAACTACATGCCTCTGGGCCTAATAAATGGGAAATTGAATAAATATTTACCACATTGATTAATTTAGGTGGGGCAGGAATCACTGATCAGCATGGTTTAAAATATGATCTGCGAGCAAATATTTTAGAAAGGGCCCCTTGCTCTTAATTCATGTCAAAACATACAAACCACAGGGTCTGCCTTGGAGATGTTTATACCCCTTGGGAGTATCTGCTCACGTGTAGCTGTCGGTACTGGGCAGTGAGAATACTGCAGCCCCTCCATGTCACCAGGGCTGGTTGCGACAGACGTGCCTTGCTTTGGCCTCCAGGACTCCTGGTTCTCAGCCAGATCCTGCGGTGAGCTGGGGGGAGAGGGTGGGGCAGGACGGCTCTGCTTGGGCTGAAAAATGAATGTTTTCATCGGTGTGACAAGGAGGAGGGAGATGGGCCGTGGGGGTTGCAAAACAGCACATCTTGGCAAAAATACTTTGAAAAACAGGAGATTCCTGGAAAGCAATAATGCTGACAGCGGAGAGCGAGCTTGGTGCCTGCCAACAAGTGGAGCCGGGCTTCGGTTCAGATGCGGGAGAGGTGCTGAGAACAGGCTGGCCTCTCCCGCTGGCTGCAGGCACGTTTCTGCCCCAGCACTCCCCGCGGCGGCTCCCTGCTCCTTCTGGGAGCTGTCATGTTCACACAGCTTCGCCTTGATCTGCCTTGCAGAAAACCTGCCTCTGCTTGGCTCAGCACAGGGCCGGGGCCTCCCTCTGGGAGCCGTGAGCACACCTGGCTCCTGCTGGAATCTGGTCCTCCTCCAGGCTCTGCCCCACGCATCCGGGCCCACCCTCTTGCCTTCCTGCCCCCTCATCTTCTCCCTTCAAGCCTCAGCCCGAGTGCCACCTTCTCTGCCAGCCTTCCTCACCCCAGCCTCCGTTCTGACTTCTCCACCCTGCCACAGGGGTCACAAGCAGCGGTGCTCCTGTTGGCAGTAGCTGTCGGTGTCCTTTATCTTTTTTTTAATTTTTTAAATTTATTTATTTTTTATTGTGGGTAAAAATCAAAATTTTCACAATACATACCAATATTTGTAAAATGCTATATAAATATATATGCATATATGTGCATTTGCTTACAAACATGTTATTTATATATATATAAATATATTTTAAGAGGTGCTTAGATTACCCAAAATGTTACACGGAACCCACTGGGATTCCCATGTTGCCCACCTCCCACACCTCCCACCACATCCCACACAAACATCTCCCACAAGTGTGGCCCACCACCCTCAATGGACTTACACATCCTGGGGCCTTGCCACCAACCCTAGACCACAGTTCACATCGTAGACCACACTCTCTCCCTTAGCGTGGTTCTCCTGGCATGTTTCAGCTCATCCACTGTGAGTACCACGGCGGTTCTCTTCCAATGGCGGCATGAAGCCTCCAGCACCCTCTAGCCAGGGCCTCAGGGAACAGACTTGGACCCAGGGCTTGGGTTTCCCCAGCAGTAATGGGATCTCAACAGGTACCGAGTCGATATCTGCTGCCCGGGGGTGTGAGTGAATCCTTTGTGAAAGCTTCTTCTCTGAAGGCTGGGGCTGGGGCTACAAGCCAGAGGAGCTGATCTGTACTCTGCCACCCCACCGGCCCCCCATGAAAAAGGGAGATGGGGCTTCTAAAAGCATAAGGACTGGGACCCACCAGAAAATAATTTTAAAAAATTTCCTCCCAATGAACTTTCCACTAGAACCAGAAGCAATTGACTTTGATGAACTTTCCCCTCAGCTCATAATGAATGCAATGGAGGATAGGTTGGCAAATAGACCAGGAGCGCGAAGGGACAGACTTCTGTTGAGCGCCCGCTATGTGGTGGGTGACTATGTCAACATAAATTGTCCTGAATTTTCCTAAAGAATCTACATCCTGAAAAGTTTGTAAATAGCACAAGTGCCAATTGCTTACACTCTGCATTCTTCCTCGCCCTCTTGGGGACTGTGGAGCTGGATGGGGAATTCCAAAATGGAAACATTTGATCCAAGAGTTTGTGACTGAGTATGGGAAGCAAGGAAAATACAACCTTGTTCCTCTGTGTGTCCAGGGGACCCGTATGGGGACAAAGACCAGAGACCCAGGTGGGCTTGGACCTGAGAGCTGCTGGGGAGTCGAGCCACTTACTGTCCATGAGATGAGTTGGGTTTGGTAAAAGGGGACTCTTCAACAGGTGGAAAGACCCGTTCAAGTCCTTACCCCATAAGGGTAAGACGTGAGCGTATCTGGAATTCGGACCTTTGAAGATGTTACTCGTTAAGATGAGGCCAAGCTGGGTTAGGGTGGGCCTTCAACCATTATGACTAGGGTCCTTATAAGAAGAGGACATTTGGACAGAGAAGATGGCCATGTAACCGAGGCACAGTTTGTTAGGCCACAGCCAAGGAACGCCATGGGTTGCCAGCAAGCCACTGGCTGAACCCCACAGGCTTCAGAGGAAGCACGGCTCTGCCGACACCTTGATTTCAGACCTCTGGCTTCAGAAATGTGAAAGAATAATTTTCTGTTGTTTGTGGTACTTTGTAATGGCAGCTCCAGAAGACTAAGATGGTAGTGCTGGCTCCTGGAGGCCCCTGAGACAGACAGGAAAAGCTGGAGGCATTTCCCACAGCTTCTCTGACAGCTTCTTGGGGCTTAGGAGAGCTGGGCACTGCGGCTCTGTTCCTAAGGTCACAGGAGCAGCCTGGGAGCGATTATGACATTTCTTTCCCCATCTGTGGTCTCTAAAGAGTTTTAGCCTGGGGCTTACCCGAGTGGACAGTTTGTGGCCCCGGTGTGACACCAACCTTCTTGTATCATCTGCAAAGACTGAGACCATTGATTTTCATTGAAAAGCTCTCGAGGCATTTCTGGCAGTGATATTTCCCAGGTGACCCCCTCGGCAGACCACGAGCTAAATGAGAGGCAAAAGAAAATACGTGATGATTAGCCTTTCAGATGAGGCCGTCCCACCTTCCGTGGGACTCACATCCTGCGAGTGTTGAAGTGCGGATGAAAGGCACTGGGAGACTTGGATCTACAGAGACTGTCACCTCTAAAAGGCCTTCTTTTGGTCTTAAAATGTGTCCTTGAAATTCCTCCTGGTTTTTGCCCCTGAATGACTTTCCTGGCAAGTACAATTGGCCAGGGCTTAGAAGGCAGCTGCGAGGATTTTGAAGCTGCCTTTGAAAGTTGACTGCTGGTGCGTGATCTCAGCTGTGACATGCATCTGGACGTCAACCAGTGCTCAGGGAGAATAATGACGTGGTGCCTTCTGGTAGATGCTGTTGCCAGGTGGCCCTGGCAGGACTGGAGCTTCGAGCTGGTTATCAGGCAGTGAGGCTGCATCTGTCACGGTCCCTTCATCCTCCTTTCCCATCTCTCCCTACCTTTGGGTGTCTGATGGCCCCTATCTGCAGGTGGCTGCTGAGCGAGGGGTGTCATCTGTGGCTACGCGCAGAGAAAGTTGATAGATTCCCAGAAGACCTGACCCCTGCCTCGAGTCTCTTCAGCGTCGACTGTTTCCAAATGTGCGAGCCAGCCTTAGATGGACCATGCCACAGAAGGATCTGCTGATGACATCGCTTCCCCGCCCACTTGGATGTCCCGTCGGTACCTCCATTTCAAAGTGGCCATACACAAACATTTGTAGTCTTCCCCCAAACCGCTTTTCCTCCCACCTTCCTTGTTTCTGTTGGTGGCACCACCATTCTCCCGGAGGCCCTGGTCAAGAATCCCTGAGCTGAATTTCATCTCCCCCTCTTCCCTCTCAGCAAGTCGCTTTCTACCTCTCCGTCTCTCATACTTTTTCTGCTCCCGTTCTGGGAATCCTTCCCTCACTGCCTCTCTTCTGGGGAACATCCATGGACACCTAACTGATTTCTCTTCCTTCTGATCTGCTGGTTCTCAAATGCTGACGTGCATTAAAACCTGGTTGCTTGATGAGATGGGGCCCCTGCTCCGAGGTTCTGGCTGTGGGTCTGGGGTGTGGCCTGGGGCATTCTGAGAAGCTCTGCTCTCATCTTTCCTGGACCCCGTGGCTAGTCACCTTCCTGCCCCACAGCCATTATCGGGCCTTTCCCTAGTTCGAAAGCCAGCTAAGATGCCTGCTCCAATGTGCCCTTCTCCTGCCCCGAGAAACTATGACCAAGTCCTAATCCTGTGAATGTGACCTTTTTTTTTAAGAAACGGGGTCTTTTCAGAATAAGTTTAGGATTTTGAGATGACATTGCCCTAGATTTAGGAAGGGCCTTATATCCAATGACTGGTGTCCTTGTAAAAGAAAGGACACAGACATGCAAGGAAGAAGGTGAACAGCCACAAGAGCCAGCAGAAGCTGGGAGAGGCAAGGAAGAATCCTCCCTGAAAGGCTTAGGAAGGAGTGTGGCCTTGCCAAAATCTTGATATCAGCCTTCTGGCCTCCAGGAACGTACAAAATTTAATTTCTGTTGTTTTAAACCATGCAGTTTGTGATAATTTGCTAGGGCAACCCCAGAGAGTATAATACCTAAGGCTTCTTAGGCAGGCTTTCAGAGCCTATTGACCCCAACTAACATCTCTCGCCTCATTTACCTCTTTTCCCACTAGCTATGTAATTTAGCTCACTGGATTTCAAATCTATTTAGGAGGCGAAGTGGATTAAAATAACCATAAAATTAGTGGGGACTCATAGCCTATACAAAAATCTATTTAGACAAGGGGCAGGAGGCAGCAAAAAATTTTAAGACTTACAGAGGGTGCATATATACAATTAATAACATTTGATGATTTTCTGTGGTTTGGGAAAATAGTAGTACTGGCCTTTTAAAATTTTATGTGAAAAATAATTTGGACCAGTTTTTGTGATGCTGGGTTCAGGGGCACAGTTTGGGAACCATGGCCTCATAATGCAGGCTACTTGGCTTAGACTTCATATGGCTGAATGAAAAGGGTATGGGCTTTGGAATCAGATGGACCTGGATTCAAAATGTGATACCCTAATTTACGAACTTGTGACCTTTGCCAACTTGATCTCGTCAAGGCTGTAAAATATGGGCAATAATGCTTACCTTGTGTGGGGAGGATTAAAGATAATGTTTATAAAAAGCTGAGCAGAGTGTCAGCTTTAGAGAGTTGGTGGGTAGAGAGGTGTGGTTTGATCTTGGAGGCAATGGGCTAAACAATGGGGACACAATGAGCCACCTCTCTGAACTGGGGAGGGATGCATCAGCTGTGTGTCCCAGGTTGCATAACCAGCTGACCAAAACGTGGAACAGGTTTGAAAGGGGGAGTCTACAAGGCAGAGAAGCCAGTAAGGAGGCTGTGGCAACAAGCCACACCTGTGGCAATGAGGGACCAACCAAGATGGCGGCAATGGCCTGGGAAGGAGAGGAGGGCTTTGGAGAGACACTTCAAACTATTCCTTCTCCCATGAAAGCTCTGGTTAGGTAGACTTCAGGCCTGCAGTAGATTGCTTGGTAAATGATGAAGGTGGTTCATGGGTCCTTATTGGCCCTTCAGCTTCCATTCTCTTCAAGGTCCAATCTCTTCTTGAGAATGAACTCAAGAAGAGAGAACTTTCTGAAGCTCACAGCTTATTGTGCTTCCCTGTGATCATCTTCCTCTGACTCCCAGCTGCTCACAGGATAAAATCCAACCATTTTAGGATGACTTATGTCAGGTCCTTTAGGATCTGGCCCTGTAGTTTTCTTGCCGATGATTTATCCCACAAATATCCTTCCCCTAAATGCTCCAGCCATGCAGAACTATTTGTTCTGATCCTTTGATAGCTTCATGCCTTTTGCTTTCCTCCTCTGCTTGGAATGCCCTTCCGCCTTTTCCTTCTTGCAAACCTCTTTAGAAGCTTTAGGACTCAAATGAAATGTCACCTGCTATGAGTCACCTTTTCTGTTTCTGTCAGAGAAATTAAAATACTTTCGTTGGGCTCCTCGGTACTCCTGGTGTACTTCTTAAATTTAAGCTCCTATCACAGAGTTCTGTAAATATTTGCACTGCTTCTCCCATGAGTTATCTCCTCCTCAGTGTTCAGGTCTCAGCCCAAGCGTCATTTCCTCCAGTCTCCCAAGCCAGGTTGGTCCTTTGCTATGATTTTTCATGGATCTGATTCCTTCACTTTAATTTGTAATTACATTTTCCCGAGTGAGATTACCCAACTAATACCTCTCTTCCCTCTAGGCTGTAAATACCAGGAAGGCAGATACCAGATCTGCTTTGCTCATCACTGAATCCTTATTATCTAGCACAGTAAGCCTGTTACATAGTAGAAGCTCAATAAATGGTCTTTAAACGAATGAATGAATGGCTGAAGAGCTCCTTCTTTGAGTACGGAGGAGATCAACAAATTCCTTCTTCTGGAACTGACTTCTACATTAGAGTTTTTTTACTTGCAAGTTTTTTTGTTTTGTTTTTTTAAATATAAGCATAAAGGGGGATTTATTGCCAGGTTGATTGGAAGAGCAGAACAAGTCAACTCAAGAAAGATAGGAACTGGTTATCTCTACTGATGTCAACTCCAGGAATTACTAGACTTTTCCTCTACAACTTTGTTATTAATGTGGTTAGTTTTCATCTCCTGGTGTCTGTTGCACTCATTCAAATCCCAAATTCCCAGAAGAGAGAAGCCGATTGGCCCAGTTAGATCAGGGATCTGCGCCTAGCCTATCAGTCCTGAGGAGGCACGTTCACGCAGTATGGACATGGCTGCCTGTAGCCCACTCAGTGGGTTGAAGAGGCTGTATCCACAGACAAGGGAATCACTGTGAGCAAAAGATGCAGTTACAGAGCTGGATGTGCCACCTAGGTCTCCGACTCATCCTAACATGGTTTCCTGTTTCCTTCTCCCTACTCCTTTATTTAATGTATGGTGGTGGTGGTGAAGTCTGTAGGGTGTCGATAGGGAGAAAAATGATGTAATGGAATGAAGGAGAGAAGTGAGCATCACTTGGGGTTTGGGAACACTCTGAACAGTGTGCCTTTAGCATGGCTCTCTGGATTGGTTAAGATGACACTAGTTGCTATAAAACTGAAACCAAGCATGTAAAAGGGCTCAAACATCACAGAAGTTTGTTTGTTGCTCTTCTAAATTTCCAAATGACTATTCCTGATCCATTGGTGCCTCTCCTCCAGGAGCTGACCCAGGGACCCAGGTTCCTTCCTCCTTGTGGCCTTTCCCTATGTGGCAGCCAAGGTCACTGTGTTTGCCTGCATCAGTCAGTGAAGGGCAAGGAGGATAGGATCTGGAAGGGATGCCCAACATGTCTGCTCACACTCCACTGGCTACAACTCGGTCACTTGCCACGACTGATTCCAAGGGAGGCTGGGAAATGGAGTTATCTGTGAGCGTGGAAAAAGAAAGAATCACATTTGATAAATTGCTAGTCCCTCTACAGACTGTTAGCTGGGCATGAGTTCTGGTTGCCTCTGTTGGGGAGTGGGTGAGGATGCTTGTGGCTGTGTATTCTGCATCATGTTATTCCTGGGCATGTTTGCATGCATAATGCATGGGTTGAATTGTGTCCCTCAAAAAGATATGTTGTGGATGAACCTGGGGGACTTACGTTGAGTGAAGCAAGCCAGACACAGAAGGACAAATACTGTATGACTGCGTTATTATGTATGAAACGGAATTAATACTACATAGGTCACCAGAAAATAGAATGAAGGTAGAGAATGGAAAGCTGAGGGTTAATCTGTGCAGAATTGGTAAAAAGGTTGTTTGTAAATCTTTGGAAATGAATAGAAATAGTGAAAGCACATCATAGTGTTTGTAACTAGCAGCGCTATTGTATGGATATGACAGTGGTTGAAAGGGAAAATCTAAGGACATGTATATTACTAGAAGGAAAGCTGAAAAACATAACATGGGACTGTATAACATAGTGAAAACTCATGTGACATATGAGTATGGGTAATATTGCATATATAAGACCGTTTTTACAAAATATAAACACAAATAAATTAGAAAGACAGAAACAGAATAGCAGCTATCTGTGGCAAGGGAAACAGGTTGAGAGGTGATGAGTTTTTTTGTTTGTTCATGAGTCTGTTTTTTGTTTTTATTATTATTATTGGAATAATGAAAATGCTCTAAAAATGATTGAAGTGATGAATGCACAACTATGTGATTATACCAAATACCATTGATTGTACACTTTGGATGGATTTATGCTTTAATAATATGTATCAACAAAATTGATTTGTTTAATATTTTTAAAAATATGTTGAAGTCCTAACCCCTAGTAGTTCAGAATGACACCTTATTTGGAAATAGGGTCATTGCAGATGGAACTGGTTAACTTGAGGTTATACTGCACTGGGGTCTTTAAAGAAGAGAAGAAGATGGGGAATGGGTATAGCTCAGGGGTTGAGCACCTGCTTCCCATGTACAAGGTCCTGGGTTCAACCCCCAGTACATTCTAAAAAAAAAAAAAAAAATGATGCAGAGCCAGAGAGACACCCAGGGAGAAGACAGCCGTGTGAAGGTGGAGTAGAGATCGGAGTCATGCCGCCCCGGCAAGGAAGGCCTGGGCCCACCAGAATTAGAGGAGGCAGGAAAGACCCTCTCCTGGAACCTTCAGAGGGAGTATGGTGCTCACAGCACCTTGATTTTGGACTCTAGGCTCCAGAAGTGTGAGGCAATACATTTCTGATGCTTTAAACCACCAAGTTTGGGGTCATTTGTTACAACAGCTCTAAGAAACTAACACACATGGGAAGGTCAGTGTGTGCTGGGCAACCGAGGGGTGGGACTTCAGGAGCTGTTCAGCTCCATGATGACTTTCCTCTCTCTAGACACTGTTCTCCCTGACCCATAAGATCGGGTTCTTATACACCTTGCTTAGCCTATGTGACCTGGCCACCCTGCCACAATTGGTTGACATGGGGTTAGACACCCGGCCAGCCAATAGGATTTTCTCTTCTGGGAGCTTGAAATTTGTTCAGAGCCTCAGATCCTGGAGGATGGCTGCAGAGTCATCTTCATGAAAGCTTTGAGGAAAAGATCGTCAACCCCTGCAGGAGAAGGCCCAGGCTCAGCCAATTCTCGTGGCTTCTTTAGCTGGAGGGAATCCCTATTGTTGAATTATTTTATGTCTAAGCAACTCAAATAGGTGTCTATTCCTTGCAACCAGAAGAATTAACTAATAAAGAAGTTTAATGTTTATTTGACCTTGATAAAAATCACTCTAAAAGCCACAGTTTTCTCATCCACACCATGAGGATAAGTTTTTCTGCCTTGCCCACCTCACAAGATTGTTGTAAGAGTTAAATGGAATGGAGTACATGAAGTGCTTCAAAAACAGTAAAAAGCCCTACAAATATAACTGGAGCTATTTTCTATAGCAAAAAGACTTCTAAGAGCTTTCTCCCAGTATGCAATAGAAGGGTTTTTCTTTTCTTTTTTTTAAATTTTAATTGCTTTATGGTCAATCTCTCAAATGCAGGCAGTTTCCATGGTTAGAAATTTGCTTTTATTTCTTTTGCTAGCTATTTAATACTTTGATTATTCTTGACACTGAAATGATCCATTATGGTCTTACCCTTTGCCAAACCAAGTTGGACTTCTGTGTTATTATTGCTATTTGAGTCCATTTTCAGGAACATGTGCTACTCAGTTTCAGCATCTTAATATAGCAGTTGCTCAACCCCATCATACCCAATGCCCTCTTTAAATAACAAATCTTTAACATCTCTTTCCATTTCCTGGAATGATATTAGCCATATAATCTCCCTACACAACATTATTTTGAACAGAATCTTACTTAGAAATAAGTGAAAAGTAATTGATAATCAAATGGTATGTGTTTCCATAGGGAATTGCTCAGGCAGGAACACAGCAGAAAATACGATGTCCCAGTTGGATGCTTGGGCCTCTGTGCGGTCTGTCTTTGAAAGTAGCAGGAAAAAATGCAGCCTGTGACAGGTGACCTGAGCTGGTGACTCAAATGCCACAGGGCATTGCCGCCAGTGACATGGTGTTCCAAATGCTGATCAGCTCATGGAAAACAAAATACAATCTTCCCTCAATTTCCATGGTAGTTTAATTCCTGGAAAATTTACACTGTTTGAAAACTTCCAGACTTAAAACAACAGAAATCTATTCATAGTCACAGTTGTAGATGGTAGAAACTGGAAATCAAGGTGTCCTTTGAGGTTCTAGGGAAGAATCTGTCTGTACCTCTCTCCTAGCTTCCAGTGACTTTTGGTAATCCTTGGTGTTCTTTGGTTTCTAGTCTTATCACTCCAATTTCTTCCTCTGTCTTCTCATGGCTGTCTTCCCTCTGTGTCTCTTTGTCCAAATTCCCCTTTTCTTATAATGATACCCATCTGAACTTGACTATGTCAAGGAAAGACCCTATTTCCAAATAAGATCACATTCACAGGCACCAGGACTTAGGACTTTGTCGTATCTTTTGGGAGGGGGACATGGTTAAACCCACAGCAGTAGGTATCCAATAAATGCTTGTTGGGTATTGTTGAACAGCAGCCTCAAACCAGGGTTGGGTGGGTGGAAGTAGGAAGTTCATGGTTTATTTGGTTGACAAGCAGTTCCTGAACTATCAAGAACTGTGTTAAACCTTGTCCTAAACCCCTGAAAAACCCATGGGCAAGACACAGTCCCTGACTTCAAAGAGGGAGACAGACCCATAGGCAGGTACATTGCAAAAGTGTGAGATAAGCATCAGGTACTGTGGGAACATGAAATGAGAGACACATCCCACGATCTGGGATGTGGGGTGTGATAAGGGAACTCTGGTCAAATATCAGGGGTAGTAAGTGGGTACCCCAGGGGGTAATGGTAGATACATGCTACTGTGGCACTATTCTTCTCAGTGGAGACAAAGGATGATGGGGATATGGAAGGGAAACTTCAGTTTCACAGATACAAGGCAGGTTGTGGGAAAGGGAGCTGGAGGTGTCCACATGTGCCCTGTGCTTGATCCTGGGCTCACCAACCTTTGGAGCACACCTTGGGCTCCCAAGGTCTCCTCATCCGAGTTATATTCCCTTTTCCTCTCCTTCTTAACTCTGTCTGCTGGGTGTAAACTCCACCCTGAGCAGCAGAGAACAAATATTCCAGGGTTGCAGATCCTGGGAGGTCAATCTGGCTTAAGTTTTAGAGAAGCTGATCCACTTGGGACTCATAGCAGGCTGCTCAGCCCCTTGGCCAGCCCCCTAGGTCCATAACCCCAGAGCCCTCAACTATAAAGATATGTCAGTACTCACTGTACTCTCTGGCATCTTCTCTACTGAGTGGGGAGAGGAGCTGGCCGTGTTTTGGTCTGCCTCCAACACCCATCTGTCCTCTCCTCAGCTGCACATGCCTCCAGCCATGTCCCACACCAAGGATGTTTTCATCCATAGTTCAACCTTCTGACAAGGAGCTCTGGATTCAGGATAGCATATGGGGACAGAGACATGCTTAAATGTACTCCTAATGCCAACAAGAAGAATCAAATTAAAAAACGTTCTGAGTGGGGTCCAGGCCTTAATAAAACATCTTTGTATTAGGGTTTGAAAGAAGACTTTGATGAAGGGAACAAATGGGAAAAATGTGGTCCTTGCCCACCCTCTGTCTGCCTGAAGGCAGCATAAATACTTGCAGGCATTATTGTAGCCAGGGAAAGAGACTAAGCAACTGCCTGGAGCAGAAGACTGCCAAGAATAATAAGAAAATGCTTTGAGTATGTTTTGTCCATCTGTTTAATTTCTTATGCTGAAAAAAGGAGAAAAAATATAAATAAATGATTCAAAGAAATGCCATGTCAAATTACCTTCACCGGGAAAACATAAACAAGGCTCACTTCATTAAGAAGGTTCTCATGTGACTAGTATCTTCTGGTGGGTGCCTCTCCCAGCTGGAGGTCTCCAACTTATGAGTTTCCAAGTTGAGTGGCTCACGCTCATTCTTACTTCAGCAGCCAGGCAGGGCCATTATTGGGGGTACCTATCCTATTGGAGATCTCCCTCTCTCCTCAACCACTTTGTCCAAAGATGAAATCAGATTAAAGGGAGCATCTGGGAAACCTGGAGGATAAGTCAATAAAAGCTCCGACCTGAGAAGTTCTTTGGTGTAAGGAGTAAGGAGGTAGAGACTTACTCTCTGAGTGCATATACCAGCCTTCCATCTTTTTTAGCACCAATTGCACTAATCAGCTTCCAGTCCCACCATAGCTTTCGTGGGATCATTGAGAGCAAATTCCAGCATGAACCCAATCAAACACTCTGATGTACTCTGCCCTTTGAGTTGATTCTGCCTATTAAATCAGAGGGGAAAAAAAACCCTATTTGGATCTTTAACTCTCAAACCCAGTTCTAGGGTGGTGAAGGTGTTTGCTATTGCTAGCCTCCAGCAAGGCGAGGAAAGTTGGTTGTTCAACAATCCCTGTAAAAACAATGTCCTTAAAAAATTCCCTCTGTGGAGCTCTGAGCCCAGAGTCTTGTGTACTTAGATCTTCAGGGACAGGATTTGGAAATGGCATGCTAAGTGGTGGCCGTTTGATGAGCTTTCTGCCCTCTACCTCCACCCCAAGCAGATAACCACATGACTGGCTCCTGAAGGAGAGCCGAGACCATGTGCCAACAACAGACTCAACTTATCCTCCGTCCAGCACAGTTTTTCTCGGGTTTTCCTTCCCTTTCTCTTCTCATTCTCTCTTATCTCAGATGGAGGGGAGAGGTATGTGTCTTCATCTCTCTACACATAAGACCTCACCTATGTCTTGGTCTCATCTGCTCCTTTCTTATTGGAGATCTTTCTCCAACAATTTATTCCTCTTTCACTTTTTAAAATTCTCCCTCTTTACTGCCTCATCTTTGTCTCCAAATGCCTCTGACTTTCCCTTCACACCTCAAACTTGTCTTATCTAAAAGTAAGGTTAGGGGGCGGATGTGGCTCAATGCCTGGGTGTCTGTCTGCCATATGGAGGGACCTGGGTTCGATCCCCAGGACCTCCTGGTAAAATTAAAAAAAAAAAAAAAATATATATATATATATATTAGAAGGCGCATGGGCTGCTGGGCTCTGTGTGCTGGTGAGCCACCAGGCCCCGGGAGCCATGCAGCAAGATGATGATGTAACAGGAGAGAGACACAGGGGAGAGACAAGACGAGATGCTCCGAAAGCTCCAAAAATCAGGAACCGAGGTGGCGCAGGTGGCCGAACACCTCTCTCCTACATTGGAGGTCTCCAGGATCGAATCCTGGTGAAGAATGGAGGAGGAGGAGAAGAGATGGCAGGAAACAGACACAGAGAATTGCCCAGCAAATGGACACAAAACAGCAAATGGGGAAGGGGGGCTTTAAAATGGATAAAGTAAATAAGTAAATCTTTAAAAAAAAAATAGAATAAAAAAAATAAAAGTGAGGTTATATTTTACTTCACAAAACCAGTCCATCCTCCCAGAGGGAGAACATTCTCCCAAACAACTGAGGCCAAATTTTGGAATCATTTTTGGTTCATCTACCTTCCTTGCATAGTTCTTGCACTCAACTCTTCTTTTCCATTGCTATCACAACAAACCCAATTCAAGCCCTTATTATCTCACATCAGGAATACAAATAGGAATGATGATTTAACATGTGTTTACTACTTGCCAGGCACTGTGCTCCATGCTTTATATACCTCATCTCACTTTTCATATCACTCTTATGAAGTATGTTCTATTATTGTCTGCCTTTTACATATGGGAAAACAGAGGCTTAGATAATTAAGTAACTTGCCCAAGGTTAGAATAGTTGATAAGTGGAGAATTCACACCCAGGTCTGTCCGAGTCCACAATCTGAGCTCTTATCTGCAATACTAGGCTGACTGCTGTGTAATATTTTAACTTGGAATACGAATGTTAATCAGTCTCATAATCTCAGAGGCCTTCCGTGACTCCTCAAGGCTACCTTCTTTGCTGTTGCCAGGGGGATCTCCATAAAGTACCATTTGAATGGTATCTTCCCCCACTCAAAATTTCTCATTGGCTCTTCATTGTCTTCAGGATCAAGCCGAAACATCCATACCCTAGTTCCACCAGGAGGCTCACATCTCTTTTACTTAAGAAGGCTCCTTTTAGCTCTCTCCACTGAAATCTAATCTCTCCTCCAAAATTCAGTACAAATGTGATCTGCATGGAACATTTTTCCACCACACTAACTGGAATGATTATTATTTTTGCTTGAACTCTCGTTGGGCTTAGTTTGGGCCACTTCCAGGTTGTGTGAGTCTCGCACTGCTTCTAATTATGATTGTTTGCATACGTGCATATTCTCGAAGGCAGAGATATGTCTATTTAACTTTGCAGCCTTAATAACGACTATCAAAAGTTCTCATACAAAAGAAGTGTGGTAATTAAGGTAACACTAGCTGTGTACCAGATAACTCCCCAAAATATTTGTGGCTAACACAAATTTTTTTTAGGAGGTCCGGGTACTGTACCCAGGACCTCGTACACAAGAAGCAGGCGATTGACCATTGAGCTACATCTGCTTCCCAATGAAAGTTGTTTTTTGTTTGTTTGTTTGTTTGTTTTTAGGAGGTCCTGGGGATAGAACCCAGAACCTCATACATGGAAGCACGCGCTTGAGCTACATACACTCCCCTAAATTTTATTTATTGCTTTTGTAATGTCTATTTGATAATGGAGAGGTGGGGGTGGCAATTTGCTCCACATAGTCATTCAGGGGCTCAGGCTGATGGTGACACAGCTATCGTCAGCATATGGCTTCCGACTGCTTTGGTCACTGACATCCAGGCAGTAGCTGCAGGGATAAAGAGGTAGGGATAACTTCCACTGGCCAGGATTCAGGCTTATGACCACAAAAGTTGTAATGAAGATGAGGAAATGTAATCACTGTGTGTTGGAAAGGAGGGGAAATGAGTGTGATGGATAGCTAACTAGTCCGTATATTTGGGGAATGAATAATTAATATATTGCTATTCAAGGAAGTGGGCCAAGTTTAGAACTATGGTCTCCAAAGCAAGGTACACACACCTCAGGGCACACAAGATGACTTACAGACATGAGGGAAGCCAAATATATGAGAATGTCTTTTTTATAAAATCTAGAATAATAATAAAGAACGTCAGTGTTGCTGACATTCAGTATATGGAATGACCCGGTGCCTCCATTTGCTTCTTATGTCAGATGGCCTCATTTCACGTCCAACACATGAATTATCTTGAGGAAAGAGTGGGCCTTCCCTGGTGTGCAGAGGTGGACAGCAGCCTCTGCATTCGTTCACTTGTGTTCAGGGCATGGCATCAAGTTACACATCATGTGATTCTTGGTTAATGGTTTCTATTACCTTGTTTTAACAAAAGCAAGCACCACTAAGTGGACAAGTGGCTTTAGATGAACCTGTAGAGAAATTGCTGGTTGCAGATAATACTAATAATTAAGGCAGCAATGAACTGTAAGAAAAGTGTCAGGGCTGCTACTTCTTCTCCTGATGTAAGCTCTATGCTGGACATATTATGAGGCAAAAGCCAGTTGCCAAAAATGGAAATCACCAAAAAGGCTGCTAGAAATATGGCTTTACCTCCTCTGCCATGAACAATGAAATGCAAGCTACACACGCATTGCAACTTGTGCTATCAACTAAAGGTGGTACACAGCCAAGGCCACTTGCAAAACATTTAAAAACTAATTATCCAGAAGGTAAAGGCAAACCTCCACAATCTTTTTTAATGTTTAAAGCCACTCATTACGTCGCGCCAGGCATCCTCGTGAGAGTGACATCGTCTTTAAACCCTGCGTGGCAATCCCTGACGCACCGCCGTGACGCCCAGGGAAGACAGGGAGACCTGGAAGTCCAACTACTTCCTTAAGATCATCCAACTTTTGGATGATTATCCAAAATGCTTCATTGTGGGAGCAGACAATGTGGGCTCCAAGCAGATGCAGCAGATCCGCATGTCTCTCCGTGGAAAGGCTGTGGTGCTGATGGGCAAGAACACCATGATGCGCAAGGCCATCCGAGGGCATCTGGAAAACAACCCGGCCCTGGAGAAACTTTTGCCTCATATCCGGGGGAATGTGGGCTTTGTGTTCATCAAGGAGGACCTCACTGAGATAAGGGACATGCTGCTGGCCAACAAGGTGCCAGCTGCCGCCCGTGCTGGTGCTATTGCCCCATGCGAAGTCACTGTGCCCGCCCAGAACACTGGTCTGGGGCCCGAGAAGACCTCCTTCTTCCAGGCTTTAGGCATCACCACTAAGATTTCCAGGGGCACCATTGAAATCCTGAGTGACGTGAAGCTGATTAAAACCGGAGACAAAGTGGGAGCCAGTGAAGCCACACTGCTGAACATGCTGAACATCTCCCCCTTCTCCTTTGGGCTGATCATCCAGCAGGTGTTTGACAACGGCAGCATCTACAACCCTGAAGTACTTGACATCACAGAGGAAACTCTGCATTCTCGCTTCCTGGAGGGTGTTCGCAATGTTGCCAGTGTGTGTCTGCAGGTTGGTTACCCAACTGTTGCATCAGTACCCCATTCTATCATCAATGGGTACAAGCGAGTTCTGGCTTTGTCTGTGGAGACTGATTATACCTTCCCACTTGCTGAAAAGGTCAAGGCCTTCTTGGCTGATCCATCTGCATTTGTGGCTGCTGCCCCTGTGGCCGCCACCACCACTGCTGCTCCTGCTGCTGTTGCAGCCCCAGCCAAGGTTGAAACAAAGGAAGAGTCGGAGGAGTCTGATGAGGATATGGGATTTGGTCTCTTTGACTAACCACCAAAAAGCAGCCAACACAACTGGCTTTATTTGTGAAACAAGGAAATAAAGGCTTACTTCTCTTAAAAAATAAAAAAATAAAATAAAAAATAAAATAAAATAAAATAAAGCCACTCATTACTAAATCCAGGGCTTTACAAAAATCACAATAAATGTAATGATAAATGTTTAGAAGCCCCCATTCAAGTTTCTTATTTAATATAAATGGAATAAAAGCTATATTCGATGGGGGAAACTCTTGTTATTCTTCTTGTGATAACAATGGCTGAGAAATAATGCCTGGCACACACTATGGCGACTGAACTGAAATGCATTCCTTTGTCAGCAAATACTGCTAGAAGATGCCTTGAGCACACCTACAAAGAACTGAAGCAATAAGTACTAGGAGAAATGATATGATGTGGGAGGTTTACCGTATGGTTGGTTTGAGGTACAGATATTTCTAGAATGTCTTAGCTTAAGAACTTAACTAATGCTCAGCTGCTTCAGTCTTTGAATCTGCCCAAGCTTGCTCTCTTTGTGAATCTCTAAAAGTGGACTGGAGAAGTTGTTTTTAATGTTCAGTGAATTCGGTAATAAGAACAACATTTCAAGAAAAAACGATATTAGTGTAGCTCTTTATGTGGCAGCCAGTTTGACGAGAATATAAAAAGAAACCTGGGATAACCCTACCGAGATAGATCCAAAGGTGACCTTCATTCGCTGCTCCCTTCACAGGCAAGCTCTTTTTATGAGGTTGCCTCCACAGATGTCTTGGTTTGGCAGTGCTACTATGACAAATACCACAGAATGGGTTGGCTTGGACAATGGGAATTCATTGTCTCATGGTTTTGAAGGCTAGCAGTGCACCATTAAGATCTCGACAGACCAAGCTTTCTGTAGCGTCCTGGCAATCCTCTGCCACGTGGCCATCTGTCTCTCCTGCATCTACTCCTTTGATTTCCACTGACTTCCAGCCCCTGCTGACTTCTGGCCTCTACTGACTGATCTGCATCCAAATTTCCTCTGCTTCTAAGGACTCCACTCATATGGATGAGGGCCCAACCTGATTCAATTTGGTCTCATCTAAATAGGATCTTAGAAGATCCTGTTCACAAATGAGTCCATACCTTAACTCATGATAACATCTTTAAAAGTCCTATTTACACGTGGGTTCACACCCACAGAACTGAAGATTAAGACTTGAACATGTCTTTTGTGGGGGCCATGATTCAATCCCCAAGAGGAGAGTACAAAGTTCTACACAATGACATTGCTGAGGTTAATTTTCAAAACAAAACAGAGCAAAAAAATAAGCACAAAAAACTTTAAAATGTACAAGACTCTTTTAGAGTATTCTGAAGCAGAAGGGGGAAGTAATTATGAAGATATTTTGTACCACACAGAAGTTTGGTAGTTATCTGTAGTAAAACACTTGGAAGGGCTGTGGAATATAGAGATGAGGTATTGAATTTCATTAATGATAAGACTAGCATTGCCAATTTTCACACAGTTTCTGTGGCATGTGTCTGTCAGTGGTTTGCTAGCTGGCATGTATTTTTAAAATGATAAACATATTCTATCCCTTTACAGTAAAGATAGTATTTTAACTTTGAGTAAGAATGTTATTAATTTTCAAGAGTAACTCATGCTATGGCTAGAAAGCATTCGGAAAACAGATGTTTGAAAATATTTCCACCACTATGTATTGTTGTTGAGAATGTGCAAATGTTGTGTTACCTATAAAAATCACATCTGCACATTTTTAAAAAATGGAAACAATTTTCTAACCTATTCAAAAAAATCTTCCAGAGGATGGACTGCAGTGAGCCTTCAACCTGTTAGTTAGAAAATATTGAACAGGTAATACCTTCTGATTGAATTGCAAGAAAATTTATTGAATCAGGGAAAGAGGAACTTACATGTCCAATTTCAAGAAAAACCTTGTCATGGTTGGTATTAAGCATTGGCTCGGTAAGCATGTGCATCTCCCACGTGTACCTTGCATACTGGGAAGTAACTCTTTTAGTCACGGAAGCCAGTTTAAACCATGTCTCTAAACCTAGACTTCCGTTGTTTCACAAAATATAAAACTAAAATTTGCAAAAATAATGAGGTATATGCAACAATCTCACTCTTATTAATGATTTCACTTTAAGCATTGTTTAGTTGTTATTAATTAAATGAGTCGACACTCATTTTAATTTTTTTCAGAAAGAATAGAAAGAGTATATGCCATTAATAAATACATTTAAATTTAGTTCAAAAATATTATTGAGGGAAACAGATGTGGCTCAAGAGATTGGGCTCCTGTCTACCATATAGGAGGTCCAGGGCTCGATTCCTGGGGCCTCCTGGTGAAAAGCAGACTGGCCTGTGCAGCAAGCTGGCCTGAGCGGAGCGCTGGCCTATGCAGGAGTGCTGGCCCACGCGGAGTGCTGGCCCGTGCAGAAAGCTGGTGCAGCAAGATGATGCAACAAAAAGAGACACAGAGGAAAGACAATAAGAGACACAGCAGACCAGGGAGCTGAGGTAGCGCAAGAGATTGAGCGCCTCTCTCCCACTCCGGAAGGTCCTGGAATTGGTTCCCAGTGCTGCCTAAAGAGAAGACAAGCAGACACAGAAGAACACACAGGGAGCAGACAATGAGCGCAAAAATGAGGGTAGGGAGAAATAAATAAACAAATTAAATCTTAAAAAATATATATATTATTGACTTTTATTGGGCAAGTGAGTTGAAATTTTTTTTTTATTGTTAGGGATATGCAAGCAAAAAAGTTTTGAGGCCATTAGAGCAGCAGGTTCCCAAGTGGGTTCCTTAGAACACCAGCCTGGGGAGATGCTCTATGGTAAAAATGGTTCAGTGGTCAAATCGGTGTGGAAACAGTTTCTTAATCTCCCCTTGGCCAATATCACAAGACATGTCAGCATAGCATTGGTTCTGAGAGCCCTAGGTCTGGGTTTTTGAGTGTTTCTGAAATGTATTTGTCTACAAAATCCTTTATTTCTGTTGTTCTCATTAATGTAAGGCACCCTCAGAACACACCTTGGGAAGAGAGAGTGTTCTGGGCAGCATCTGAGTTGTCTGTGCATCTTCTAATAAAATAAAACAAAACAAAACAAAACACATGTCCTACTGATAAGAACATTCAAGTCATCAGTGCTTTAAAGGACAAGGACATTCTCTTTATAGTCCAACTGTGGATCACCTGCCCCAGGTGAGTGGACTATGTTGAATACCCTTGGGGACCCAGAAGGATGGCCTTGTGGACAGACCATTGACTTGCCCAATTAGCAGAATACTCTAGAGTTTTTCAAAACTTTCCCTATACACTTTCCCATTCACTTTATTTCCTTTTTTCTTTTTTTTTTCACTCTTTTTTTTTTTCAGAGGAGAGCACAAGCGCAGTCTCCCACTACCATAAATTATGCAGTTGAGTTTCCCACATTTGGGGAAGTTGTCCCATTCACTTTAAATGCTCTTTAATATTGCATTTAATATCTAGAAGACTACTGTTAAGTAAGTAGGCAAGTATTCTTTTGCAAAAAAAAAAAAGTAGGTGATAATAACAGTTTATGAGTTTTGAGCACTTACTATTAGGCTGGGGTTCTTATAAGCACTTTACATGCTGTCACTCATGCAGTGCGGTAGAGTATTATGAAAATGTCCATTGTGGAAGTTGAGATTTGAGAGGTGAAGAGACCTGCCCAAGGTCACACTGCTGGTGGTGCTGGAGATGGCATGGGGGTGGGGGAGCAGTGTCTTGTAGTTGGTTTTCATCAAAGCCATGACAAACACTCTGCCCCTCCTGCCATGTCTTGCTGCTTGCCACTCTGGGACCAGGTTATTTTTAGCTAAAGTTCATCACATCCACCACGGAAGCCTATTATTAGAACGCCTGGCAATGGGAGGATCTAGAAAGATGACATTATAGAAATGACAATGCTGTTATGTAAACTAGATAAGTGCTAGCATTCATGTTCGAGTTGGCCCAATATTAATTTTATGATAAAACCATGACAAGCGTTTTGCATGAGCTTTTATGTAATTTCTCTTCACTGATACAGCTTCAAAGCTGTTGTGTGACAAGTATTGAGCCTCCCCCCCATTGTCTCCTGAGGCTCCAGACATGGATCCTTCTAGGTCCTCCTGAAGTGTCTGTTCTAATTTGCTGAAGCTGCTCAAAGCAGACATCTTAAAATGGATTGGCTTTTTAACAGTGAGAGGTTATTAGCTTACAAGGTTACAGTTTGGAGGCTGAGAAAAATGTCCAAATCAAGGCATCACCAGGCAATGCTTTCTCCCTGAAGACTGGCTGCTGGGGATCCTTGACCCCTCTGTCAGATGACAAGGCACATGGCGGCATCTGCTGGCCTCTCCCTACTCTTCAGGGTTTCATTGCTTTCAGTTGCTTTCTCTCTCTTTGTCTGAATTTCATTCTCTTATAAAGGATTCCAGTAAGAGGGTTAATACCCACCCTGAATGAGGTGGGTCACATCTTAAGTTAAAGTCCTACTCACCAAAAGATCCTACTTACAATGGCTCCACACCCACAGGAATAGTTTAACTATAAGAACATACCTTTTGGGGGTCCTTACAGCTTCGAACTACCACAGTGTCCAAGTACTGCAAATGCCCCCAGAGAGCTCAGAGCCACTCCTGCCTTAGGGTGACTATTCTATCCCCATATATTCCATGGGAGCCCAATGATGATGCTTCATTCGGTTTATAAAACTCTTCTAAGAACGTGACTGCACGTCTTCTTGGCATCACCACACCAGGTGCCTGTGGTATCGTGAACAATAACAAAATTTTTGAGCTATTTCAAGAAACTTAGATGAATTTCAAACTGGGGACAAGAAGTTGGCCCTCTGAAAAAAAAAAAAAAAGAGCCATCCATTGGCTTACCAGTGCCAAACCAAATTTGAAGGTAAGAATTTAAAAAAAAAGTCTGAATGCATAGATAAGCTGGCTAAGAGGAAACACTGAGTAAAGTCCCCTTCACTCTTTCATCATTTACTGGGTCTCCACCATGTGGCAGACACTGTGTACGTATAAAGATATGTTAGAAAATGTCCCTCCCCTCAAAGAATTTACAGCCCCAGTTCAACAGATGACTCCACATGCCAAAATCATGCCAAAATGCTGACTAAAATGTTTTCTTCCTCCTTTTCCCAGCCATTCCCTAGTTGTTTAAACGTTTCTTTCAGAAAATGACTTAACTCCATCTCTCCTCCAAATCGCTGTCATTGCGTTCCTTGACATAAACCAGAGAGAGATCTATCATTCTAGAGTCTTGGCACTTCCCCTAATTAACTAAATTAATCTTGTCTGCTTTCAACCTGAATCTTCTTATAATCCAGAGATATGTATTTCCTCTCTCTTTTGCCATTTTCTTCGCAGCTTCCTATTGAAGCCCCATCGTGGAGCTGTTGACAGCATCCTCTTATCTTTCCCTAACAGGAAACTAGAGTGGCCTGCTAAATTGACAAAGGAATATGACGATCACAACCATTATTTTTGAGCATTTATTATATTCCAGGTATTGGACTAAGCACTTTGCATACATTATTTGATTTAATCCTTAATTCCAACCTATGACTCTCACTGGGAGACTCAGAGGGGTGATATAACCAGCCCAAAGTTATGCAGCAAGAAAATCACAGTTCATGTTGATTTGGCTCCAAAGCCCATAGTCTAACTGCTGTGCTGCCCCATTTTTCTTTAACTAACATAATCTCACATATAATGCCTACATTAAATCAATCGACACAACAAATACTCTCAGTGGTGTGTTGCTCACAGACAACATGCAGCCAGTGGGTCATGGTTTTGCAGTTCAGATTGTGCAGGAAAATAAGCTTCCGTCTTATAAACCACGCTCTGGTCATTCCTGATAGACTCCAAGGGGCCGCGACCATGTCTCTGTGTCTTCTTTCCGCGTCCACTTTAAAGCCCTTGCTGCAGCTGCACCAAACTACTTTCGTTGCTGAGTTGGGCCCAGGCCCTCGCTGCGTCTGGTCTCCACACCTGTGGTGCTTACAGCCTCTCTGCCTCCTACGCTCTCCCCTTCCCTCCCTGTCTGCTTGTCGAACCCCTCCTGATCCTCAAGGCCCACTCAGCTGTCCTGTCCTCTCTACAGCTGTCCCTGAGAGCAGTTGTCCCCAGCTCTCAGCAGAGTTGCTTGCCTTCCTCTGTCACCCCACACATTCATGGGAGCACACGGGCCACCCTTTACTCTCCATCTCCCTGCTGCAGAGTCAGGGGCTGTGTGTCTTTCACTGTTTTATCCCCAGACCCCAGCCCAGTGCCTAGCGAGGAGGTGATTAGTTCGTGTGGTTTGGAAGAATGAATGATGACAAGCTATGGAATGGGTGTGTGGATGGGAGGATGTGGGAATCTCCACAGGGAGATTATCTCTGTGGCTGGAATTGCTATGCATTCCAGAACTTTGCACAAACACTCAAATATAGCCAATGTGGGTGGTGTGTCTTGAAGGAGGGTCGGGAGAGAGAAGAGATCTACCCTAAGTATTCACCAGCTCTGGGAACCCCCACAGCTTGGTGTGATCAACCACATTCAACCCAAAGCCAGGAACTCCAGGAAACACCCTAGTCCCTTCTATGTGGCTTCAGCCCAAAAGAACAAGGTTTAAAGAGCTGGGACACTGCAAAAAATATTAGGGAGAAAAAGAGCTGATTACACACCTAAAAATAACACATTCCTAGGATGGGAATGGGACGTTATTCAGCTCATAGAACAAAATATCATGGCATGTAAGAACTGGAGACAAGGAGGTTGTATTAGTTTCCTACTGCTGCTATAACAAACACCCACAAACTTAGTGGCTTAAAGCAGCATGGCTTCATATAGTTCTAGAGGTCAGAAGTCTGAAATCAGTTTCATAGGGTAAAATCTGTGGACAGAGTGAACACACACATCCCTGAGCGGGCTCTGACCATGTCCTTCTCCCTACTCCTGCCATCTCCTGTTTTCTTTGTGCCCCTCCCTTAGAGAACAGTGCTTTGCAGACAGTAAGTGCTTAATTGTTGTTAAACAAGTAGAAGACTTTTAAAAAAATGAGCATGGGGGGAAAATCTCATGCTGTATACTATGTTTTTGTAATATTCATTTTTAAAATAAAAGGCCTGCATTTCCCTTTTAGATTGAATAGTGATAAAGAGTTTAAGTACAAAAGAAATGTTTTGGTAATGGATGGTGGTGATGATTGCACACCATTAGGAACGCAATTAACATTGTAAAATCTGATTATGATTAAAAGATCGGATTATGATTAAAAGGGGAAGTGTTAGATTGTATATGGCAACAGAATAAATTTTTTTAAAATTCCATGAAACTACACCACGCAAACAGTGAACCCTAAGTTCAACCATGGACTTGAATTACAAGCACAATTATAAAAAATGTTATCAGTTTTAACGAACGTCCCACACCAGTACAAGATGTTGGTGGTGGGGTGGTGTATGGGAATCCTGTATTTTGTGCATGATTGTTTTATAAAAACCTACAACTTTAATAAAGGGGGAATAAAACAATTTAAGTACAGCTTAAGTATAGCTTTTGTGAGAGAGTCTCTAAAAATTAGCATTGTAAAGGAACTTAGTGGAAGAGTAATAAACCCAAGGGTTATCATTCTTTAAAGACAGAGTGTGAATAAAGATCAAAGTCTGTGAGACACTAGATATTCATAGGATGGCCTATCCATAAAAATGAGAGGGGAGAGTGTGACAAGGCTGAACACAGTCTGTCTGCGTTCCCTCCCCACATCTCTTCCACTCAGACTTCCCTGTGCACTAAAATCACCTGGAGAACACTTTAAAAGTACCAATGTCAAGGACACTCTCCAGGCCAATTAAATCAGAATCTCCAGCCATGGGACGGAGCCCTGTGATTTTTTTCAAGCTCCCCCATGTGATTCCATTGCACAGCCAGGGCTAGAGCATGGAAGCTTAGTACTTTGCATTTTAGCATCCCAGGGAAACTTCGGGACCTGAATTCCCAGCCACGAGTGGCCACATCTTCATGACAGACATGGCCTGCCCTGGCTCAGTTGGGACAGACCCTGAGTCTGTGACTGCCTCCCTCCCCACAAGATTTTCGTCGAATGCCTCAAGGACGTAACCCAAGACATGACAACCCGGGCTTCTTTAAGCCCCAGGAGGAACCGGCTCTTAGTGGGACTGCCAAGGAAAGTGACGTCTCCCAGAGGCAGTTCACCTAGCAGCTGGCTTCACCTGGGATCCCTGATGCTGGGCACCCAGTCCTGGCTGCTACCTGATCAGGCCTCATACAAATCCTTACCCACCTGCAAGCTCTCTCTCCTTGCCCCACCTTCCACACTGGCCATTTCCCAGCCCTGAGCCTGGGAGTGGTCTCCCTCGCATGGACCCTGCACCTCCTGCATCTTTCTTGAGTTCTGCTTTAGATAAGAAGTCTCCATTTCTGGCCCTGAGTTTGACTCCCGGTGTGCTCCCAAGTGGCGACCCCTGTGGCTTCCCGTGACCTGGGGTCTGCCTGTCTTCTGGGTCTGGTTTTCTCTAAACCTCTCATTCCCCCTGCTGCCCAAGCCTTGCTCATGACAATCATTTTTCTCAATTGCCTCATCCAAGGTTTCTATGGGGAACCGAACCTGGCCCCCACAGATGTGTGGCGAGCTTTCAGTAAACACCTAGAACGGCATTACAATAATGTCCACCAGATACGGCTCCAAGGCAGTGGGTGAAAACTCAGTGGATGAGGATGTGGTTTCCAACATCAGTCTTCTAAGAGCCTAAGCATCTTGGTGAGTGGTGTAAGAACCTCAGCTGTTTATTTTACTTCTCCCTTAACTCAAGTTGAAGTCTTCTGGCCTATAAACTATGAAGATGCAAATTGCTGTGGCCGTTTTGTGGGCTTTCCTATTATAAAACCACTTATTTTCATGGTAATTCAACTTTATGCTATTTTGAAATTTTAAGTGAAAAACTTGATGCACTCTCAGCATTCCTTTTGTGTGTGTGTGCAAGTGGAATTTTGCCGAGACTGGAAATAGCAATTGGTTCATACACTTGAGGTAACTACCGAGAGCCAATCTTGAGTACTTCATATTATCTTTGTTCTTGTTGCCAGCAGCTGGAGACTGCAGGGGGCACGTGGAGAATTACTTTCTGGTGGGTCTTGGCCCTGGAGCATACTTTAAACTCTTGCTACTCAAAGTGTGGTCCTAGGACTAGCAGCCTCAGTTTCACCTGGACACTTGTTAGCATCTGTCTCCACCCGAGTCCTACTTAATCAGAGTCATCAGGTGAACATCCCCAGGTGATTTCAGAGCACATATGAAGTTTGAGCAACACTGTTCTCAGCTTTTCCTGGCCCCTTCTTCCTCAATCCCTGAACATTACAATCCTCTGTCAAGGAAGGGCTCGGTCTAAACAGCCCTCTTTCAGCTACTGGGTGAGATGACGGAGAGATTTAGTGTACCGGGTTGTCAGGTTATGGCCTTGCTCACCAGCAGGGCTATCCTTGCAGTGACACTGCATGTACGGGTGGATGGGGGCAGCAGTGTCAGGTCTTCAGGAGCCGTCATGCCTAGGAGGTCATTGTCAATAGCAGCTGGGGTCAATATCATCGGGGTGGTTAGAGAGGAGAATGTGCTCCTACCTCTTTTAGCCCACATCCGTGAGAATTTTATCACCAATGTTCTGTCTCCCACCTGCCTCCATCCCGTGTACCTTCACTGCAGAGGACTCTTTGGGCTGAAGTTTCTGAACTCATCAAGTCGCAGTTCCTTCTTCTCACTTCCTTGGGCATTACCAATACTCTTCATTGTCCCAGAATTTTTAAATCAAAACTGATGGTTCATGAATCTTGCTTCTCTGTTCATTCAACTGGCTCGGCATTTGATTACTCTACAGCTTAATAGCTCCGCTTCCAGGAGGGAGACGAAGGAGATGAAAGGCAGGGAGGGCAGTTCCCTTTGGCAAATCAGTCCCCCCTCCCCCAGACATCCCTTGTTCTTATTTAAAAGTCTAATCAAGAATGCCATGGATGAAGTTTGGGAGTTTGCCAGATTTTCTCCATGTCCATTTCACCAGTGATAAGACAAGGAAGGCAGCTACCTCTGATGCAGTGGGTCTCACCTGACTGAAGACTGGAACAGCTCGGGGAGCTATAAAAAATACACCAAGGCCTGTGGCCCCATTCCAGCCCTATTAGAGGGGGCCAGGCAGTGGAATGTTTAAAAAGCTTTCCAGGTGATTCTAATGTGTATAGCTGGGGCTCTCCAGTGTAGTGAATTAGTCAAGAGCAGTAGTTCTCAAACTTTAGCATGCATCAGAATTTTTAGGAAGACTTGTGGAACCCAAGAAGTTGCACTTTTAGCAAGTTCCCAGAGGATGCTGATGCTACGGGTCCTTGTTCTAGATCCACTTTGAAAACCATTAGTAAGAGATTTGAGGTAAAATCCCAGCTATTCTGTTAGTGGCCATACTTTGAATGATCACTTATTTTCTTCTGTTTGCTTTGCTATTCTATAGCAGGGGTAGGCAAACGATTTCAGTCAAGGGCCAGGTCATAAACATTTTCAGCTTTGAGGGCCATATGATCTCTGTCACAATTACTTAACTGTGCTGCTGTAGCCAGAAAGGAGACAGACAACATCTCAATAAATGGGCATGGCTGTGTTCCAGTAAAACTTTATTTAGTTGATAGTCAGGATTTGGCCCTTGTGGGCTGTAGATTACTGAGCCCTGTTCTAGGTACCACTAGTGATATATCTGAGTGAAGATTTCTTTTTATTTCTCTAATTTGGTGTTCTTTGGGCTTTCTGAATCTTAGCATTGATATCTTTTACTGACTCTGTAAAATTCTCCCTGATTATCTCTTTAAATATTGCCTCTTTCACAGTCTCTTCAAGAAACTCCAATCTAATAAGTTAAATTGTCTTTCCTTATCTCCATGCCTCTTAAGTACTTCTATATTTTCTGCCTTTGTCACACTGTTCTGCACCCCCATCAATTTTTCATTTCTAGTAGTATTTTTTAAGACTTTTATCAATCTGCCTGATTTTTTTGATACTCTCATATTCCTTCATCAGATAGTGACTCACTTCATTTATTCCTCTAGGAATTTTTACACAAACTTATTTCATAGTCTGTATGCAGTCTTTCCACATCTGTGATCGTCACAGGTCTGGTTCTGTAGTTTGTGATTTCGGTTGACTTTCACTCATGGTGGCTGTTGCCTCATGAGTTTGGTGAATTTTGATCCTGAGCTCATATTCCTTGGAACTTTGTGATAATTCTCTGAGGCCTGTTTCTGTCAGGTGCCTGGGGTCTTTGCAACCTGTTGTCTCTTTAAACAGATGGCCAGCTTTAGAGCTCCCCAGGTGGCATGAATTCTGGCTGGCTATTAGAACTCTTCAGGGGATACTTTCCTTTTGTGCCCCAAATACTGTTTCAGTTTTCCTTGGAATTAATGCTTTCTCAAGGTTTCTGACCTAGGAATTTTCTTATTCTGATACCATTCCAGCTGTGCTTGACATTTTCTTTAAAAATGTTAAAGAAATGTTAAAACTGCATCTCTGGCATTTTTAGTGGTCTATTCTCCAAGGGTCTCACCGTAAGGCCAGGGTCGTCAGGAAGTAATCATGTCCCATTTCGGCTTCCTCCTCCCTAAATGGAGACTCATGCACAGAACAGGGACTCAATACAGTTTTTAAAAATGAGAATGGATCAGAAATTTTTATACTGCTCTCAGCATTCTCATTGTTATACAGTCAAGTAACGGCGCAGTCTCCGGCCAGCTAATGAAATGTTCCTGAGATTCGACCTGGTTAATAATATTAATCTGTTTCATAGAGGCTTTTAAAAAAGGCCTTTATGGAATTTCTTGAAGTTATGAGTTTCCCGGTATGATTCAGAAGCCCCATGACAAGTTGCAATTTGTCATTTTAATGAGGGACTGGTATGAGCCTACTCTACTCTGAGGCTCCAACCGGGAACAAGGCATTCGGTCTTACTGATGGGCCTAGCAGGACCCCGACGTCCTCCTCTCAGCTCAGTTTGTTGATCTCCTCTCTCTGACCTCTACAAAGTCAGGCTTTTGAAATTATAAAACCCCTAGATGTGATTTTTGTGTGTGTGTGTGTGAAAAACAGCCATGGAGTAGATGCTAGACATTTTGCAGAAGTTGAAAAGGCAGTTAGATTGTGGTGTGAGAAGGTGCAGGAGAAACATTAACTCCCGAGGGAAAATGTGCTTCGGGAAGAAGCCTGTAGCCTGCACACATTTTCCACATTCTTGAATTGGGGAATTCTGGAAGAATCAAGAGCCACCTCCCCTGTGGATTTCAAGCGCCTACTGCATATGAATGAGCCTCTTTGTGAAAAATAAAGTTAGGCAGAAATGCTAACTCTAAGGAGGGCCTGCAGAATGTAATGAGATCGCACCTCCGCCGCTTCTTCAGAACAGCTGAAAGCCCCTGAGAAAAACAGGCAACTGAAGCCAAAGCGCCCCCGCCCCAGGGTGTCCCTGCCCGGCCGCGGGACGTGCTCTTAGGCCCTGGGAGAGAGAGGCAAGAGCCTCGGCGTCTTGGGGTTTGGGGAGCGGAGAATGTTAGTGAGGACCTGGGACTTCCCCACTGCGGAGGGGGGAGAGCGGAGGGGGAAAGGAATCCAGGCGTCTGGCATTTCCTGTCTTCCCAAGTATTGCAGGGCTGGCTTGCTGGGAAAGCTGGTGTCCGCCCCCATCCTGCACCTCTGGGGGGTCAGCAGCATGGGCTGGGAGACGCAGGAGCGCCAGCTGGGGGACCTCACCCCTGCCATCTCTTGAGACTTTGTAAAAATGCCGGATCTACACAGAGCTACACAGAGGCATCGGCAAGGACAGAGGCGCAGATGCCACAGGCACACGCACGTGTGCGCACACTGGGGCGCGCCCGCCTGCTCGCCATACACCCATCCCGATGCTCCCAGCACCTGTCCTTCTGCAAGTCCCGGCGGTAGGGGCTGATAAATCACGCTCCCTGGGTAGCCGGGGAGGGAAGCTGCGCTGCAGACTCACCAGCCCCCCGCCTGCCATCACCGGCTGCGCGTGGGGCATCTGGGTCCCAGCACGACTTCAGGATGGTTTCTGGAACCTGCGAGTGTGGGTTCATTCAGTCGGCCTATAGGCAGCTTTCCCGCTGGTGCGCCTTCAGCGTCCCAGCAGTGGCCAGGCAGGTGGACGTTGGCGCCGACGGTTTGTGATCCTTCCCCCTGTGATCCTGGAGGATCCTGGTGGCAAGAGCACTCTGACGGAGGAGGGCCAATGCCAAGAGCAGCCAAGAAAGTGACTTCTTGCTGGGCCATGGGAGCTCGAGTCCCTCGCTGGCCCAGGGTTGCATAAGTTGCCTGCAGAAATCGGAGGTAAAAAAGGGCATTTTGGGTAGTTGGGGACACTTCTGCCTGGAGGCAGCAGCAGGAGATCTCCTAAGTAGAAACAGGCTCATTTGCACACTGGCACATGGAATCCAGCTGCATGTGGAAAAAAGCTCTACAGAGGGCCCAAACCAAACAAAAAATTAACCAAAACAACACCTTTGAAGTTTAACAACAAGGACATAAAAACTATTAAAAAACAAAACAAAACAAAACAAAACTTCTGGGACTAAGAGGGAGGTTTTCTTTTAAAATTAATTTAGAAACTCTTCTGTTGAGTTAAAAACAGGAAGACTTTCAATACTTCCATTCTCTTAAAACTTTCTGATTTTGAACACAGTGCAATTATTTTCTTTTAAAACTATCTTACTGAGGGTGTGTTAGGGGGTGGTATATGGGAATTCTGTACTTTCTGCATGGTTTTTCTGTAAACCTACAACTGTGCTAATAAAAAAATATATTTTAAAAAGAAAAATAAGCCTTATACCCACTGCCAAAATAAGCTTTCTCATTTTGTTGAATATTATGGACATTAAATCAATGTATTTAGGGGAACACATTTCACCCTTTATAGGAAAGAAATGCTACTGAACTATTTTCCAACTCTGGTAGATAGTATAATGCCTCCCCCCCAAAGATGTTCATGCTCAGAACCTATGAATATGTGATCTTACATGGAAAAAGGAATTTTGCAAATGTGATTAAATTAAGGATTTTGAAATGGGAAGATTATTCTGGATTATCTGAAGAGACTCAACTTACTCACAAGGGTCCTTATAAGAGGAGGCAAAGCATCAGAGTCAGAACAGGAGACATGATGCTGGCAGCCGAGGGTGAAGATAGAGGAAGGGGCAGGAGCTAAGGAATGCAGGCAGGCTCTAAAAGCTTAAGAAGGCAAGGAAATGGATTGTCCCCTGGAGCCTCCAGAAGGAACACAGCCCTGCTGATAACTTGATTGTAAGACTCCTGACCTCCGGAACTGTAAAATAATAAATTTGTGTTATGTTCGGCCATGGCATTTTTGACAATTTGTTACAGCAGCCACAGGAAACTAATACAGCAACACTGATGTGATTTGTCAGATCCTGCCTGCCAGGTTGGAAATGGGCTGACAAATAAGTCCCCTGCTCTAGATGGGCACTCACTTCCATTGCTTTGGCTGCCATTCCTTCATTCTTGAAGGTGAGCTTATGGTATGAATTGTTCAGATACTTTTCAATATTGTATTAGTCAGCCAAAGGGGTGCTTATGCAAAATACCAGAAATCAGTTGGTTTTTATAAAGAGCTTGGGCTAGAAGCTTACAGTTACCAGGTCATAAAGCACAAGCTACCTCCCTCACCAAAGTTTATTGCCACGTGTTGGAGCAAGATGGCTGCTGATGTCTGTAAGGGTCCAGGCTTCCTGGGTTCCTCTCTTCCCAGGGCTTGCCTCTCTCCAGGCTCAGGCTTGCCTCCTTCCACAAGGCTAGCTGTAGACTATCAGGCGAATGGCTCATCTTTTTTCCTGGGACCTTCTCTCCTTCCTCACGACCAAGCACCTCTATGTGCTTACTTCCCTGGGCTCCAGCATCAAAACTCAGCATCAGAACTCCAACTCTGTCCTTTGCCATGTTTTTTATCTGAGCCCCACCCACCAAGTGGCGGGTACTCAACACCCTACTGACGAGGCCAAACCAAAGCCCCAATCATAATTCAATCACACCCAGAGGAACAGACCAGTTTACAAGCATAATCCAATATCTATTTTTGGAATTCAGAAATAATGATAAACTGCTACAACTATGATAAGTGAAAAACCCATGTTGAGAGGTTTAAATCTACCTGCATCTGACTACAAGTCTCTTCATCCATCTTTGTTGGGGACATCTTATGTTAAGACGTTGAGTGTGTGTGGGGAAGACCTGTGCCAGCCAAGCAGACAAAACTGTTAACTATGTAAGTGATGTCTAGAATTCTGGGTCTACATGCAAGTGCATCACAGCCCAAATCAATTGAAACTCCATTACTTTGTCACCTTCTGGCCCACAGGAAATGAGTTCCAGAGTCCATTGTCTCTGGGGTGGCAGAAACAATCCCAGAAAAATCTTATGGGGAGGAGGAGGGGGAGGGGATGGTACAAACACAATTAGATCCCTACCTCACACCATACACCTTACACAAATAAATTCCAGGTGGATTATAGACATAAATGTGAATAATGTATTTAAAAAATATTAGGAGAAAGTAAATTACAATATCTACATGATCTTAAAGTAGAGAATTTTTTAAAACAAGAGCTTATAAAATCCAAACAATAAGGAAAAAGATAGATTGGTCTACTTCAATTTTAAAATTCTGTACAGAAAATGTAAAAAACTTCTGTTGGCAAAAGGTTTTGAAAAACAGACACAGAGGTTCATTTAATAAGAAAAACTAGAGTAGGAAAAAAATGATTTAATTGCCAGAAAAGGAAATGTGATGGGCCAATAATTAAAAGAAAAAAAATGCTTTTACCCAGGGAATGCAAATAAAAAGAAAAAAGAGGGATCATTTCCCACACATTGTATTGGTAAAATGAGGAAGTCAGGCTGTCTCAATTGCTGGCAAGTTTGGAGGGGGAAATAGCACTTTCAGAAATGGCTGATGGAAATGTGAATTTGTAGAGGCATCTTGGAAAGAAGTTTGGCAACATCTAGTAAAATGGAAAATGTTTCTACCCTATGTCTTAGAAATTATCTTTTGGGAGATATCCTAGCCAATCTGCTGTACATTTCCAGGAGATCCATGCACAATTGGTGCCTGTTACAGCCTTATTTGTAATAGCAGGAAGAGATAATGACTGAAACATCCCTGGAGCTAGGAATAAATAAATGAATTGTAGTATTTTCTCATGATGAAATACCATAAAACATTTAAAAGGAATAAAGAAAATGGATATATATCAGTATTAATGTATCTTATACACATAAAGTATAAAAAATTAAGATACAGATTGATATGATATATACAGATAATGTCCTTGTATATTTTAAAAATAAAACCATACTCTGGGGAAGTGGGTGTAGCTCAGTGGTTGAGTGCCTGCTTCCCAGGTACGAGATCTTAGTTTCAATACCTGGTACCTCCTAAAAAAATAAAACAAAATAAAAAACAAACAAACAAAAAACACCACCATACTCTGTGTGTATTTTTTTAATGGATGCATATATATTTAGAAAAAAATTTTAAGGAATGGAATGGAATGATACGTACACTAATTGATGAGCAGTTTGGTCTCTGGAGAGATGTGGAAAGGAATGGGTGGGGAATTGATGGTTCAGGGGACATTAGCTAATATCTCTTACTAGCTCACCTTTCGTCACTCTCCCCTCCTTTTCCTCCCTCCCTTCCTCCCTCCCTTCCTTCCTTCCTTCTTTCTTTCCTCTTTATTTCTTCCTTTCTCTTGATTTCTTTTCCTTTCTCCCTTTCTCTCTTTCTCTCTCTTTCTCTCTCTAAAAATTGACAAGAAACAGATATGTCAAAATGTTAATAGTTGTTAATTCTAAATCATGTGAATATGTAATTTGTTATTCTTTTTATTTTTCTGTAATTTTCAAATTTCAGAAAGAGAACAAAACAAAACAAAACAAAATGCCTAGTGTTTATGTGAATAAAACCATAAACAGTGAAACTCTATTAAGGATAAGGGAAATAAACATGGGGGAGAGGGGTCATTTTGTTTATCCTGTGTTCCAGAGAGTATGTCAGCTTCCTGGTAGCAAAAACTGACTGCTCAAAGTTGGGATCACCCAGGGACTTTTGTGTCCTTTGAGTCAGAAGGAACTGAGTGGTCACTTGGTATCAAACTCCTTTTTTTACTTCCCTGATGAATGGCATCCAGTCTCTTGAAATACTATTAGGGATGTCTTCTTCCAGTGCCAGATACTGGTCTAAAACAAGTGGATTCCATTTTTTTGGCAGCTCAAAAACTGTCAAAAATTCTTCCTTATTTTTTGAGAAGAAATCTGTTTCTGTGGACTCCACCCTTGGTTCCATTTCCTTGTTCCGGAGCAACAGAGCTGAAGTCCAGTGCCCCTTTTCCAGGATTATCCTTCAGATATGGGAAAACAACTATTCTGCATTTATGAATGTTTGTGCCAACAAATATAGAAGACTCTTAAAACAAATGTGAGCATGCAAGCATCAAGTGGGGACATCATCATGAAATATCAAAGTTGCTATGAAATTGAACTTTTAAAATTCTTTCTGATACTATGGAAGAAACTAACCTGGGAACCCTGAGAGACAGGTCTATCTCAGGTTGTGAATTTTGCTTTGAGCCTGGAGTCAAAGGAATCCTCCCTGGGAGGAAGAAGTACATAATTGATGATCAATCCTTATCAGACTTGAAAGGGCAAAGATAGAAAGGGGAACCGGATGCTTAGTTAAGAACTGATACCTCAGCAGACGTAAGAGGGAGCTACATGGCATCCTTCTTAATGGCATTGCATATTTTATAAGGGCACAGCAATGCCTTGACAATTTCAATGCCATCATGGGCTGAGAAAGCCAGCAGAATGCTGACAGGGAGGTTTGGCTTAAAGGCAAAAGCTCTGGAGCCATGTCTTCAGCTGGATTGCTGTTTATTGGTTGTTATTGTTGTTTCCTAGCTCCTTGGGAAGTGACCAGTGGACAAGAAAGGCTGTTGGCATTCAGCTCAAGGGGAGTTGTTGATGGATGTTGTTCAAGTTACCTGACTATTCTGATCATGGCAGGTAAAAGGAAAGAGGAAGGGAGGAAATGGAAGCTCAAGTTCCCACAGTACATGGTGGAACAGGGGTTCCAACTCAGCTTTCTAGGACTCAAATGTCCTTTTTTGTTTTATTTTGCACCTCACCACTCTCAAAGAGAGTGTAAAGGCCTCAATATCATATTCAAAATATTTAATATCTGGTATCAACCATCAAAATGGACTTGGCTGCTCTGCCTTATGGGTACATCCTGGCAGGATGTCTTCCGACCTGCAGCTATAACCAGCTTTAGCCAGCCAGACTTCCAGAGCTCCTTTCAAAGGTGAAATAAGGGGGCGTGTTGCCCTGGTAACACTCATTGTGTTGTCTTCTTCTTCTATGATAAAATGCCCTTATTTCATATCAGATCTCTCTGAAGTTATATTTCTGTGTTTTAAACCACTTCTTTTTAAAACTTCTCATTCGAAATCACTTCGATCTAGCTTTGAATGCAGAAGAAAATAAAGGAGAAAGCAGAAAAGCATATGGGGATGGGATGGCTTAATTTCCTACATTTTGGAGTTTTTAAAAAACTTCAGGGACTCACAAAGCCTGTTCCTTTTCGAAGCCTCCAGCGTGCCCTGAGTTAAGACAGTGGGTGTAAGCTCGCTATAGCCCTTTCCCCATAACCCCCCTCCCACTCCCATGGTTACATCTTTGGGGAATGTTCTCTTCTTAAAACCCCATCCCACATGGCCACATATTTCCTTTTCATCTCAAAGCCAAATTTCCAATATGGCTTCCACTGTGCAGCCTCCTTTATCCTCTTTCCAGATTCCATCTGCCCCTCCTTTGGGTTGTGGGAGCCTCCATTTCCTAGTGTTGACATCTCTGAAGTGGGTGATCTTCAGATCGTAGTCCCCAGACTGTATCCCTAAATTTGGGGAAGTCGTGACCACCTACGATGGAAAGCAATTATTTCCACAACCTTTCCCTCACCCCCCAAAGTGCCATATATTTATTTGTTTTTGACTGAAGTGAATTAAAATCAGTTTTGTTTGGAGGATTTCACAACACTCCTTGAAATTTGTGGAGATGAGATGGAGAAAGATTGAAGACGGAATGGAAATAAGGGCTGTGCAGCATATCAAGAGTTTGTGGGGGAAGCGGCTGTGGCTCAATCAGTAGGGCTCCTGTTTACCATATGGGAGGCCCCGGGTTCGGTTCCCGGGGCCTCCTGGTGAAGGCAAGCTCGCCCGCACGGCGTGGTTAGCTGACCCAGTGAGCACAAGCAGCAAGGGGGGGATAAATGAATAAATAAATAAAATATTAAAAAAAAAAAAAAAGAGTTTGTGGGTCTTTTCCTCTCAGTTGTGCAAACTTGGTCCAGTGGGATAGAGACACGAGTGCTACAGGGAAGCATTTTTTCTGTTTGCCAAAAAACAGTTGTATCGGATGGCTTGAGAGACCACAAAATTGCATTTCTCTACTCAGCACTGTGAAAAATTGTAATGGGAAAGGATATTATTGACTCACATCACCTGGATCCATGGTGGCCACAGAGGAAAAGAGATTTTAACCCAATGGGGCCTATGTAATGGATTAACTGACTTTGAGTGTTTTTCTGCGTCTTTCTGCTGTCTTTGTCTCAACCACGTAATTGCCTGAATTAAGCAGTGGAAATTGCCCGGCTCCTTAGTTCTGGGGCTGCTACCCCTTGAACTTTCACTGTTCTGATAAAGGACGAGATGAAGGCAAGCGGGATGGCTCTAGATGGGGATTACCATGATGGATGCAACCTTGAGCAAAAGCATTTCATGTACCTGAGGACTGGCCGCTTTCTCCAGAACTATCCTGGTCTGGTGCCCACTTTGAGGAGTTTGGTCTCCAAGACTCAAACCTCAATAATTATAAAAACGTATTGGAAGTGTTTGCAGTATTCTTAAGCTGAAAATATGCCCATATATTTTAAACAACCCCAAAGGGATCAAGAACCAGGAATGGCCAGACTGCATAAATGGCAGGATTGGAAGCTGAGCATTGAAGGCCCATGAGGAGTATGCCAATGTCAAATTACTGGATGGGATTTCTGAGCAAGAATCAAGTATTTTTAGGCCTCCAGTATTTGTGGAAATTATTTTAGCAGAGAGAAGTGGTGGCACTGAGACAATTATTTGTTTTCTCAAAGTCCAAATTAAGAAATCATGTGGCTGGATGTTTACCTCCTAATGAAGAATTTAAGCTTTTTTTTTTTTTTAATAGTCTAGATGAAGCATGGGAACCCAAGAGAAAGTGCTCCATATTTTAAAATGGCAGGGGGTCTTGAAGTCCCAACAAATTGCTTAGTAATAGATCATTGATGTCCAGCCTCAAATGACTCCCACATACATAAATTGAAAACCAGAAGGCGACACTAAGAAGAAGAACAGAAGGGTTTGTTTGGAGAGTACCACAAATAATTATAAGTTATGGGAACAGAGAAGAAAATAAGACATGTTGATTAGAAACATCAGGAAGAATTGGCATTGATTTTGCCGTACAATAGAAAATTTGTTTCAAATTTTCTTCCAACAGATGCACAGCACAATGAGTGAGGAATTGAATTTTATTCCAGGTTCAAATTTAAGTTTGGAAATAAAATTTAGGAAGGTATGCCTCATTTCACAGAAACGAAGCAACTTTCTGAATATTCTTACATAAGTCATCCATCAGGCAGCTCATTTGATTACTCAGTATCTCTAGGCTCAGAAAAATTTTTCTTTCAGTTTTGAGACTCAGTATATGCTTAGCCCTTTTTTTGTTCATATATCGCTTCATTCTAATAGTCTTCCTTCTGAGTCTTTTTCATGTTCTGTTATAGTCCAGTTCTATCTGCTCATCTCTTAAAAAAAAAAAAAAAAAAAAAAAAAGTTCCAATAAATCTCTTTAGGAAAAAAATTGCTTGCTATATGGCTACAGAATGTTAAAGCATACATTCTGCTCAGTTAAGTTGCAGCTGTTAATTTACCTTCAGGTCTTTAAGAATTGGACCAAATATAAAAGGCATTTTCATATTTTATTGTTCCTTTTAAAAGAGCAGTTGATGAGCATTAAATCAATTTTCTACTGCATTCTTAAAGTGTGATTTGACTGCATGTGGGGCTAATAGTTTCTCAGAGGTACAGGTCCACATGATCTCTTGACCAGGTAGACCCGTCTCTGGCCTCCCAAGGTCTGGCTGGTTGGCATGGCCTCTGGGTTCAGTCACAGAGGGCCTGTCACCCCAGGTCTCTACTGGGAGTCCGTGCCCAGAGCACCTGCCCCTACCCTGGGTACCACTGGCCTTCACCTCGAGCCCTGCCATTTAAAGGCCACCCACACCTTTCCCCGTTGGCCTTCCTCTGTCCTAATCTTTAACCCAGGATCATCTTAAATATTCCCATTGTCCCTGTTCCCAGACTTCAGGAGGACACTGCTCATGGACAACTTCTCACAAGGTTGTGCTTGATCCAGAACCTCAAATCCAGAGAGCTTCCAGCTCACTGCTCAATATGGTTCCTCCTCTCTCTGGGTTGCCCTGTACCCTCAGTGCCTTCCCCACTTCCTGTGTCATTCTCAGAAGATTCCCTAGTCCTCCTTCAACTGAGAAGATCAAGCAACCCACTAGAAAGTAAGCTCCATGAGACTTGTACTTTTGTTCTCTCAAGACCCCAGTGCCTGGCACATAATCTCAGTAAAGTGTTGTTTCACCCTGGAGGAACCCACCTGTTCTCTCTTCTCCTTCTCCCTTCCTTCCTTTCATAAAAGAAGAGGTAGTCTCTATTTTATGAGAAGGATGGCCTTCCACCTGCCTCATCATTCTTCTCTCCTCTAGAACCCTGGTCCTTCCCTGGTTTCCTTCCCAGAATCATGAACTTCATCTGTCTCTGGCCCTCAAACATTATCCCTCCATACCAGAGATTGAAAACTTCTTTTCATCAGGGTAGAGAAAACAACTTAAAGGAGGGACAAAGGTAAACTTGATGGAGGAAGTGGCATTGAAAAATGGCTTTGAAGAATTCTTAAAATGCCTGGGAGCTGGTTGCCAACATCAAGCCATTCCTTTTAGCAAGGTCTTACACCAAAGACAGCTACAGCATCTCTTTCATCCTGCACAATTTTCTGCAATGTGACCTTGCCACTCTGCCATCAAGAGATGGGGTTTAATCCCTCTCCCCCTGAATCTGGGCTGGCCTTAGTGATTTGTTTGTAGCCACGGAATGGGTTGGGAGAGATGCTGTGTGACTTCTGAAGCTAGGATAGAAAAGGTCTTTCAGGGGGGTGGATATAGCTCAATGGTTATATCAGCTTGCTTCCCATGTATGAGATCCTGGGTTCAATCCCTGGTACCCCCTTAAAAAAAAAAAAAAAAAAAAAAAAGCCATATGGCTCCCACCAGGTTCTCTGGGAATGCTCATTTTCTGGGCCTTCCCACTCAGATGCTCCCTCTTTGAACCCAAACGCCATGTTGTGAGGAAGCCCAAGCTACCCGGAGAGGCCATGTGTAGGCACTCTGGTCAACAGTCCCAGCCAAACCCAGGCCTTAGGTTAACCCAGTCCAGGTGAGTGAAGATGCCTCCAGGTGCTTCTAGACCCAGCTGAAGCTCAAGACATTGTGGATCAGAGACAAGCCACCCCTGCTGAGCCCTGTCCAAATTTTTGACCTTCAGAATCTGGGCGATAACAAAATGGTTGTTATTGTACACCCTTAAGCCTTGAGGGTCTCTGTTCTCTAGCAATTGGTAACTGGAGCATGATGTCTTTAACTTCCCCACTTAGCATTTAACACCATGTGATAACCATTATCTTAAACCAACTGGATCTTAGAAGATAGATGGCAGTTAAAGTGTTCACCTATTTTATTTCTCCTTCTTTGGGAACAATCATTCAAATATCCTTGGATGAAAAGGCTGACAACCCACTTGAGAGGGAAAGTATTTTCCTGGTTGGCATGTAGAAATAATGCTCTTTAATTTTGCTTGCAAAGACATCACCAGCCACATAATCCTCATGGACACCTGCACTGGCCCCTGTGTGCATAGCCAGAAGGTTTTATGCTGGAATTGGTTGCAGGCTGATTGCATTGGAGACAGAGAGAAGACCAGAACTGAATACCACTGAAATCTTTTCCATCTGTCCCTCAGTCAGATGCAACTACCTCCCACTCCTCTCACCTTTCTCCACCAAAAATATCCCCTATGAACAAAATTCACCTAAATATCAACAACTTCCATTAAAACAACACTAAAAAAGATTCAGAGCCAAGTAGAGACATAAGACTTTTTGTTGATGAGTATTTACCGATAAACATATTTGTGGAAGATTAATTGGAATCAGAATACGAAGAGAAGCTGTGTGCAAAATGCCTTCTATGAATATGATATTGAAAAACCTGATTACAAGCTCAGTTCGCATTCATTGCAGAAAATTCAGAAAATACACAGAAGCACAAAGAAGAAAATGAAAATGACCTCTAACCTCAATGCCTAGAGAATTGCATTGACAACATTTAGGCTATATCCTCCTCCTCTAATTTTAATTCATACATTTACAAATGATGTTCCAAAGATCACATCCTATTGTAAGCCTCTGTCCTGCATCATCATATTGTGCACATTTCCCCATGTCATTAAATATTCATCTACGGTGTAATTCTGTATATAATGTTATGCATAGTATTCTGCTGTGTGAATGTATCATGATTTATATAATCATCTCCTATTGTTTGACAGTTAGGTTGTATCCTGTTTTCTCCTATTACCCATACCATAGCAATGAATATCCATCCTTGCTTACATATCTTTTCACATTTCCATGATTATTTCCTGGATAAATGTCTAGAAATTGGATTGCTGAGTCAAAGGCAGGCTATTTTCAAGGCTTTTGATGCACATTGCCAAATTGTCCTCCAGAATCACATCTTTCCCAGCAGTGTGTGGTAGTGCTCATTTCACCAAGCCCACACGAACTAGACAAGATCTCCTTAGGGTCTGGCCCATTAACGGTTCCTTGGATTTAACAATAATACATCAATAGACAATTATAAAGCGCTGAAGGTAGTTGGGAGAGCAGAAGGAATCTCTGAAAATGCATAATTGCTCCTTTACAGAGGAGGGAAGTTAAGTGTTTTAGTTTCCTGAGGTGCTCAAAGCAAATACCTAGGAAATGGGTTGGGTTACACAATGGGAATGTGTTCACTCACAGTTGTGAGGCCAGGAAAACATCCAAGCATCATCAAGGTGCTGCGTTCTCCCCACGACTGCAGCATTCTCGGGCTGGCGGCCCTTGGTTCTTGGCTTGTCACATAGCAAGGCGCATGGCAGCCTCTCCTGGCTTCTCCCTTGCCTTCTGAGTTCTGTTTCAGCCTCCTGCTCCCTGTGGCTGTCTCTCTCTCTGTGTCTGGATTTCATTCTCTCCTCGAGGACTCCAGTAGTAGGGTTAAGACCCATCCTGACTGAGGTGGCCACAACTTAACTGAAACAGCCTTTTTAACCTGGTTTTAACCAAAAGTGGGACCTTTCGATGAGGCTACTTCATTTTGGTCCTACATTTGGCTAAATGCCTAAATCCATCCTGCTCCATGGGTCTCTTCTCCCTGACATTGGTGGCACCCATATCTCTCTCTTGGTTTTCATCCTATAATTTTATGTCAATTTCAATGGCTCGACTTTTTCCTTTTGGTCTTAAATATGTGATGCAAATTTCATCTTATAAACTCAGAAATGTTCATTCCTTTCATTTAAAAATAATTGATTTTCGTGTTTTGTTTTGAGCTCTCATTTTGCCAGATGGTGGAAACCTAACTGTCAGTGAACTTGAACCCTCCCCACTGCTGTGGTCTTGCCATCCCCATGACTCTCATGTTGAGGTGGGGCTGGCTTCTGGTTACCACTTGTCATCGACTCTGCACACTGGCACTCACTGAGGCCTCTGCTTTCCTATCAGGTCCCTGTCCTCAGCAATGTATGTCACCATGGTCTCCTCCTGGACATGCCGTGAGCCCTTGTCAGAGCTGGCTTTCTTTTTATTTCTTCTGTGCAACTCCGAGGCACATGGGAAACATCGAGCTAATCTCAACATTGATGAGCATGCAAGAAATTGCTGCGTGTCACTGGATCAACTGCTTAGACATATTGTTCAGCTTCCACTTCTCTACTCCTCACACTAGGCCTCAAGGCACCCTCCTAAGCTCACCCCCTTTCAGGAATCTTTGTGATATGTGATTCTTCCTAAAGCAGAGCAGCACCTCACTCATGGATTCCCCATGCCCCTTAGGCATTTCTGTCATCCCGTTCCCACGCCATGGCCCACCCTCACCATCACATATCCCCTCCCTCCCATCTTAGTTGGATCCGATTTAAAAATCCTAAATTTGGAATGACTTCATTTATAGAATGGTGGTGGTAAGAAGAAAGGACTGTCATGAACTAAAAACACTAAACTTAATCCATCACGTTACGTTGTGCTCCCTATAGATCTGTCCTCCACCCCTGGCCCTCTGAAATTCTTTCCGTGGTTGCTCTCATTCAGCTCTGATCTACCTGCGTCACCTCTGTATACTTGGCCTCTTAGCAGTGACTCCTAATGTAATGCCACCTTTTGTGTATCATGGCCAAAAAACAGAACTCAATTTTACCTCTCTGATTACGTTGTTCACCCTTACAGAATACAAATGCCTCACCCACCTCTACCCCACCTAGGCCCTGTGTCCAGGGTCTGCCCTGCCACCCTTCCACTTCTTTACTGATGGTTCTCAGTGATGCCTTCCTTCTCAAGTCCTATAGCGCTTAGTGTCAAACACTCACATCTCCCTGAGCTACTCAGTATTGTTGTTTCGTGAGATATTGACTAGGCCGTGACCTTTGGGGCAGAGGCTCTGCCTGTTTCACTACTGTATCACCAGGACCTAGTTCAACAGTGCTGAGCATACAGTAGGTACTCACCAGACATTTTAAAAAATAGATGAATTCTGTTAACTTAATGTTTGAGGTTCTTCAAAAGAAGAGGTTGTGTCTTACACCTCTTGGGAACCCCAGAGCCAACAATCCCATGGATGCTGAATGGGTATTTGTGCATGACAGTGATGGTGAAATAAGGCAAGTATAGACAAATCGTCCTAGAACTGAGAATGTATTTTTAAGTTATGGAAGTCCTGATCAAACATTCCTGTTACTAAATATTCAAGCGGGCCATATCTGGGTCTTCTCTATTAACTACTCCCTTGGCAATTACTTTGATTTTGTTCACTGGGCATTGTGTAACAGAGTCATTCTACACATGTCTAAAACCAGCCAACCAAAGAGCTAGCAGGTATTGAGTACCTAATATATGTCTAGCGCTGAGCTTGGAGAAATGGAGAATGGAAAAGAAATGGAGACTCTATAGGGAGAGGTTCTTGTCGGCCAAAGAGCTTATAGCCTGGTAGGACAGTCAAGACACACATTCCCCAGATAATAAGATGGCAATGTAGGCAGTAATAAAGAACTTGGCTATGCTACAGTGACCAAAAAAATGGTCTAGCAACTAAAGAATGTGAAAATGTGAAGTCCCCAGACTGATCGATGAAAGCATCACAGCATGATAGGACTTGGGGTGGGACCTATGCTACGAGGTCCCTAGGAACACGTGAATGCTCTTGCAAACATCCAAGATCGTTGAGCTTAAAGAACACCACTCATTGCTGTGTACTTAATCCAATACACAATTTCTTAATCTCACAAGTGTATTAAATAATGCTCTTCTAAAAACTCAAATACCACTTACCCAACTAATAAAATAAAACTCACGAATATACACATTTTTAAAATTCTCTGACATCTAAACAATGATTACAAACTTCTTTAATCAAATTCTCCTAATAATTCAATTAAAACCAAAGTCTAATATATTGGATTCTCTTATATGCTACAAGCAATTTGAGTGTTATTATTACCATTGACTTATTACAATTACACTTAAACCAATTATAAAAGTGCTAGTGTTATGAACTTCATTTAAAAAAAAATTATCCCTCTACTTAGTTTTATTCTTATTCCTTCTTGAAGTGACAGTGACTGCACAAGAAGGGAATTTCTATCACCAACTAAGGTTATGATAATTTATCAGATCCAAAGTAAAAATAGCAAGATAACAGGTTCTAGGTGCCATACCAATTGACTGTTGTTAGGATACAGGGTATGGTTATACCATTCAAGGATGTTCAATCTTGATCTTCCAAGCTGTGCTCCTTCTTATAACTAAATTTTGATTCCTATGTTTGTTGACTATTTCCTGTTTACCCTCCCACATCTACTCTTGACTTTTCTCCGCCCTGCCAACTGCTCTGGAAGCTTGACCGGTATGGGTTCATGGATGGGGTCAGGCAGACTCTGCCTTCTGGTTGGGTCCAGCTTGTGGGATAGGCAACTAGAGACTACAGGCCGGCAGTCAAGTGGCACCATGGTCTGGCCCACCTGGCCCCTCCCTGTAAGGTGGTCTTGTCTGGCTGTGTCCCTCGATGCTGCCCTCAAGGTGGCTGGCTCCACATACCCTTACACTCCATGACCTCTCTTTCCTTGGTGCTGTCTGGTGGATGGAGAGCTGGTGACAGAGCAAAGGCTGTGAGCCCTGAGTTCCTGTGGTTCTGAAAAATATGTCTCACATCTTTGTCATTAATCCCTTCTTGCTGACCCCATTTTGCTGTGCCACTTGTTTCCTATTAAGATCTTGAATGGTGCATAATGTCAATCAGACTTCTTAAGTCCATGCCTTCTGGATAAGCTTTAATACTTGGAATGTGGTTTCTTTCTTGAATTGATGTCTTGGATTTCACTTGGCTGGGATTTCCGTAACACATTGTCCTGTCATTACCACATATCGACCTGCTCTGTAGCCTTATTGGAAACTTGTGTCTTACTAACATCTCATTCTAATTAGTGGGGATATTAGGAGGCTTTACTTCCCAGGAAGAGAGAAATCCAGCATGTGAAGACAGAGTTCTCTTTAGGACATTTGGGTAAATCACCAGCCTGGAGCATACTTTCTCTGTAGTCAGTATGGATGACTGCTAATGCTGACCCACTGAGGGGTCCATTTTCTACCTGGAGACCATGCTGGCCCTCTCTCCTGCTCATGATTTAGCTCCTACTGGTGCTGGATTGGCTCTCTATTTTCAAGATAGAAAAAATGTATTTATTTATACTTTATAAACTGATATATTCCTAATAAAATTTATTAAATTTATTGTAATCAATGAGAAAGTAACCCTATCATATTAGAGGGGCCTTTTTCATAGATAAAACAACCTTTTCATTTTACGTGTTATTTTGTTTTAACACATAATATTTATGAGTCTACCGCCTGAGGAATTTTCACAGACGGGCTATACTTTGTGTAACCAGTATCCAGCTCAAGAAGTAGAACATCATTAATTGTCCAGAGGCCCCTCTTCGACAGCTTTCCAGTCACTAATCCTCTGCCCTAATCTATCCTAACAGCATAGATTAGGATGTGCTTTACTTTACTCTGTCCTTATAGACTCATGGATTTTACAGACTCAACTTGTTCCAATTAACATAGCATATCTTTTTGGATACTCAAATTGTCACAGCTTGGCTAGTGGGAGCCCTTAAAACAAGACAAACTGTCAAGTTCCATATCCTAACCCTGTATTCCACCCCAACACTTTTGAGAACCCAGGACCCTTTTCCAGCCCAAGATCTTCCTCCATGGAACACTGGATCTTTTTAGTGGTGAAGAGTATTAGAGACCAAAATCTGGATGCTGGAGGTGCCTGGGAGTGTGGGTGTTGAGTCAAATCACCACTTTTGCTGTTAAGCCACGTTTAATGACTGATCTAGAAAAAAATTTCCTTCTCATCAAATCACATTGATTTTTCTATTTTAACATTACTAAAACTTCTTTTATTTTGTTCTAATGCAATATTTTTCATTTATTTTCTCTGCAAAATACCTACTTAAACCTTAAGTCCACATGCAAACCTATGATTATACCTCCTTCTTTTGTATAATCCATGTCTCACAAACCACTGTCTATAATCTTTTTGTTGAAAATGGGTAGGCTATAGATTGATAAACTGCAACAAGGGATTTACCTGAGAGGAAACTAAGGGGCAAATCAGAGGTTGCTCAATGGGCTATAGGACTACAGTGATGTCCTCCAGAGAGAGTGAGAGAGAGAAGGGCAGCTGGCCAGAAATATGCCCACAATCTGCTGCTGGCTTTTCAAGAGTCATTTAGCTGGCTGGTGCTTTTGTTTTCATTAATGTATCCATTCATTCTTAAAACATTGATTGTCTACCATGTACTGGGCCTGAGCTAGAACTAGGGATAAGAAGGCATGTAAGACAGGATCGCAGGCCTCTTGGAGCTATCAGTGTGCCTTAGCTATAACTCCCCCAGAGCTCTGACAACTTGGCTGAGGCAGAAATGTGCTCATTGCTGTGAGTGGCCCCAGGACAGCAGAAGGGAGGGACAGGAAGGTTGTCTCAGAAGAGGCATGCTGACTTTGCAAGATGGTGTCCACTCTGGTCGATACTGCCTGGATGGCTGACCTCACTGCAGGGCCTGCCATGGACAGTCCCTGCAGTGAAGAGATGCGGGATCTCTTAGCCAAGGGGAAAGACATCCAAGATGGCAAGCTTGGTTCAGGGATCAAGATGGTCCCCAGGGTGGGAATTACATTACCTAGAATTATTGTGGGCAATAGCAGTAAAAACATTCATCCAACCCCTTGCCAAAAGAAGTCCTTACACATGAGTCTTTAACCACCAGGGATTGGCTGTGGCCTTGAGCTCAGCAGAGCCTAGTTCTTCCTTTACGAAACTGGCATCGTTATCACCATCACGGCCTGGCTTCATGAGTGCTGGCTCAGATGAGCTGACAATTTGCTGAGGTTATATCTGTGGGGACAAACTGGAGAACTAAGGCAATTATGCAAATAATTCAGGTAAGAGCCTTGTCTTAGCTTAAGTTCTGTAATTACCTAAATAGCCTGTTTTTCAGAGGGTCTCCAATGGCACATTCAGACAAAAACAATTCTGTTTTCTGGATGATTGCCTCACTCCTTTGGCCGTGTGACTTTAACCCCAGTGGAAAACTGATATTCATCATGTTCTGGTCTGCGAGCCTGTGAAATCAATAAACAAGGCGTTGCAATCTGGGCTGGTAACTACTCAAACTGTGCACAGCAAAAAAAAAGCAAGCGAGAAAATGCGGAGCTGCTCCTTCTCCGCAGTTCCTCTCTTGCCCTGCTCCCTACTCCTCACTTCATGGCCCAGAACTCAGGCAAGGCCTAGCAAGCCAGCCTGGGGCCGAGAGTCCTGCCTCGCCCTTGTTTACCTCACCCTCCAGAAGTAAATCTTCCACTGAGCTAATTTCAGTAGCACAGGAACCTCCACTGCACACATCTGACTAACTAAATCCCCGAGTTCAGTGCTGGTGAAAGGGGATTGGCCAGTTTGTGCAAACAGCTCATGTGGATGTTAATTAGGCTCTTGAACATGGTCAGGTATGTGGCTGGCTGCCTTGGTAATACATTAGGAGGGTGCAAGGAAGGACTCCTGGCCTTCCAGAGTGCCTGGACTTCTACTGTTAGAGGTGTACTTCTTTGGCTCTTCAAGTGTTGTCCACCTTCAAGAGCCTCCTAATAAATGATTACGGTGACGAGAAGGGATATTTCCCTAGGACCACATGAATGGACATAACAACATCAAATGCTTATTCAGTACTCACCACTTCGTCTTCACAACCTCCATGGGGGGCAGGTACTGCTATCCCCATTCTACAGGTGAGACATCTGAAGCCCAGAGAGGTTTGATCACTTACCCCAGACCATGCAGTAAATACGTGGAGGGCCCAGGATTGAATCTGGCAGCCCACTGAAGAGTCCAAAACATAACTACTCCTCTCTTCCGCATCGTGAGCACAAAGCCAGGTTCCTCTCCAGTGGGGACATCTCAGCAGGAGATGTGGATGCAGCAGAGCCAGCTTTGGGGAAAGGGGCTATCTTAGTTTCCTAGGGCTGCCATGAGAAAGTATCACAAACTAGGTGCCTTAAAATGACAGAAATTTATTCTCTCTCACAGTTCTGGAGGCCAGAAGTCTCCAGAAATCAACATGTCAGCAGGGCCATGTTCCCTCTGAAGGCTTTAGGGAAAGGTCCTCCCCTGCCTCTTCTAGCTTCTGGTGGCTGCTGGCAATCCTGGCCTCCTCGGCTTGTAGTGGCGTCACTCCGATCTCTGTCTCCACCATCACCTGGCCCTCTTCTCAGTGTGGCTCCTCTCTTTCTCTGTATCTCCATGTCTCTGAAACTCCCTCCCCTATAAGGACATCAGTCATTGGATTGATGGCCCACCCTGATCCAGGATGACCTCAATGTCATTACACCTGCAATACCCAGGTACCAGGAGTTAGGATTGAAACATATCTTTTGGGGGATACAATTCAACCCATAGCAAGAAGGAAGAGTGTGGAGGGCCAAAGTCCAGGAGGCGGAATGAGAAGCCAGAGGGCTTCAACCGTGAATGCCAAGGTCTCTCTAGAACTGGTTGAAGCTCTCTGAAAGAGGACGGGCCCCTCTTGTCCAAGGTTGCCCTAGGTGGGAAGAGCCTCCGCTTGCCCAAAGGGCATGCAGTTGAGTTGACACCGACAACAAGAGGGGGACAGTGGCTCTGCTACTTTCTAAAAGGGAGGCCGTGGGCCAGTATAGTTTATCCTTTCTGGGACTCAGTTTCCTCTTCCATGAAACAGGAACTAAGACAAGAGTAGTACCTATCCCACTGGGCTGTTGTGAGGACAAAATAACTAAGTGACAGCCTGGCTCACAGTAAGTACTCACTGGTGTACTGTAAGTACTCACCTGCACTGTGGTGCCCGTGCAAAGCTGGCAATGGGATTCCCTGATGGATGCAGAAAGGTGCTGGGGGAGAGTACACTTAGACTGGGGGAAAGGCGGAGAAGCCTTCTCAGAGGATCTAGGAGATGGGTGGGGTGGGGTGGCATGATTGGGGTGGGGTGATACAAGGTGGCAGAGGCCATGGGTCACAAGAGGTAAAGGAGGTGACATCTCCAGTAAATAAGGGGTTGGCTTCCAACTGCCATTTTGACTGTCTGAGAAACTGTGTGTGTGATTCTGTAATTTTCTCATAAGGCAGAGCATTTCAACCAGGCTTGGGTATGAATCCTTCTTCTTCTTCCCTTCCCAGAGTGGGGATTTGTCCCAGGGCTCAGTCTTTGGCCTTTGGATTGAGAGTTTCATTTGGTGGAGGAATGGGATGAGAGTGATATTTCAGACATTCATGAGTGAACAAGCAGCTATGTGATGGGGTGGGGGTGAAGACCTTGCAATCAAGAATCTTGGCAGGGGGGCGGATGTGGCTCAAATGGTTGGGTGTCCGTCTGCCATATGGAGGGACCTGGGTTCAATCCCCGGGACCTCCCGGTAAAATAAAAAATACATATATAGAAGGCGCATGGGCTGCCAGGCTCTGTGTGTCGGTGAGCGGCCAGGCCCCGGGAGCCATGCAGCAAAAGATGATGACGTAACAGGAAAGAGACGCAGGGGAGAGTCAAGACGAGATGCTCCGAAAGCTCTGAAAACCAGGAACCGAGGTGGTGCAGGTGGCAGGACACCTCTCTCCTACATCGGAGGTCTCCAGGATTGAATCCTGGTGAAGACTGGAGGAGGAGGATGAGAAGAGATGGCAGGAAACAGTCACAGAGAATTGCCCAGCGAATGGACACAAAACAGCAAATGGGGAAGGGGTTGTTTAAAATGGATAAAGTAAATCAATAGATCTTTTAAAAATAAAATAAAAATAAAAATATTTCTAAAAAAAAAAAAAAATCTTGGCAGTGAGAAAAAGGTCAGCTGAGTGGATGGCAGTGGGATCAAGACAAGATGGTTTGGACAATGAGATACCATTTCATGACCACAAGGATGGCTATTAATTTAAAAAGGGAAAAATAACAAGTGTTGGAGAGAATGTGGAACAATTAGAATCCTTGTGCTTTGCTTGTGGGGATGTAAAATCATGCAGACACTGTGGAAAAATAATTTGGTGATTCCTCAAAAAATTAAACATAGAATTACCATTTGATGCAACAATTCCGCTCGAAAACAGGAGCCCAAATAGACTCTTGTATGCCAATGTTCATAGCAGCATTATTCACAATAGCCAAAATGTAGAAACAACCCAAACGTCCATCAACAGACATTCAAATAATCAAAATGTGGTATAAATGTATAGTGGAATATTATTCACCCATAAAAAGGAGTCAAGTTCTGATACATGCTATAACATGGATGAATCTTGAAAATGTCATGCTAAGTGAAAGAAGCCAGACACAAAAGGACAAATATTGTATGATTCTATATGAAATATATAGAATATGAAAATTTATAGAGACAGAAAAGTAGATTAGAGTTTACCAGGACCTGGGCAGAAGGAAGGCATGGGGAGTTTTGGCTTAATAGGTGCAGAATTTATGTGCTGGGTGCTGAAAAGATTTTAGTAATGGATGGAGGTGATGGTAGCACAACATTGTGAATGTAATTAAGGCCATTTTAACACTTAAAAAAGGTTAAAATAGCAAATTTTATGTTGTGTATATGTATGCATGTATATGCATGTGTGTGTATAAAACCACAATTTTTTTTTATTAAAAAAGTTTTTTTTTTAGTTACCAGGGCACTGGGGATTGAACCTAGGACCCAGGGAAGCGGCTGTGGCTCAATCAGTAGGGCTCCCGTTTACCATATGGGAGGCCCCAGGTTCGGTTCCCGGGGCCTCCTGGTGAAGGCAAGCCTGCCCGCACGGCGTGGTTAGCTGACCCAGCGAGCACAAGCAGCAAGGGGGGTATAAATGAATAAATAAATAAAATCTTGATCCTAGGACCTTGCATATGGGAAGCCGGCGCTCAACCACTGAGCCACATTGGCTCCCCTGAGTTAGCTTTCTCGTCTGTTTGCTTGCTGTTGGTTTTCTTTTCTCCCTTTTTTTCTTTTTTAAAAGATACTTAGATTACATAAATGTTACACAAAAAATATAGGGATTCCCATATGCCCCACTCCCCACACCTCTCACACCCTCCCACATAAACATCCTTCATTAGTGTGGCACATTCATTGCAATTGATAAACACATCCTGGGGCTTTGCCATTAAGCATGGACCACAATTCACATTGTAGTCTACACTCTCACAGTTCTGCATGTTATGTGATGATATAAAATGGCCTATATCTGTCATTGCAGTGTCATTCAGGACAATTCCCAAGTCCTGAAAAAGGCCCCATATTATACCTATTTTTCCCTCTCCCTGCTCCCAGAGGCTCCAGTGGCCACTGGCTCCACATCAATGTTGTAATTTCTTCCATTGTTAGAATCACAATAAGTCTATAGTAGAATACCAGTAAGTCCACTCTAGTCCATGGCTCTTCCCCCATTCCCAAGGATTCTGGGATGGTGATGTCCACTTCCCCTCCAATTGAGAGGGGGCTTATATCCCATGGGGAAGATGGATGGGACTACCCTGCCTTCAGGTGCAGACTCTCTCAGTTCCCTGGGATGGCCATTGTCCATCACCATCTCCCCGCCAGTTGTCCTGGGTGAGCCCAATGATCTGTAGAGTATGTGTTGCAACTCCACTGAGGTTCCGGGCCCAGCTGGTACATGGACAGCCCAAAGACTCGAGTCTCTGGATGTACACCTACAAACTCCAGCACCAAGCACAGGTTTAAATAGAAAGGACAGATGAGCCATGTGCAGGGAAGACATAATAGAGTCCAACTCTGTCACTCTCAGGAGCACAAACTCCAAAGTTGGGCCCATTGCTGTTGGTTTTCTTGTCCCTAGGAGACACTGGGATCCAAACCCAGGATCTTCCATGTGGGAAGCAGGCACTCAACTGCTCGAGCCACATCCACTCCCCTACAATAAATTTTTAAAAGGGAAGAGAAGATGGTTGGGATTAGGGAAGGAGAGCTAGAGAGAGGAGTGAGAAGAAGGTCCTTTGAGGTGAGACTGGATGAAAGTTCAGGGAGAGTTGGGCCTGAAGAGTGAGAGATGTTGCTTTTCCTGAGCCCACTGAAGGATGAGATGCCAGATGTGGAGGTTGTCAGAGACCAATGGCGATAGTTTGGTGGTGGTGAAGACAGCTCACTTTTCGTGACCCCAGCCTTGTCTACAGTCCTGGAGGGGAAGTTATCAGCCAGGAATGTGAGACTATATTAAAAGTAGGGCTGATGGCTTGGGAAACAGTAATTGAACATAATACCATCCATTTATCTGTGGGGTCACAGTTCACTGAGTGCACGTTGAACCCATCTCATTTACATCGAGAGAAGAGATCTGAAATTGCTACTGTGGTGAGCCAACCTTGCGGAGCCCCCTGTGTCTACAGAAAAGTGTGTCCAAGAGAAACCCAGGCAGAGCGCCTGTTACCATCTCAAAACTGAGGGTTCAGAGTGTCTTTTCACTTAGGGATGGCAAAGTAGAAAAACAGCGTGTGGCCGGGACCTAGGCCAATGTTTTTTGAGATAACTTTTAGGGAGAGTTTAATTTTCTTTTTTATCAGATTGTAGGTTTAAAGTGGGTGTTGGTCAACATTGAGTATTTTCAAGGACAAGCAAACTAAATGCAGATGAATGGCTAGGACTGTTGGCGAAGAGCATAAGCCATCATTACATGTGGCCATGGTGTCCCTGGAAACCCCACTGCCCAAGGGAGCTTCACTTCTTCAACATGTGATGCGGTGAAGGTACAAGAAAGGAAAGAGTAACCGGTACTTAACTAAAACACCTTCTTTGGAGAAAGAAAGCAGATTGTATAAGGGGGAAATCATGCTTGATCTTATTAGAGCTATGGATGTCACTTATACAGACTTTCAGCAGACCTCTGTCTTGCCAGTGGCTGCTGTAAGATACTGTCTGCGAAATTGGTGAGGATGTAAAGTTGTGAAGAAGGATTTGGTTTACGAGCCACAAACGCCGTGAACGTGCCACCTGGACTTGGGCAATGTGGTGGCCCAGAGTGAGTGAAACCTCCAGGCTTGCTAATGACATGGAACTCTTTGGTACTAAGTCATCAAACAATGGAGAGAGATGCTAGGAGTGGCATTGGGTGAGGAGCCACAAGTGTCATGTAAGCACTGAGTGTCCTCTAGTGATAGTAACAGCCACAACAGTTTTTAACAGACATCACTGTTCAGTGAGTGCCTGCTCTACGCCTGACCCCTACTAGAAGAAATTCTTGCTCTATAGAGAAGGAATCTGGAGCTTGACCAGAGCTCCAGGATGTCTGCTCTTATGACAAAGTGTGACAGCTACGGAAGGCGAACATGGGATTAGCTTGGTCGTTGAGTCTTGGAAGCGGGGAAGGTGACCTTTCATAATGCTGGGCCATGGGGCCGTGGCGGCGCCGTTAAAGTGGAAGGGATTCAGCCATAGGCTGTGAGAGAGAACGTGTCTCTCTCCCTCCTTCCTACACTCCCTCCCTTCCATCCTCAAACAAAATCTTAAGTCTTTTCTGTAGAGGAAAATGATGAGTTGCTCCATTAATCTCCTTCATCCTAGCATGGAAAACCCTGAGTTTATAGGGAGAGGCCCACCTGCCACTGACCCGCAGCAGGGCGGTGGCGAGATGCTCCAAACACAACCTCATCCCATAGCTCATAGTTTTGGTGAAGTACGTGGAGTGGAGCTGAGGTTACTGGAATTCTTTCTGAGGCTGAGATCTAGGCACAAAAAAACCCTCTCTGCATTCAATTTGTAGCAAAGTAAACAATTTGTAGCAACTAAACAGGGTGTCCATTGTGGCAATGTTCTGTGGACTGGACTTAAAAAGAGGGCTTTTGTTCTAAATGATATTTTTAAATTCTTCATTAGCTATAAAAAAGTTATTTTAAAAACCATTTCCCAGACACCCAAATACCTTTCATGTGAAAAAAAAAAAAACACAATCCCACAAAACTTATGAATAACAAGGAATGGCCATTTGTGGTCATGACCACTGGGCAAGTCAACGGGGGTTTATGGAATGCCTATTGGATGTCCAGTCCTGTGTGAGGTGGACGTGGAGGACGAGCTCCCTGCTCTGTAGGGGCTTACCGGCTGGTGGGGACAAGGAGTAGCTATGATAAGCCAAGCTAACATAGCTGCAGTAGACTGTTGAACTCTATGACACATATAGTATTACCTCAAAAGAATGTGAAGGAGCAGGCAGGGCCACTGCCTCACACAATTCCAGGGGACCTCCTTCATCCTGGAAAAGCTGAAACTTTCACCTAGACCCAAGTGTGGACAGTGCCCCTGCAGTGGTGAAAAACCAGGTAAAACCTGGGCTTGCACAGAGAGACGGAGGGGAGGAAGGGCAGCTGGGTCTCGTGGATGAGCTAGGGCTTGAGGAGTCTGGACAGGGTCACATGTTTTCCCAGTGGCCTCCCAAGGGACACGGGAGAAGCTCTGGAATGTGTCCTTCCAAACCATCAATATGGCCCCAAAACGCTCCTGTGCTTCCGTGACAGCAACAACTTGTGAGCATAACTCTGTTGTCCAGGGCTCGGCACAGCCCCATGGCTGCCCTCCCTGATTGCTTTGATCTAAGAAGCAGATTGGTTACTGCATCTCCCCATCTCTGTAAACATCCCCAACTACATCTCAGTGGCTCGTGAGAAGATCCTGCTGCCTTACCACCCAGGGACTGTCGGGGACTGAAGGAGCTTCAGACGTCACCCAAGTCAAGGCTTCCTTACACAGGGGAGGAAACTGAGGCCAAGAAGGAGGAGGCCACTCTCCCAGGCCCCACAAGAAGTGGGGAGCAGAGTCGGACTAGTCTCCTTCCTTACTCCTCTCTCCCCTAATGCATTTTGGATACATCTTTGTGACTCTTGCCTCTTTCTACTTCCTGCCAATTCATCAGTTTCCATAGTGAGAAAATTACCTTTATCTGATAATTTATTAAAATATTATAACTATAATAAATTACAATTTATTCCCATTATAATGCAAATCCATGGACACTTGAACCTGTGGGTGGGAAGGAGGTGAAAGGGAGTAGACAAGCAGGAAGACAGGAAAAGAGGCAGGGGGAGGACAGAGAAGAGCCTAAGACAGGTTTGCACACTTCACAATGTTGCCTCCATCTGGCCTGGCTCGGATGGTCTGATTGAGTTTGATTTTATCCAGAACAATCAGGATGCTGAGCAAAGACTTCTCCAGATGCCCAGAAGTTGTCCTTCCAAGCATAATCCTTGGCTCTCAGAGAACCACAAGTAATTGATGACACCTCCCGCCTTCTCCACATCCTCTTCCTTCCAGCTTCTAGACAGATACATTTTCTTGTTTGCAGACTCATTCATTCCAGGCTTTGCGGCAATCTCGGACTTGACAAGCCCAGGGTCCTTGCCTTCGTCCTCGGTCACCTGGTCCTCATTACTGTGAGCCGAGGAGGCCAGCGTCTGGTTTTGTTATTAGCATCTCCTGCTCCATGTGGGCCTGAAAGCTCTCAGCAGACTTTTGTTGTTTGCATGAAGGTCTTGCAGGACTCTGCCAGACTCGGCTCAACATTTTCCACATGACTGATGGCATTAAAAGCTTTGCGATCCCAATAGGCAAATGTCTGGACTGGCTTTGTTTCTCGCTGGTTCAGGTAGAATAATAAGGTGGTTTCTGCCAGGAATGTTGGCGGATGGTTGGGAAGCTGGCGATTCTCTACGAGGAGGCCGAGTAGAAGGACAGCTAGGTGCCTGGGGCCTGGCACCAGCAGTCGGAAAGGTTGTTTCAATGCTTTTTGCTCTTAGTGAGACAGAGATGATGTGGATGAGGGGTGGGATGGACCGACAGCAGGGATCTTCCAGAGGATTGTGAGTGCTTCAGAGGGTCCTAAGGCCATGTGGGTGCTGAGGGGTGAGGAGAGGTTGCTCTGGGATTCGTCTTTCATGTCTGCAGCTGTGAGAATGGCTTGGCCTCTGCCAAAGCCTTTTGTCCCATTTTTCTCTTGCTTCATTGGGACATTTCTGGAACCAAATAGATCCAACTAGTCCTCTGCATCAGGAGATACTTGACTATCCAAATGCTGGACCTTCCATTGTCCAGGGACCAGAACCACCTGAAACACCCAATTTTGCAAAGCATTATTCTCCAGTCATTTCCCTAATGATCTCTTCCAATTACAGCATCTCCACATTCTATTCTTACTGAGGTGTTTGGGGCCCATGTGGATTCTGAGAACCCGTCCTTATCATAAATCCCATTCTTTATGCACCAGAGTCCTTACGTAAAGTCTCTTTCTCTTCGGGCATTTTGTTCTGCTGTACCTTGACACGGATGCCAAAGTCTGCATCTCACCGAGGACAGGCTATTGTTATTGTAATTATTATTTGGAAATGGACACACTGCTCCTGGATCTGAGCCCAAAGATAAACATGGGGACTCAGGGGCCTTGAAGTCCCCACACGACAGCTTGCTGGTCCTCGCGGGCCTGTTTGGCCAGTGCCAGATTAAACAGATAGCTGGCAGCTCCTCCCAGAGCCAGCACGCTGGGGCTTCTGCCCGCTGGGCAGGAGTGCAAATCCTTGAAGACACTCTCCACAGAAAGCCCATTTCTTTATGTCCTTCGGCAATGTGGCCTTGAGCTGCCTTGGGCGGCCAGGACTTTTCCTCCTCTGGACCTCTGGGGTCTTGGCTCCAACTCAGCTCTGCATCTCAGGGGGCAGGAAGGAAGGGTGACCTGTGGATTGAGAAGACGCTTTGGGGTTAGGAAGAGTCCCAAGGCCCGGGCCTTGGTCGGGTTCTGACCAGACAAATGGGGGGGTGGGTGTCAGGGAGGTGGACCTTGGTAGGGCAAGGAGAGGAGGGGAGGCAGCAGGTGAACTGTCCCCGTGTGTTTATCAACCTTGTGCAAAAGGTGTATCTGGCATCTCGCTGAGTCACAGAGCACCTGGGGGATTTCGCCCTTCCACCCAGTCAAGCCCCTTCAGACATGCCAATGCATACCCAACTTTGTCCAATATGGTGGCATCCCAGCCTCTAGGGAGCATCTCTCACGGCCTCCCGAGCTGTCCCCAGCGCTGCAGGCCAGAGTTCCAGGAAGTGGCGCTCCACAGCCACCTCCTGCAGGGACCGCCTCTCCACCCCTCCCCACCCTTTCTCTGGCTGGCTTCTCCAAGCTGGCCCCAGAAAGACACGAGAGAAGGAGGGACTGAAACACTGCTATTCGGGGAGCTCCCCTTTTAATTCTCTCTTTGGTTCTTAACCTCCAGACATCCCCTGTCCTACCTGGGTGACCCTGCTTCAAAGCGTCTGTGCCTTTGGAGCCTGTTTTCCATTATCTTTGGAAAACAAACCCAAGAGGTGAGATGACATTCAAATCTAGATGGTGCTACTGAGATTATGGGAATCCCAACAGCGGGGCTATAGATGACAAAGGAGGCTGCTGTGTGCAGGGCGGGTGCAAGGGGAGTGGCTGGGGAGTGGGATGTTGGGGGGAAGCCAAGTCACCCAGAAGAGCCTCAGGTGGGTCACAGGAAATGCCATCCTGGGCTTGTCATAGAAACCAAAGGATACTGTGGTGTTGCCACCTGCCTTTGATGGGCTCCTAGGTAGGCTAATGGAGGAACTGTGCAAGATCTTTTACCAGCTGAGAATAAGCAAGGACAAAAAAAGCACAGGCCAGAGGCTTGGCTCAGCCGAGAAAATTCCGCTTGCTGCCCTGTTTATGCTCCCAAAGGGCAGAAACCGTGCCTTATTCATTTTGGCATTTCAAAAGCACAGTCCCAGGCTCAAAGTAAAGGCACAAGAAGGGTTTGCTGGACAGAAGGAACCCAGGGGGACTGGAGAGGCTGAGCCCAAAGAACAGGCCAGTTAGGCACTGGGTCAGGGGTCAGGCATGGCTCGAGATGCTGGGCCAATGAGGTTGGCTTTTTGTTTGGAAACAAATGAGAACAAACGAAAGGGCAAAAAAATTTTTTTTCATCAATTTTAAAATAACAGACATTCATTTTTACTAGCAAAACGACATAAAGCTATAACAAGGAAAAGCTAACATCTCCCTCCACACACCCCTTCATTCTTTCTCACCCTGGTAAGCAGATTTCTTTATCCCTAGAATTCTGAGAGTTGGCCAAGTTACGTCTAGGTGTGTCTTCAACACAATCCTCTTGCCTGGGAGTTGGGCCTTTCCATCTACAGCCTTAGATCCTCTGTCAGGCCATGGAAATCTTCACCTGTTGTTCGCTTAAATATATTTATTTATGTTTATTTATGTTATTCCCCACCTGTTCTTTCTCCCCCTCTCTCCTGGAACTTCTCTCATTCGAAGGCCATGCCCCCTTCATGTCCTCAGAGCCTCTTAGCCTTACTCGTGCCTTCCATCTCTTTATGTTTGCGAATTATGAGCCATTTCTTTCACTTGATCTTCTAGAAATCTGATTCACTTCTTAACAGTGATCATCCTCTTTTCAATTTGTTTCCTGAGTTTTTAAAATAAATAAGTAAATATATATATACACTTTTTTTCTTTGAGTTCCAGGAAGTCCTTTTCTTGGCTCTGTGTCCTCTTGAGCACTGTTGTTACTTTTTTGTTTGTCTCTTTCATCGGTTCTGCTCCCATGGGAGCTGCCCTGGGGCTGGAGGCTTGGTCTTTCTCCTCCTCATTCAGAATCCCTCAAATGCCCCGGATTTTTCAGTTCCCTGGCAGGCATATCAGGAGTGGACGATTATTGAGCAGCGGCAAAGCAGCAGTTTCTGCCACTTCTCTGCAGAGCTGGAAGGGCACCTCTGAGTCCTCTTGGAATCAAGTTCTGGATCCAGGGATGGGAATTGCAAGCATGGGGGTGGGGATTAGTATCACAAAAGAGACAGCATCTCTTCTGAGACTGGGGGGCGGGGCGGGGGGACTGTCAGCAGAGACCCTGTACATCAGTCATTTGGTGGGCAATATGTCGGGGAGTTCGTGGGCAGCGGTAGAGATGGGCTCTGGGGTGCCCATTTGAAAGGTTTCCTCTAAGTCAAATAGCAACAGCCGCCGTGCTGGTGCCTTCACCTTGCCCTGTGGCTTTCACCTCCCACAGTCGCCTCCAGCAATTGACAGCTTGAGCACCTTCCCTTGGGCTAACACTGTCAGGGGCTCTGAGGGGTGACGGAGAATCAGAAGACAGAACTCCCACCCTGGAATGCTTCTCCCTCCAAGAACAGGTTTAGCTGCCACCTCCTGAGCTCTCCTCACCTGGGCAGCCAGGATGCTTTCACTCATCAGCTCTCTCTTGGGGCTCTGGGAGGAGGCTGCAGCTGCCCCTGGGTGCAGAGGCTTGGCAGGAAGGCCCCAAGGCTTCCGCTTCCCTGAGCTGCCCTGTCTACCTGTGGTGAAGGTGAGACTCTGGAGGAGCCGAGGGTCTGGCTAAAGTAGGGACGGGGGCTCGGTGAGGAGGGCCCCAGGGAAGCCACCGCCAGGCCTCCTAGGTGAGGCAGAGTGCTGGGGGACAGGCAGCAGGTGGAGCTGAGAGGAGGCACAACCGCCGCCACTGCCTTTGGCACTGTCTCCAGCATGTCAGGCTCACGCAGGCCAGTGACGTGGCCAGGAGTCCAGAGGCGCCCAGAGCCACCACACCAGGGCTGCTGAGGTGCTGAGCCACAGTGGCCCCAGCCCCCCGAGGCCAGGGCCTTCCGGGTCAGGGGACAGAAAGCTGAGGGACACAGAAGCTGTTGTTTTTTCCCTAGAAACTCTGAGCATCACCGTCAGGGCTATTTAAATTGGAGGACCTAAGTCATACAGCAAATCAGACTAAAAATCACTTTTCCCTGCTAGCTACTAGCCAGCAGCAGAGACTCAGAAGGAAGACGGGTAAGCGTTAGACAAAATGAAGAAACTAGTTTTATTGTCTGCACATCCAGGTTGTACTGTGAGTTTCAATTTGCCATGCTGCTACACACACACAGACGCAGAGACACACACAGACACACACAGACATACGCATAGACACACAGACACACACACAGACACACACACACACATACGGACACATGCACACTTGGGCCTCTTTTTCATGTCTCTGGCCTCTTTTTCCTGGCCCCACCAGTTAGAGAGTAGCCTATAATCCACAGGAGGGGTGACACAGCTCAACACCCCCAGTGCCGGCTGCTTCCAGCAACCTTGGGGTGCTCCCCGCCTGCTAAGCGCTTGGTGTGGCCCCTCTCACGGCCCGCCACAGCAGCCCCAGGAGGTGGTATTGTTATTCCTACTTTGCAGGTGAGGAAGGAGAGAGCTAAAGGGACCAGTCCAAACCACAGGGAACCATTTCAAGAGCACAAGCACTTGGCGCCAAGGCCGCATGACGAGATGAAGGAGAGGGAGGGGGTGCCGAGGTGGGAGCAGGTAGGAGGCCAGGCCTCGGCACCCAGCCTGGAGTGGCAGACGCTTCTCCTCCCGGAGGCGGCCTGAGAGGTCAGAGGCACAGCTGCAACAGCTCCAGCTTTGGTGTCTACCGTATGAAAAATAGCATGGGAAAGGGAGCCTGATGGAAGGAAGGCCAGTGCCGTGAGGACACTGATGCAGGAAGGAGTCGCTGAGGCCACCTGGAGTCTGGATGAAGGGCCTTCTCCTCCGTGGCGGACGTGAGCCTGACCCCAAGAGGAGCCACTCCCTGGGCATTGCCAGCCCTGGAGGCTGGGGCCTTCGCACATGGTCACCTCTCGCTAGCTCTAAATGAGAAGGGCCCACACTCAGGCCCGCTGATAAAGAGCGACTGAATCACGCGTGCTAGGGAGACAGGGATGGGGCCGCTGTCTCCCAGAAATGGCTTCAGGCGGACGATGGTCTCTGTCCCTGCCCTAGCAGACAGATGGCAAAAGCTCCAATGGGAAGTCAAGTTCAAGGGTGGGGAGTAAGGTGCAGAAAGGACGTGCGACTAGCATTGGCTGTCCCAGTCCTGGGCCACTGGGCCTGAGTCTCCAGAAAATCCTGTCCAGTGATCCCCTCCCCAGGGATCATCCTCAGTGGCCCCACTCTTTGGAGAGCAGCAGTAAGGATTCCTTTTTGGGCAGCAATTGGCATCAAAGCTTGAAGTCTTGCAACAGGACATTGCCCGACTCCTCTTCATACAGAAACTTTCCGACAATATTGTAACTTTGGCCTATTCTGAGTTACTAAAAAAGAAGTGGCAAATACCCTCCGACTCTCATGCCAACTCCTATTAATTTAAGGCTTCCTGGGGTACAGTGTTGAGAAGGATTCTGAGTCCATGCCTAAGGCTCAGTCGAAAAGAAGTTTCATGGGGTCTGCAATGGGCCAACGACAGGGGAGCACCGTGTAAGTGGCACCTGTTAATCATTCCTGTATGATGAGCATTAGATGCTGCTAAAATGGCAGCCCAGCTGTGGATTGGAATAAGCATTCCCGTTACTGCAGGTTTTTATGTAAAGGCTGACAAGGGCATTTCCCCGCCCCGGAAAATCTCTGAAGGTGATGAAGGGTCCTTTCCAGCCAGAAAAAAATGTTCCCAGAAAGCCTCCTTCCTTCCACACTACCTTGTGCTCCTGAGAAGGGCAGCAGGTGAAGGGCTATTTCCTCCTCTTTCCCCCAAGGAGTGAACAGAGCAGTGGCCAGAGGGGGCTCTTCTCCAAGGCTGTTCTGGAACTTTTATTTGCCCAGGGCAGCTGCAGCCACACAGTTTGTTTCTGGTCATGGAAAGTTGAAGCTTCTTGGGGCCCAAGCTAAATACCGGCTATGGAACATCCAGTTTTTTCATGAGCCCTTGGTGAATTGAAACCCAGAAGCCAGCAACCCACCTGCCAATTATTACAGTTAATTCTGTGTAGGCTTGACTCAGGAACTGAGACAGAGAGTTCTATGAGCTGCTGGGGGTGGGCAGGGCGGGTGATCAGGAGGGGCCATGGCCGCGAGGCTATGAATACCCTCTGTGTGTGCCTGGCTGGTCCCGGCAGCCATGGATGCCCTCCCTTGCACTATGAGTTTTGCAGCCAAGTGTGACTTCAACAGGGGGCCTTTCTCCTTGAGTCTGCATCTGAGATCAGAGATTCTGACTGTCAGAACTTTTCTTCCTCCTGCTACATGTCACATCCACTCACTTCCCCCTTAAGAACTGAGTGATGAACCATTGTTTATATTTTTCCAATGAAAGAGGGAAAAATGACACTCAGTGTGTAACCGTGGGGTTTTTCTGTTGCCTTTTCTCCTCTGACCCAGATGCCTTACAAGATCCAGTTGATTCAGGCAGAGAATAGTTGCCCTTTGTCCCTGAAAGCCCGTTTGGTGGTGGGTTGTGCTCAAGTCCAAGCTTGGCCTGGCCTCAGGGACACCGGACTTGTTGCTCAAGGGCCTCTCTCCTAAGTTCTTCCAGGCCTCCTTGGGTTGATTAATTAGTTCATTCATTCATTATTTATTCATTCCTATTAAGCCAGGCACTGGGCTGGCACTGGAGAGACAGTGTAGAAGATGGATTTCCTGTCCTCTCCGAGTCAAGCAGCAAAGTCAGACAATAAACAAATAATCGCATGAACAATCAAGTATGCTCATGCTCCGAGGGAAAGCTCATGGGACTGTAAGTGCAGGCCAGATGCGGGGTCAAAGCCCAGCTCTGCCCCTAAGTATGCTTATAGCAGTGCTCGTACAAGCATACGAGAAGAGGACTTAATCTAGATTGGGGTAGGGGGCTGCTGTCAAGGAAAGCTGCTCTAGGGAGGTGGCATTTAGGTGAAGAGCTGACGATGAGTAGGATGAGGTGAGGGTGGGACAGCAGGCTTCAGCGGAGATAACAGTGCGAAGAGACACACGGGCTCCCTCCAGTAAAGGAAGAGCCTAAGGAGGCTGGGGACAGAGTGCTAGGAGAGGACCTGCATGGTAGGAGACGCAGCGGGTGGAGGGCCCGCTCTGCCTGGACTTGTAAGCCCTGATGGGAATTCTGCCTCCATCTTAAGGGCAAAGGGGAGTTGTTCCACTTGCCTTTTATTTACCCCATTAGTGTGAAGTGACCAAACACCCAACACTGGACAGATGAAATCAAATGGGAGTTTATTAATCAAGCATGCAGCCCTGGAGGAGGCCACGTGGGGCCACATGGAACTGTACTTGGGGAAAGATAGAGTGAACAAGCAGGGGTCGTGGGAGTCACAAAAGGGCAAGGTGCCCCCTGGCTCCCATGGGAAGAAGCGACTGGCTTGTTCAAATAATTCTGTGGGCTGGAAGGGAGGTGAAACCCGTTAGATTGAGGACCAGGTGGGGTGCAGCTGGTCCAGCAGATGGGGGAGCTAGCCAGATGGGGTACTTTCCCTCTGGGTTAGGGGCATATCCAGTGAGAGCTGGGCAGCTAGGCCTTTGGCATCCTGGGAGGCCCAAAGATGTCAAGGCAGCAAGTGACATTTCTGGCCTCATAATACAAGAGCCGGCTGGATAACAGCGTAACAGCTCTGCTCATGTTCTGTACTATTGTACAAGACTGCTGTCTTCCCAAGACTCAGCATGATTTGGAAAGATAAGCTATCGAACAATGTGACTGAACATGCCAGGAACTGTGCCAGGGGCCACGGCTGCCTTAAAGAGGACGGGACATGGTCTCTGACTCCAAGGAGCCCACCTGTGTGGGTGGACATACCTAGAGATGGGTGACCACATAGAAAGGAGCCCAGAGGAGGGAGAACATTGGGCCAGGACATGACATTTGAGCTGAATTGAAGACTGAGTCTCATGGAGAGAAGTGGACGAAGGCGATCCCAGGCATGGGCCAGGGATCCAGAGGCATGAAGGACATAGTGAATTCGTGTCCAGGGTACAGAGAGTTCTCCGGACCCTAGAATATTTGAGCCTGCCTGATGCCCCAGGCAGTGGGTGGCTGATTGAAGTGATGTGTTGGAGCAAATCTCCTGCTAGCATGGGATGGGGGCTTCGTTCCAACAGCTGTGCTGAGAAAGGAGCTGGCTGCCCCCAGCTGGGAGGGCACCATGCCGAGGCTTGCCTCGACTTGCAGTTCTCAGATAAACTCCATTCTCTGTGATTGACAGGAAAGAAAGGATGCTGGGTTGTGACTCTCTTCTCCCATGCATCGTAGATATCTTTATCCTGGGAGATTACTGGACCAGAAAACTGACCTTAAAAAAACTCATACCTGCCCAGTGTCCCAGGGGATCCTGTGCCCTGCCGTCCCCTCCAGCCCCAGCTGCAGCCAATGTCTCGTTACAGGGGCCCAACTCCCAGTAGTCACCTTAATCACATGGAAAAGTAGCTATTTTCGTTACATAAACAGTTGTCCACGTTTGGATTCTGGGGCTGGCTGCAGGAATTTGTAAACAGCGTGGAATACACGTTTCACAGAAAGTTGCCAGGACCCGCTCTCTTTCCCACTGCCTGTTGTCCAGTTTTCCCTTTTATAGAGAGTCTGACTGGGAAAGAAAGACAGAACTTATTTGGGAATGGAGGAAGTCTCTCAGGCAAATTCCTCCCCCTCTCCCCCCAGCAACCACTGCCTCCTCTTCTTAGATTTTGAGGTCTGATGCAAAATTATGACTGTTTCCAAGTTGTGAAGTTCTCCTAAATGCCAGCTTCTCATAAATACAAATATAAACCTAATGTAATATAAATTTGGGGGGATTTTATTCCCAGAAGGGTAAAAAGGATTTATGAAGTTTGTGGCAGATTCTAAAAACTGTTGGACACCACTGTCCCCATCTGAGCCAAGATCCCATGGGACATCATGACTGCCCATTGCCTCGCCATTCCCCTCCTACTCCCCTACCTAAGTGCTTTCTTTAGCTTCAAGCAGGGGCTTGCAGGGTTCTAGAAGGATGGCATATTTGGAGCCACAGAGTATCCCCTTGAGGGATAGAGGGGCATTCATTTGTTCTTTCACTTAGAACCTTTAATGAAGCAACCATTCAAATTAGACCCTGTGCTGTGAATTCCGGGCCTCAGAAGATGTATAATACACATTGTTGACCCCACACAACTTCGGAGAAAGGCAACAATGATAAGAGTCACTTAGATGGGTCTGGGATGACAGAGGGAGCTTAGTTTTACTTACCAGGTGTTTGCTGAATGAATAATAGATCTATGGTTGACACTGAAGCCTGCTACAGTGGTTGATGTTGAATCTTACTCTTAAATTCAATGCAGTTTAGCTTTTATTCAAACTGACAGCTATGATGCCCAACCGTCCTTGTTTGCTGGGACTAAGAGAGTTCCTGGGCCAAAGAATGAAAAAGTTCCCTGGCAAACTAGGACAAGTTGGTTACCCTACTTAGTCCTTCAGAGAAAATATAAGAAGGAAGAAGAGAAGTTCCTGGTCTATGAAAGATCTGAATTAGGAAAAACAGTCAGGAAGGAGTCGCTGGGACCTGAGGCTCAGATGAAGCAGCTCTCTCTCTTTTTGTTTTCAGTATGGAAGGATGAAGAAATAGAAAATAATCTATCCCACATAAAAAGAAGCAGGGAGAAATTAGTAGGTTACAAAGAATTGGACATTGACAAGCAAAACGAGAGGGCTTCAAATCTTAAAATAATACTCTGTAATAAATCCAATAGGAAACAAAGCTACAGCAATATTTTAACTTCATCTCCACAGGGAATTGCAAAGAAGTTCCTGGTTTTCAGTCCCTGCTGCAAGGATCTGGAATTGTTATTTACTTCTCAGAAGCCTCAGTATATAGAAGAGTCAAAGTCAGAATGGGCAGCAGTGTAATTCAACTGATGTTTAATGAGATGGTTATATATTCTGCCTAGTTGTATTTCTTTACTTTTTGCTTGTAGCGTGTAACCCATTTAGAAAGAATGTTGGTTATTAGTGATTCCTGTAAGCCAGGATGTCTATTATTTTAGTGAAGAGCTTAATGCAATAGAAATTGTGGTGTTGAGCTGGAAGCACGCACCAAAATATGAGAATCAGTTTGGGGTGCCTGTAGGAAGCCTAGCTGGTCCATGCTATTAATAAAGTTCTGTTTGGGCACCACCTGGTGGCAGCTACCTGCATTTCAGGAAGCCCTATAAAATTCAGGAAGACCCATCTAGTACATTTAAACTCTGGAAGTGATAGGAAAACAGCCAATTTGATCATCAAAACAATTTTTATGCTTTTTTTTTTTTTTTTTTTTTTTTTTTACTGTGAGGGGTTGTACAAAGACCTGGTTAATTTATTCTAAAACTTTTGACTCAGAGTGTATGGTTTTTTGTTTTTTTGAGGTACCAGGGGCTGGGGATTGAACCCAGAACTTTGTATGTGGGAAGCCAGTGCTCAACCACTGAGCCACATCGGCTCCCCAGATTCGATTGTTGTTTTTGTTTGTTTGTTTTAAGGAGGCACCGGGAACTAAACCCAGGATCTCCCAGGCGGGAAGTATGGGCTCAACTGCTTGAGCCACATCAGCTCCCTGAGTGTCTGGCTTTTTGTAGCCCTTTTCACTCACCTGTCACAAGGCGCTGATTGTAACCGATTGCACAGTTGGCAAAAACACCAGAGGTGTTGTACGTAAAGTGCCTCGCCCACTGCCTGGCACACAGTCAGTGCTCAATAAATGGGAGTGGCCGAGATAGTAGTGCTGGCTATTGTGGGGAGAGCAGGGGAAAGCTGGCTGTGTTCAGACTTGAATTTTGCTGCTACTGGTAATTTCCTGGGAGACGATCACGTGGTGTTGCTTTAAGAGCCGTGTGAGAGTCTGAAAGTGTGACTGGAGTCTGGGCTCTTTCGTGGCAGCAAAGCACAAGGCAAGACTTTTCCCCGAGGCTTGAACACAACTCTTAGGGCTTACCCAGCCTTTGGCAAGTTTCCAGAGACATTATAAAGAGGATAGAGCTGTGCCTAAGCTTGGGCAGACAGGGGAGATAGTAATAATAGAAGATTTAGATGGAGGTCAGGTCCCTTCTCAGCACCTTCGTTCCTTCCCTGGTAGCATCGAGAGATGTGACTACATGTTCTTCAAGGCCTCCTGTAGCACCAGCATTCCGGAGCCTTAGGGGTTCATATCCACGGGCACAGAACAAACAGGCCTGGCTGGCAGGGCTGCCGAGCCACTGGGATTTTCACACGTTGCGGGTAGGGATGTAAAAAGGTACAGCAACCTGGCAACTCATTTGGCAGTTTCTTATCAAAGTAAACATACACTTGCCATATGATCTGGAAATTTATCCCGGAGTAATGAAAATTTATGCTCACACAAAAACTCCGTACATGAAAGTTCATCGCAGCCCTATTCATAATAGCAAACAAGTGGAAACAGGTGAAGGGTTAAACAGCCACACAATGGACTACTACTCAGGAATAAAAAGAAACGAGCTATTGATACACACAATAACTTGGATGGAGTTCAAGGGCATGATGCTGGTGGAAAAAGCCAATCTCCAAAAGTAAGTATGATCCTATTTGTATGACATTCTCGAAGTGACAGAATTATCGAGAGGCAGCTGGGATGGGAGACGGGGCTGCAACTGAAAAAGGGTAGCTCAAGGGAGTTGCTTAGTGAGGATCTTCCTATTGTGATGGTAGCTCCAAAAATCTATATATGGGACAAAATTGCTTTGACTTGTAGAGACACACACAGAGAAGTGCATGCAAACACTGGAGAAGCCTGAATAAGATCCGTGGTCTAGTTAACAGTATTACATCAATGTCAATTTCCTAGACTTGATCTTGTGCTACAGGTACCTATGATGGTACACCTGCGGGGATGCTGGGGAAGGACATATGGGTATGTGCACAATTTTTGCAATTTCCTGTGAATTTATAGTTATTTCAAAATAAAAATTAAAAAAAAAAAAAGAAATGTATAGAGTGGTTGTATCTGTTGCTTTCTAAAATACAAATTAAAACAGAAAAAAAAACCTCAAAGCCTTGCTCTGGACTGCTGACAGCTGGAGGAGGCACCACCTGCCTGGAGGGGCCCAAGGCTGGTTTTGATTGCCTCTGCAGAGATGAAAACCTCTGCACCTTGCTGTTTTATGAGCCATGCATGCTTGACAGCACTATGGGGACACAGTGTGGTCATTCTACAGACCACAGCCTCGGAGCTAAGGCTTTCTTTCTCTAGCTCTAGCAGAGGGGGAACTATTATAAACACTCTGCCTACTCAGTGTTTCTGGAAAGGGGCCCTCAGGAATTCTCCAGGGTGGACAGCAGAGTCAGCCGTTTTCTGGAGGCTCAGGAAGGCTGTGCCATCTCCTCCAGGTTGCTCCTCTGAGGCAAGTTCTCAAGGCCACCGCACTTTGAAACCCAAGAGAGACCTGAGATTGTTTTCTCCAAGACAAGGCGAGGAACCATGGTTCTGTTCTAAACTTTCCAGAAGACTACATTCTTTGAAAAGTTTTCCTAAGGGCGCAGGTGCTTGGCTTTGGAGGATGTGCACGTCCTCCCACTTACATGGAGAGTCCTCAGAGACGAGACGGAGCCTGAGTGCAGCAGGAGAGCAGGAGGGCTGGGTCTCCATGGCAGGAGTTCACAGGAAGTGGTTGGGGGCTGTTCTCCCCCCTGGACACTGTCCATCTGGGCTTCTTTCTTTGAATCAGAAACAGAAGTTCCAGAGAAAACCTGCTGACCCATCTGCCCAAACAAAGGGCCCTGGGAGTGAGGAGAGGGTTGTCCAGAGCACCTCTGGAAAGGGCTTCCTGGATGCAGCAACAGGAGCCTTGGGTCTCAACAGCCCAGAGACCAAAAAAATAAAAAAATAAACAAGCCTGATTCTTGGCAAAACTGGAAGGAAAGTGAGGTTTGCTTGTGAGATCCTTTCTCTGTTCACCTGTTTGTGCTTGATCTGCTTTTCCCTACACGAGCCCAATGGCTTCCCATTGCAGCTGGAGGAAATGGAGCCCCCTTCCCTGCCCCTCAAGCTCCAGAGCTGTCCTCCCCGTTTCCCATCCGGTTTTAACCCCCACATACCTGTGCCTGGCAGGCTGTGGCTTCTTTGTTGTTTTGATTCTCTTCCTCCTTGAAAATCATCTTTGTTAAATAACCCTAATATGATCATAAGGTATTGCTTCACTCCAGATTAATGTGTGGAGGGGGGAAATGCTACTGGAGACAGTGGGGTGACGTAGAACTCCCAATGTCCGTGTTATAATCATTTTCCATGAACAGAAATAAAAGAAAATGCCCCTCCATCAGGCCCAGGGACACCGTCTCTGTTTACTTTGGGCCTGGCTGAAGTTTAGCAATGTCAAAGAGAACAGACCACAGTGAAGCTTGGACTTTCCATTGATAAAAGCCTCACTGCTTCTGGCGTGAAGCCACCAAGGCTGGGGGGCACAGGACATGTTGGGAAGAGGCTCCATCTGAAGAGGAGGGAATTGAACAAATCTTGGTTTGCTCTGTCGTTAAGGCAACATCTCAAAAGGATGCTCCAAGGCTGTTTATTTCATTGCTAAATAAAGGAAGACCCACTTATTTGGAGAGTCCTTGGCGAAGAAGCCATGTTCTTGGAAATGGTCAAGGGTTGTTTGTGACTTAGAGGTGAAGAAAGTCCCAGTAGTCCCTCAGTCAAATAATGTCATCCACTCCAGAATCGTTGTCATCTCCTCTTATATTCTGAAGCTGGGCATAGAGAAGTTAGAAGTCCAGTGTGGCGCTGCACGAAACTACCAGTGCTTCTCATTGCAGACAGCCCCAGTTTTTCACAAAACCATCATGATCACGCAAATACCACCAAATAAAGTTTCCCACTTTATGAGTCCCATTTGGAAACTTCGAGCACTGTTAGTACTTTTCAGATAGAGAAAAGTTTCTTTTCCAAGTATCTTTTTGATTGGAAGAATAACCTTGGTGCTTTGTAGATAGATGGGGCTGATGATTTCATCAGAGCCAGGGTTTGGAGTTGCTACCTTTTCCATAAATTTGGGAAGTACTGAGAGTTTTGGTTCTTCCAGTGACATAAGGAAAAAGGCAGACAAGTTCCCTACTCTCAGGGAGTGTGAATTCTAGTTAAAGGCAAGAAAACCAACCAACAAATAAATAAATAAAACAGGATAGCTTCAGAATTCAATGATATCCCATTTGACCATGCAGGCTGCGCCCAGACACCATTCACACTGCAGTCTAAGTGAGTGGTGCTGCCTGTGCACTAGTAGGAGGCAGCCCTGTGTGATTCAGATTGTGAAAAATGCTATGAGGAAAATAAAACAAGGTGAGTGGTGGCTGGGGTTTCAGTGAATATTAGGGATTGGTTGGAAAGGAAACAGTCTCTCTGGGAAGATGTCATTTGACATGAAGAAGTAAAGAGCAATGTAAAGACTGGGGGAGAACATTCCAGGTGGAGGAAAGAGCTGTTGCAAAGATGCTGTGGGAGGCTGAATGATGACCTCTCAGACATGTCCATGTCTGGAACCTGTGAGTCTGTCACCTTACAGGGTAAAAGAGACTTTGAAGATGCAACGAAGGTAAGGATTTTGAGATGGGAGATTAGCCTGGATTATCTGGATAGACTCAATGTCATCACAAGGATCCTTATAAGGGAAAGAGGGAGGCAAGAGGGTCAGAGTAAGTGGTGGAAGCTGTGATGGTGGAAGCAAGAGATGGAGGTGATGCAAGGAAGGGCCACAAGCTGAGGAATAGAGGGGGACTCTAGAAAGGGCAAGGAAAGGGCTTCTTCCCTAAAAGCCACCAGAAGGCAGTAGTCTTGTCAACACTTTGACTTTAACCCCGTAAGACCAATATTGCACTTCTGGCCTCCAGAAGTGTAAGATAATAAATTCATGTTGTTCTAAGCCACTAAGTTTGTGGTGATTTGTTGTAGCCACCAAAGGACACTAACACCGATGCTCAGGCAGGAATAAGAAGCAGATCAGACTTGGCCAGGAGAAGATGAAATTAGACAGGACTGGGGACCAGGTCCTCTATTGCCTGGTGGGCTGCACTAAGGATCCTGTATTTTATTCTGAGGGTGACTGGAAGCCCCTGAAGAGCTGCATGCAGGGGGATGGCATGTTCCAATTTATGTTCTTAAAGGATCATGGTGACTGCTCTGTGGAAATGGATGAGAGGGGACAAGAGTTAGAAAGCAGGAAGGCGGTGAGCGAGCCTTTACCCCAGTCCAGAAATGAACTGAAGGTGATTTGAAGAGAGGCAGACGGAGTTGGGATGTGTTTTGAAGTGTCAAATCAATGTACAAAGACCACCAGAGCAATCAGAAACAAAGCTGAGTTTATTGCTTGCCAGGCAAGGGAGACAGGAAAGGAAAGAGCTAAAATTATGGCTACAATGAGAAAGTACAACAACAAAAAAGGGAAGATTCTGAGAACAGGTGTCTCTTTAGCTGGATGGATTGTAACTCTTCTTTGCAATTGACCATTACACTAATTAACAACACAAAAGCTCAGGCATAGTTTTCAAAAAGAGGTCAAAATGGGTTGTTTAGGCTCTAGTGGGTTCCCTGACACACAGCAGTCAAATTCATAACCCCATGCTCAAGACTTAGTGATGTTTTTCTTCATCAGGAAACAGAGTCGATAGTATTTGATATTTGATTTAAGTATTTGAGGTGAGTCAAAGAATGAAATCAATGTTGATTCTTAGTTTTTGGCTTAAGTACCTGGAAAAATGAGGTAGACACTTACTGAAGGGAAGTAACAAGTTTGGCGGGAAGAATTAAGAGTTCTGTTTGGGATTATTTGAAGTTAAGATACCCATTAGATATCTGAGTGGAAATGTCAAGTAAATGTTCGAACATTTAGAGGAAAGGACTGGGCTGGAGATATAAACGTGTGAGTCAACAACATACGCATAAAAGAGTTTTAAAATCAACTCTTTTGTGCTATAGTTAACATAAAATTACAGGCACCCATTTTAAGTGTGCAGTTCAATGAGTTTTAACAAATGTGTACACCCAGGTAACCCCAATGCAATCAAGATACAGAACAATTCCATCACCCCAAAAAGTTCTTTCTCAATCCTTTGCAGTCAATGTTCCCCTCACCTGGCCTCAAGAAACAATTGATATGCTTTCTATCCGTATAGATTACATTTGCTTTTCTAAAATTTCATAGACATGGAATCATACAGTAAAAATTCCTTTTGTATCTAACCTCTTCTGCTCAAAGTTTTTGAGATTCATCCATGTTGTTGCATGTATCATTGACTTGTTCCTTTTTATTGTTGAGTACCAGAATTTGTTTATCCCTTTATCTATCGATGGGTATTTGGGTTATTTCTAGTTTTTAGCGATTATGAATAAAGTTGCTCTGAACATTCAAATATCTTTCTGTGGACATTTTTCTTTTCATTTCTCTAGGGTAAATAAATAAAATTGGGGTTGTCAGAGTCATATGGAAACTTTCTAAGAATCTGACAAACTATTTCCAAGTGGTTGTACTATTTTACATTCCCACCAGCAACGTAGAAAGTTCCAGTTGCTCCACATCATCACCAACATTTTGTGTTGCCAGGTGCTTTTTGTTGTTGTTGTTGTTTGTTTGTTTTTTATTTTTACCCATTCTAGTGTGAGTGTAGGGGTATCTCATTGTGGTTGTAATTTATATTTCCCTAATGACTAAAGATATTGGGCATTTATGTGCCAATTTTTTAATTTGAATATCTTCTTTGGTGAAGTGTATTTTCAAATCTTCTGTTCATTTTTTATTGAGTTATTTGTTTTATTTTAAATATTATAAGAGTTCTTTATAAATTCCAGTTATAAATTTTTTTATCAGATATATTCATTGTGAATATTATTTCCAGTCTGTTACTTGCTTTTTCTTTTCTTTTCTTTTTTTTTTTTTTAAGATTCATTTATTTATTTTACTTTTATCCATTTTAGTCCCCCTCCCCCCGTTTTTGCTGTTTTGTGTCCATTTGCCGGGCAATTCTGTGTGTCTGTTTCCTGCCCTCCTCTCATCCTTCTCCTCCTGTCTTCACTGGGATTTGATCCTGGGAACCTCTGATGTGGGAAAGAGGCATTCTGCCACCTGTGCCATCTCAGTTCCTGGTTTTTCGGCGCGTCTCGTCTTGGCTCTACCTTGTGTCACTCTCCTGTTACGTCACCATCTTGCTGCGTGGCTCAGCGGGGCCTGGCAAGCCCATGCACAGGGCCTGATGGCCTGTGCACCTTTTATATTTTTTCTTTTATTTTACCAGGAGGTCCCAAGGATTGAACCTAGGTCCCTCCTTATGGGAGATGGACGTCCAACCATTTGAGCCACATCCGCCCCCATTTTTTATTTTGTTAATGATGTTTTTCAAAGAGTAAAATATTTTAATATTGATGAAGTCCAATATATATTTTTTTTCTTTTATGATTCATAATTTTCTTGTTTTATCCAAGAAATCTTTTTCTATCACAAGACAGCAAATATTTTCTCCTAAATTTTCTTCTAAAAGTTTTATTGTTTTAACTTTTATGTTCAGGTCTACAGTCAATTTCAGGTTAGTCTTAGTGTATGGATGAGTTTCATTTTTTTCAAACATTAAGTGTAATGTTGGCTGGAGATTTTTTCATAGTTGTCCTTTCTTCAGTTCGAGGAAGTTTTCTTCTATTCCTAGTTTGCTGAGTATGAAGAGATGTTGAATTTGGCCAAATGCTTTTTCTGCATCAATTAAGATGATCATATATTTTTTCCCCTTTCTTGTGCTAATATCAGGAATTACACTGATTGATTTGAATGTTAAACTATTCTTTCACTCATGGTCAAAACTTACCATTGTGGATTAATATTTACGTCATGCTATTTGTTTTCTGTTTGTCCAATTGTTTTTTGTTCCTTTTCCCTTCTTTACCTGCCTTCTTTTGAATTAAGTAAATATTTTTTAGATTTCATTATATCTCCATTATTGGCTTAGTAGCCATGCCCTGTTTTCAAGTGGTTGCTCTATAGTTTACAATAAGCTTTTTTTTACACAATTATTTATTTGTTTATTAAGCATTTTTATTGAGATATATTCACATACCATATGATCTATCCAAAGTGTATAATCAATGGCTTTTTTAAAGCTGTTAAAAAGTCCTTTATTGTAAAAATGTAAAATAAATAGAAAAAGAGATTGAAAGAAATTACAAATTTTAAAGGAGAGTGCAAGGCCAGGTTAGATTTTATAATCAATTATAAAAAATAGATAGCATAACAACAAATCTTTATAAATGTAAATAATAATTCAAATATACTAGAAATTAATTATAACATAATTCTAATTTTTATATTACACTTCTAACTATTGGACATAATATTCTCTAAGAATGAAATAAATTTGGGGTTTAGTTATTTAATTTCCATTTAAGCCATAATTCTTTCTAGATAATCAAATTCCTGTTTGGGAATTCTTCACATCTTAATGGAATGAATTACAGCGGATAACAATTTGCCAATTCATAATTTTATGAGGCAGAAAAACTCAAAATCTTGTTCAACAGTAGTTATGCTAAATCATTATTGATGCAGATAGATTATTTTAATTAAAGAGTATGAATAAGAAAGGGTTAAAGAAAAATGAAGTATCCAAAAATATATCTCTTCTCTAGTTCTCCTCAAATTAAAAGCAAATGTTAAGGAAGCGGATGTGGCTCAATCAATAGGGCTCCTGTTTACCATATGGGAGGCCCCGGGTTCGATTCCCAGGGCCTCCTGGTGAAGGCAAGCCAGCCCGAATGGCATGGTGAGCTGACCCAGCAGGACAACCCAACAAAGGGAGACAAGCAGACACAGAAAAATGCACAGCAAATGGACACAGCGAGCACAAGCAGCAAGGGGGGATAAATAAATAAAATCTTTAAAAAAAAAAAAAAAAGCAAATGTTTATTTTGCATGAAAAAAATTACTGAATACTGATCACAGGAACAATTTGCCAGTTGCATTAATTGTTGTTCATATACTATAATGTTGTTATTTTACATTTATCTGGTCTACTCTCTCTTATTTGGTTACTATTTGCATGGAATACCTTTTTCCCTCCTTTTACTTTTAACCTGGTTGTGTCCTTACGTCTGAGGCGGGTGTCTTGTAGACAACATATAGATGGCTCATAATTTTTTATCCATTCATCAGTCTATGCCTTTTGATTGGGGAGATCAATCCACTAACATTCAGTATTATTACTGTAAAGGCATCACTTCATCCACTTTGTCCTTCAGCTCTCTGTTGTCATATCATTCTATTGTCTGTCTTTTTATCCTTTAGTTTTACCCTTCCTAATAATCTTCATTTTTAAACTCTTCAACTCTCTCACCCTTGTTTTTTCCTTTCAGGCTGCAGCACCCTTAGTGTTTCTTGCAAATCTATCAGTTTTTGTTTGTCTGAGAAGACTTTGAACTCACCCTCATTTTTGAAGGACAGCTTTGCTGGATACAAAATTCTTGGCTGGCAGTTTTTTTCTTTCAGTACCTTAATTACATCATGCCACTTTCTTCTCTCCTCTATGGTTTCTGACGAGAGGTCGGCACTTAATCTTATCAAGTTTCCCTTGTATGTGATGCTTTGCTTTGCTCTTGCTGCTTTCAGAATCCTGTATCTCTGATAGTTGTCATTCTGAAACTATCTCAAGGTAGGTCTATTCAGGTTTATTTTGTTTCGGGTGTGTTGTCCTTCTTGGATATTGATATTTATGTCCTTCATAAGGGTTGGGAAGTTTTTGGTCATTATTTGCTCAAATATTCTTTCTGCCCCTTTTCCATTCTCTTCTCCTTCTGGAACACCGATAATGCGAATGTTTGTGTGTTTTACATTGTCCTTCACTTCCCTGAAACTCTGTTCCATTTTTTCCATTCTCTTCTCTTTCTGTTCTCCTTTCTTTTCCAGTTCAGATGTTCTGTCTTTGAAATCACTAATTCTGTCTCCAAGTACTTCAAATCTTAAGTGCCTCTAATGTAATTTTAATCTCATCCATCATGTCTTTCATTCCCATAAGGTCTGTTACTTTTCTTTACAGGCTTTCAAATTCTTCTTTATGCTCACCCAGTGTCTTCTTAATATCCTTTATTTCTTTAGTTATATTTTCTTTACATTCTTTGAAGTGATTTAAGAGAGTTGTATGATTATCATTGATTAATTGTATTAAGTCCTGTATCTCTTCAGGATATTTGGTTTGTTCTTTTGGCTAGGCCATCTCTTTCTGTTTCCTAGTATGGCTTGTAATTTTTTACTGATGTCTACGTGTCTGAATAGTTGGTGAATTTACTCTGATGACTAATTTCTCTCTCTTGCCTTTGTTTTATTTCCCACAGCTCTTCTTTGATATTTGGTTCAACTTATTCTCAATCTTTAAAATTGCCCAGCTTACATTTTCAAAATTGGGCCAGGGACTCACCAGTGGGGTGCAGATTTTCTCCTTGGGTACAGAAATCACCAGCAGTTTTCATCCATGCAATTTCCAGACCTGCCAGCAGATGGCACTTATCAGGGCACCTTTCCACAGAGGTGTTTCAGTTTGGGCTTTCCTGTGTTCCTATGTTTACTCTCCAGACAGGAGAGTCAAAGCTGGCTCTGCTGGCTGAATTCACTGAAGAAAAGCACCCCGAGAGCCCCTCCCCTTTTCCCTTGAACCACCTGACAGGGAGGAAGGTGTCTGCTCCCCTCTCAGTTGGCTGCAGTGAGCCAGGGGTTTTACCTCAGCTTAATACTTTGGGGGTAGGGCAGGGGAGTCCTTCCCAGCTGCCCTTGGGCCTTGTTAACTCACATCTGCCATTTTGGTTTATTCGTCTCTCTGTCCCTCACCCTCCTAGGAGTTGAAAAGCACTGTCCTGGTCTGTTGGCCCCCAAAGAGCTTTTGGCTCTTTCTCCATTGTTTTTGTGAGAGCATTGAGCTTTGCCTGTTAGTCCAATGCCATCTTCCCACAATTACAATGTGCTTTTTAAACTTACTACTGTAAACCTTCAAATACTGCATCACATATTATGTACACTTCTATTTCTCCCTTCTGTTCTTGGCACTATAATTTACCAAATTTTACATTCTCATGTGTTATAAGCTCCACAATATATTGTTAATATTTTGTATTAATAGTTGATTTTTTTTTTAAATTTGAGACCAAAATATTTTATATTTGCCCACAAATTTACCATTTCCAGCACTCTTAATTCCTTTGTTTAGATGCAAGTGTAATTTTCCTTCAGCCTAAATAACTTCCTCTAACTTTTCTTATAGTGGTAGTTCTGCTGAAGTTTGTTTGTAAAAGTCTTATTCATATTGGAAGGATATTGGTTATAGAATTCTAGATTGACCATTATTCTCTTTTAGTGTGTTTGGATTCTGTCACTTATTTTGAGAAATAATTTATCTATCTTCTTGGTGATTCTTTGAAGGTTTTGTATCTTTATTTCTTCTGTTCACTTTTAAGATTTTCTCTTTGTCCTTGGTTTTCAGCATTTTTATGATGTGCCTACATGTGACTTTCTTTAAAGTAATACTGTCTGAAGTTTTGTGGGGTTTTTTGTTTGTTTGTTTGTTTGTTTGTTTGTTTTAATCTTTTTCTGCTTGAATATTTAATACTACTTAACCCATGGCTTACATTTTAAAAAATCAGTTGTGGAAAATCTTCTATCAATGTCAGTTCAAGTATTTATTTTCTTTCATTCACTTTCTCTTCTTCTTCTGGGACTCCAATTGCATTTCTGTTTGTCCTCTTCCCTGTATCTCTTATCCTCCTTTTTTCCCCATTATTTTTCCTTTTGTACTTCACTCTAAATATTTTCTACTGACTTATCTTTTAATTCACTAATCTTCTCTTCAGCCACATCTAACCTACTAGTAAATCCATTCACTGAATTTATACATTTTTATAGATTTTAGTTTTTATGTTAAAATTCTATTTATTCTTGAGTTAATTTTGGAAATTTGTATTTTTTCTGGAAAAGTATTTATTTTATCCAAATCTTCAAGTGGTATTTCCTGAGTTAACTTTCAATTTAATTGTTCCCCTTTATTTTTCTTTGTTTTCTCTTTTGTTAATTTCTGTTCTTTTTAAACTTCACTTATTCTACACTCTTTAGTTTATTTCATAATTTTTGTTTTGCTTTTAGATTTAAATTTAATTTGTTTCCTATCAGTTTTTAAAATAAATTCATTTAATTATATAAATTTACTACTAAGAAACTCTTTAGCTGCCCCCAGAAGTTTTCATATATTGCATTTTTTATACCACTTAATATCTTACTCTTTCTATAATTTTTTCCTCTTTAACCAATTGGTGGAGTAGTTATAAATTTCTTTATAATTAATTTTTTATTTTTAGAGAAACTTTAGATTATATACATGTTGCATAAAAAATATAAGGGATTCCTATATGCCCCACTCCCTCCCCCTCCCACACTTTCCCACATTAAACATCCTTCATTAGTGTGGTACATTTGTTATAATTGATGAACCCATATTGAAGCATTGCTACTAACCATGGACTACAGTTTACATTATAGTTTACACTTTGTCTGGCACAATTTTGTAAGTTATGGCAAAATATACAATGGCCTGTATCTGTCACTGCAATATCATGCAGGACAAATCCAATGTCCCAAAAATGCCCCACATTACATGATGGAGTTTCAATTAAAGGCCATGGCAACTGAAAGAACAGAAGGTCACCCTGGAATGTAGGAAACAAGCCCTCCGGTCTCATGCTAATAGGAGCTGGGTGGGGAAACATCCTGAGCTTGTAAGATTTACAATGTCTGTGAATTTCATGAAGGAAAAGAGGAACTGAGCCATCAACCTTTAAGACTTGTTAATTTCAGTAAAATGTAACTGTCAAGTATCTATTGCCCTTGCACATGCTCACACGTATTTTCTTTGTTCTAAAGCCAAATAAAAGCCACACTTTATGAGGTGGCAGGGCTCTTCTCTGCATATCGGACGGAGAGTCCCCTGATCCCAGTTTTTCTTCTCTTTGTCTTATTCCTTCTTTCTCATCCGCGGCACCGTTTTCACGGACCCAGAGCCTGACCGGCAACAATTACATCTATTTTTTCCTCTTCCATCCCTCAGAACCTGATGGCTACTTCCTTTACATCAATGATAAGCGTTCTTCCATTGCTAGAATAATAATGTCTATAGTAGAATAATAATAAGTCTACTTTAGTCCATTGTTCATTCCCCAATTTTGAGGATTTGGGGATGTTGATGCCCACTCTGCTTCTAATTGAGAGGGGGCTTAGATCCCATGGGGCAGATGGATGGAGATCTTGCAGTTGCAGACACTCTCTGTTCCTTGGGATGGGCTTTGTCCTTCATCATCTCCTTGTTACTTGTCCTGGGTGAGTCCCATGAACTGGAGAGTAGGTGTTGCAACTCTGCTGAAATTCAGAGCTCCACTGGCACATGGATGAACCAAAGATTTAAGTCTCTGGGACATATATTTATCAAGTATAGTGCCAATTATGGGTTCAAATAAAAGGGGCAGAAGAGCCATGTGTAGAGAATCTACAAGTGAGTCTAACTCTGTTACACCAGGGAGCATAAATTCCAAAGGAAGGCCCACTGACAGGGTGCTGAATTCCTGAGCTGTCTGCTCTGCTTATAGTTTCTGGATATCTCTAGAGCCCTCAGGAGCCCTGCTATTTGAGGCATTGTTTACTGTGGCAGTCAATGAGAGTCTTTTGAGACTTGCATAGGTGTAACCTCTGGAATGACCTCCTGACTCACTTTGAAATCTGTTAGCCATAAAAACTCATTTGTATTTACCATGTCTCCCTTTCGGTCAAGGTCTTTTTCCAGATGCATTGCTAGTTGGTGCTTGGTAATAATCCCTCAGTGCCAGGGAGGCTCTTCCCTGGGAGTCATGTGTCACACTGTGGGGCAGATAGTGCATTTATATGATGAGTTTGGCTTAGACAGAGGCTACATTTGAGCCACAAGAAAGCTTTCAGGAGGTAACTCTTAGGCAGTATATAATACTAGGCTGTTTCAATTTCACAGGAACATAAGTAAAATCATCAATGTCAATAGCCTGGCATAATGGTTTGCCTTCCTTCACTAGACATTGCCCTTGCACTTGGGGAATTCTTGTTGTCTTGTTAGAGAATGTAGTAGAACTCCCAAGGATGGGAATTCAATATTCTTTCAGTTGTGTGGATCTCCACCCACGGAGACAATGTCCCATAAACACTTGAATATATTCATATGCCTTGGAGGCATGCTCCACGTCACTGACACCCCACAACAGTGATCCTCCCCTGCCACTGCTGTGACCCTTTTGTGATCCAAAAATCTCTCCAAAAAAGAAGGCAACAAAATATCCAAATAAAGTTAATAAGAAAATGAAATAATATTTTAAAAAATAACCAATAAAATACAAAATTTTTTTAAAATTTGAAGCAATGAAAGTTTTTAAAAATTTAGACATTGTGTCTTTCATCACTGTAAGATTTGTTGACTTGTATGTACAGTGACATTTTCTTCCATATATTCCCTCAGTGTCTTATTTTTTTCATTTTATCTTCAAAGTAGCTTTAAGATACAGAAAAGTCACATAGAGAATACAGGTGATTCCCATATACCCAACACCCTCTGCCCTTTTCCCCTCTCCCTTATTAATAACATTTTACATGTAGATGGTACATTTGTTACAGTTGTACAAATATTGAAGCATTGCTACTAACCATGGTCAATGGTTGACATTATGGCTTACATTTTGGATCATACACTTTTATAGATTTTGACAAAATTTGAAGTGGCCTGTACCTGTTATTGCAATATCATGCTCAACAATTCTAATGCCCTAAAAATTCCCTATGTTCCATCTATTCTTCCCTTCCCCTCCCCTCAGAACCTATGGTAATCACTAAGCTTCAATTTTGGAAGAATAAGATTCTTAGTTACTTGCAATAATATTGAGGGCTTGACATATCGATCTGTTTTCTTTTATTAGGCACTGCCTATGTTCTAGAGGGATTCTTGTCCCTCTTTTAAGAACATAGCAGGACTCCCCAGTATGGAAGTTTAATATTTTCTTGTTTATTGTGTGGGTCTCCACCCACTGATGTCACACACTATGACAAGATGAACAGTTAGATATTCTATAGAAGCATGCCCCAGGTGCCCCCTATTCTGTAACCCCCCACACACACACCCAACACCCTACACCAGTAACCCCCACCTGCCATATTTGCTAAAAGAACATTTCCAACATTATAGATTTAATCACAGACCTGCAAATCCCCAGAGTTCATCTGCTCCTTCCCCCTACCCTCCCTGCTGTCCCAAGGATAGTCCAACCCAACCCCCTTATCCTACCCCCCCTCACAGGCCAGCGCCATCGAACCCAGTCATGTCAATGCACCACTGTCTCGCCCATCCACTGCCCAACCACACCCTTCCACCTTATCATAGCTTTTGCCCTTATGGGCATCGGCTCACCATCCTCTACTCCCTTTCTGTCTCCTGGAAACCTGTCATCCAGACTCCAGCTCCATGAGTTTGCTCAATTTGCTTAATTCATATCAATGAAGTCATGTAATATGTGTCCTTCTGTGCCTGGCTTACTTCACTCAAAATAAGATCTTCAAGATTCAGATATATATGGGTGTATTGATTATATGTTTTTTGTTGGTTGTAACTTAATTGTATTATGGTCATAGAACCTAATATACATGAAACTGATTAAAAAAATTTGTTGAGACTTCGTTTGTGATCTAGCACATGGCAAATTTTTTAAATGTCCCATGGACACTTGTAAAGAATATATATTCTCTATTGATTGGGTGTAGAGTTACCTTTATGTATCTATTCAATAAAGCTTGTTAATTCTATTACTCAAATATTCAATATGCTTACTTTTTGGGGGGATCTATCAGTTTCTGAAATCCAGCTCCCACATGTGGCTACCTCAATTTCTTGTAAATTGACCGGTTTTATTTTATATATTTTGAGCCCATGATTTTAATATGTTTTTGGCAGATTGTTCCTTTTATTAAATTGTAGCAACCCTTCGTATTCTGTCAATCACCTGAAATTGTACTTTTTCTAATATTGATATTGCTCCCTTAGATTTCTGTGGTTTAGCCTTTACTTGGTATATTTTTTAGAACTTTGTTTTCAGCTTTTTGACTAGCTGTTAATTTTATATGTGTATCTCTCAGGCAGTATATAACTAGATTTTATTTTGTTATTCAATCTGATGGACCCCAGTCTTTTAGTGTGTGCTTATTATGTTTAATGATATTGTTATTGTTGACATATTTGGATATATTTCTATCACCTTTTAAAAACATATCTGTTCAATTTTTCCCCCAAAGTATTTTCCCTCACTGTTTTTTATTAGTTTGATAAAACAGCCTATATTTTCTTTTATTTAAACAAAGGAATTTATTTTCCTTTGCAACTTACGTAAGCAGATTTCAACAGAGATTTTATTTTTGTTCTTTTCGTGATTACCCATGCACTTTTTAAAATGAAGAAAGCAGATTTTTATTTTCAAGTTCTTCAGAGATTATTGAAATCCTTTTGAAAAGTGTCCCAAATCAAACTGAAGACTCATTATCAAAATAAAACACTGTGACATTAAGAGTTCTTTAAGGCTATAATATTTTCACATTACTTTGTTTTTAAACCATTTGAATGTTCTGTAGGTCACACTTTAAACATTTATTAAACACATGAAATAATAGTATTTTTCAAAGCACAACCATAACATAGAAGAACTTAAGACAAAGATCAAATCTGCTTTATACACAGGGGTGGGGGGCAACCTGGTACATAACACATTAATATTTCCCCAAAAAAGTTTGCCAGAAACAGCTTCGATGTTTAGTGTTTAAAAATAAAACAACCTTCTAATTTAGAGAAATCAAGGCATCATTTGATTAGTAAAGCCTATTCTTACCCTCAATTTTACAGTTGTTTATCTTCATTTAGAAGCTAAATTTATGAGACAACAACAAATTTTGTTACAGTATAAAAATCTTAGGAACAACAAATTACAAATAATCAATTTTAAAAAACAATAATGTTTTCTTTTCTAAAATGTAAACATCTGGGGAAGCAGGCGTAGCTCAGTGGTTGAGTGCCTGCTTCACATATATGAGGTCCCAGGTTCAATCCTTTTAGGAGGAATTACTTCCTAAAAAAATAAAATAAAATGTAAACATCCAGAAAATAAAACATACGTGGTATTCCAGGTATCAAAACACTGGTAATTCACTTGCAAGAGACATGTGGTCTAGTATATCTGGTGGCAGGACTTTTGTTCTCGTGTAAAGCACTTCACCAAATGAACCAGGCCATTATTACTTAAAAGATCTACTCTTTTCACCCAGTTTCCTTATTTGAGCAGAAATGCATCCATTTCTGTGGAATTTTGGCTGTAGGACCAGGCCACACACAGGAAAAGTCTCAAATATTTAAAAGTTGTTTGGCTGGAGAAAAGTGCTTTCTTGAGCGCTCATCTTGGCAGCACATATACTAAAACTGGAACGAAACAGATTAGCACAACCCCTGCGCAAGGATGACGTGCAAATTCGTGAAGCGTTCCATATTCTATAGCTATTAGGGGCAATGCGATATCATCTCACACCTCATAGAATGGCCAGTATTAAAAAGAAAAACAAAAACAGAAAACCCTAAGTGCTAGAGAGGATGTGGAGAAATGGGAACTCTCCTTCACTGTTGGTGGGAATGTAAAATGGTGCAGCCTCTATGGAAGACAGTTTGGCGGTTCCTCAGGAAGCTAAATATAGAACTGCCATATGATCCAGCAATTCCTCTACTAGGAATATATCCAGAAGAACTGAAAACTGTGACGTGAACAGACGTTTGCACACCGATGTTCGTAGCGGCATTATTCACAATTGCCAAAAGATGGAAACAGCCCAAGTGTCCACCAACTGATGATGGATAAACAAAACGTGGTATGTATATATATACATATAATGGAATATTGTGCTGCTGTAAGAAGAAATGAAATTGGGGCACATATGATAACATGGATGAACTTTGAAGACATTATGCTAAATGAAATAAGCCAAAAGGACAAATGTTGCATGGCCTCACTAACATGAAATAAATACGAAGAATAAATGCACGGAGCTAAAACCTAGAGTGTAGGTTATTAGGAGCTAAGCAGAGGGATGAGAACGGGTACTGATGCTTAATGTATGTAGACGTTTTAATTAGCTTGACTATAAGAGTGTGGAAATGGATAGAGTTGATGGTAACACATTATAGTGAGTAGAACTAACAAATGTTCCACAACAATGTGGTGTGTCGGTGGAGGGGTGTTGTATGGGAATTCCACACATGCGCACGATGGTTTTCTAAGTTCACAACTTCCCTAGTAAAATACACACGCACACATATCTTTTTAGGTGTTTTCTGGAAACTTGGAGGCGGTGGTTGGTCACCTTGTGCTTGAAGGCATTCCTCAGTGAACTTCTTCCCTACAGTCCTCAGGGTAAAGCACAGATCTGGTCTCCCGGCAGGGTTGCTTCTGGCTGGCACGCCAAGCAGCAGGACATCCTCGCAGGCATTCCGCAAGCAGCACAGTGGAAGCTCTGCGGTGCCACGCTGTCCGCTCCACCCCAGCCTCCAGCCTGAGCTGTTCCACCCAGCTGCAGGGCGTTCACGCCGCCCGGGAAGGCAGGGTGGCGGCTCTGGGCTCCCACCCATGTGCTTTTAACACCATGGCATGGGCACCATGTGGAGCCAGAGGCCACTCTACATTGGAAGAACTTATGAAAGTAAAATGACAGCAGCCTACCTTTGAAATTAGATTTGGGGACAGATAAAGTTATTTTCTGTATTGTTTGTATAATTTTATTCCATTTTAGCTCATTTTCTTAAATTAGCTAACCTTTGGAACATTATGTTTTGCATGAAAAACAAATCATTTTTAAAATTCTGCCTGGGGGTCAGATGTGGCTCAACTGGTTGGGGGTCCGTCTCCCATATGGAGGGACCCGGGTTCGATCCCCTGGACCTCCCGGTAAAAAAAAAAAAAAAAAAAAAAAAATTATGCCTATGTGAAAAAAAATACATAATACAGTAAAGTGAAATTGAGTGCAAGATTTTAGGGATATGTGTTATGCACATTTGTCTAGAGAGCAATAATTAGTGTGCATTGGGTTCTTAGAATTCATACCTTTAAAATGGTTAAGAACCACTGGTTCAGGTCTGGGTTTTGGGTAACACTGGGGCTGTGGCCACTGGTCCTGAAAAAGTGCTTTGTGAGAAATACAAGTTCTATCACCACGTATATTTGGGAAATGCTGCATAGAATATCCTTCTCTAGGAGGTTTACAATGCTTGGATTATATTCGAGTCCCTAAGAACTCCTCCACTAAAGAAACCTCTTTAACTTTGTTAAGCCAAGGTCTCCCTAACTGCTTTGATGCCAGAATCCTTGTTTCCAGTATTCCTTCCTAGCCTCCCACCAAACATCATGGGGAATGCTGTTGCACAATCATCTCCACCTCTGGATTAAGCCAGTCTTCAGGATTGTTTTATAAAACTGCTTTTACCGGGAAGCGGCTGTGGCTCAATCAGTAGGGCTCCCGTTTACCATATGGGAGGCCCCGGGTTCGGTTCCCGGTGCCTCCTGGTGAAGGCAAGCCAGCCCGCGCGGTGTGGTTAGCTGACCCAGCGAGCACAAGCAGCAAGGGGGGGTGTGAATGAATAAATAAAAAAAAACAAAACAAAAAAAAAAACAACTGCTTTTACTGAACTGCATTTTGGTTTTGCACTATCAGCCAGTGTGGAGGGATTTAATAAGAAACAGGCCAACTGCTGGTTTCAAAATGCTGGGGCACAGATGTTCAGGACCCTTCCTAAGAAAGAGGAAGAGAAGCTTTCCAGTCAAGGAGAAGGGCAAAGAGAGTGCTTTGGGTGGTGGCCAAGGGAAATCCCAAGTAGACAGCTGGGTGGTAGGTCTGGAGAGCAATTGTCCAAGATGTTAAAGGAAGATGGAGCCTCCAGGGATGCCTCTAGGGAAACAAATGGAATAGGTAGCTTATCTGACAAGTTTGACCATGTAGAAAATTGTATTGAGAGGCATTTCTATAGCTTTGAGGGGTATAGAGTTTCAAAGATAGCTAAGCAAAAATAGAAAAAAAATGAAAAAATTATCAACTCCAAGAAAAACAAAAAATTGTATAGGCAAGAAGATGTAATTACAGTTCATTACGTGGCTCATCAAAGAACAATATTTATATCATCATAATAATGTGCAAACTCTAAAGGTAGATTTAACCCTAAATTGTGATATAAATATATTGAGACAACATGGAGATGTAGGGGCTAAGGGCTTCACCTACCATTAACAGGATGTCAACAGGCCAAGAATATGCAGGAGACCCCCTAGTGGGGTTGGCTTTAGGCAGAGAGGCAAAAACAGCCGAGGAGCCCCAAAGAAAATTACCCAACTTTCCACATTCCCCATAGCAGTTATGTTCTGTTTGCGGGGTCTTGTTAGCTTGTTGATTTTGTGTCCACAGTGGTGCCCTAAGAAGAGCACTGGCAGATTAAAAGGCAAACTCAATTCTCAACAAAGCCTCCTTCAGCTCTTCTCTTTTGAAAGCATTTTGGGATTTGTTAGCGTTGGATGTCAGGCTGAATCATATGCAGTTTTAAATTCAAAAACAGACTCGACTCCCTGGGTTTTAAAAACATATGTCATATGTAGGCAGAGGAACTCTGTAAAGATGTGGGCTGCAATTCAATTTTCAAAGGGAACATTTGCTTTTAAATACTTTGTTTTCTGGGCAGGTATCATTTTACTCTCCTGTTAGGGTTGACAATGGGGAATCTATTGAGAGCCTCTATGGTAGAGTAAAAATGTTTAGGTGCCCTTCTCCTCAAGAAAGAGGAAGATAGGGGTTCCAGCCAAGGGGAGGGGTGAAAAGGATTCTCAGGATGGATCTCTATGCAGAAATCAAGGAGGCTGCAGCTTGTCACGGGGAAGCATTAAACAAACAACTCTTTCCCCACTTCCATCTTCGCCAGCCTGTAACTGATACTTGGGTCCTACTTACACTCTACTTGTGCATCCATTTCTTCAGGCACCCATCTCACTCAAGTAGTGCAAATTGTGTAGTGGGAATGTGGGTAAGAGCAATTTAAAAGTAAAGCATGAAGGAGCTCCTCTTTAACCAGTGCTAGAACATTCCTTTCTTTGGTTAGGTCCGACAAGCCCTGCTTTTTGCTGCCATGCTCTCTTTCTCGTTTCTTTCAAAAATAAAGGCAAAATGGATATGCATAGTCTACATACTACATACTAGGTGCAACGTTTTATAACTAAGTGCTTTATACCCATTATTTCATTTAATTTTTATGACAACCCAACGGAGTAGTTTCTCTTAACATTTCCATCTTCCAGATTAAGAACCCAAGGATCAGGGAGGCTAAACAGTTTGCTCAAAGCCACATAGCAGAACACTTTGCCAGCCTCCAAACCATGCTCCTAGAATCCATGATCTACTGCCTCCCACTTCTGTCTTTAATTACCAAAGTCTAGACTTTCACACTGTTCTGATGCTCCTCGCCTTGGCACTAGGAGGATTCAATACCTGAGGTCAAATAGCCCAGGTACTTTAGGAGTAAGATTGGCCTCCGTTCCTTGTCCCACCAGCAGGTGGAGAAGTGCCCCCAGTGGAGTTTCCCAGGCTGCCATTTGAATCTATCTTGTTTGGGTTTCTACAGAGGTAATTTCAGACCATCTAGGGAGGCATTTTCAGCCCAATTGGACTATCACACTATTCCTTTCCGGTAGGTCTTGTTAAATGAGGCCAATCCATGAGACACATGGTTTAAGAGTTATGGAGAGCTTTGCATTTCTTTAGAACATACCTACTACCTTCACTTTACTATAATTCGTAGGGCATCTTAAATCCTAGCCATCTACCTCTTGCCACCCAGTGTACTTCAAGCCAAATTGTTCAGAGCACTGTTTAGTGAGAAAATAAAATTGTATAACAAAGTGAAACTTCCTTTCACACAGTTACAACACTAGTTACTGAGGAACGGCCAGCCCTATATGTCCCTGGAGTGATTTGGGTTATGGGTGCATCATTCTGATGTGATTCAAAACCTGGCTTCACCTCTCTGTCATCCTGACCTCTTGGCCTCTTCGTGCCTGGATTTTCTCAGCCATAACGTTTACAGTAGCCTCTACATTGGGTTGTGGCAACGATCATGTGAGGTTAATACAACGAGAATACTTGAGTAAGAACGTGGTAAGTGCTCCGTAAGTATTAGCTTCATTGATCCCTACCCACCAATTCCAGGACTCCAACCTTGATAGAGAATCCTTGGGTAAGTAGAATTTGCTTAGCATGTGTAGACCTCTCCGTACTTTGCTGGGCTTGCTCCCATCTCCTCCACACAGTACCTTTGGGACCGGTTTCTACCATACAAGACAACAATGTTGCTATTCAGTCACTTTGACGTTGTCCTAGAGAGGGGAATTTAAACAAAATTTGGTTTCTGGGGAGGTCGCCAGTGCGGGGGAACTTGCATGGACTCACGCCGGCTTTCTCCTCGGCCAACACCAACCTTCCAGAGAAGGCTGTGCTCATCTCTGGACAGGCAGAGTTCTGGCAGCGAACGGCGCGTCCACTGAGCTGCCCCGCTGCGAAGACTTTTCTTGGGGAGACAATTGCTGTGCCCGGGCACTGCCCCAGCTGGGGCTGGCACCCTGGGGCCTAGCAAGGGAACTCGTGCCACCTCTGCACAGTGCCAGACTCTGAGCAGGCACGGCCCGACAAGCACCAAGGTTAATTCCCAACTGCCAGTCAGTATTTAACTTTCCACGTCAGATTAGATTAAACATCAGGGTTCATAAAAGCCTAGGGCTGCAGACTGCAGTGAGCAGGGGCTTAGGTGGCCCTGGGCGGCAGGTGACCGGCAGGCTGCGGTTTATGTGCGGTCCTGCAGAGCTCGCTGACGCCAGCACACAGGCTGCAGCACAGCCTGGCTTTGCAGCAAGGAATCTCATACTGCTCACACACCTCATGGGTAAGTCACCAATGCCGAGTCTTTCCTTTTCTGAAGAATTAAGTAACACAGTTATTTAGTTTCATTTTCCAGAAAATCGTAAAAGGCATGCTTTTTCTGGTATATTGCCTGGACTTTTTTTTTTTTGGGGGGGGGATAGTGTTTTCCTTATTTATTTCTTCAGCAATTGACTTGGATGAAATTTTCCAAAGTCTTTTATAGAGAATTCATGCTAAATGTAAGTAATCATAACTTTTGCTGTTCTTGTTATAAAAATGAAAGAGTTTGATGCCTTTTATTGGCCCAGGTGAGACCAATGAACCTCTGCCTTTCAAAGAAAGAGAGTTTTGCACTCTGGGGTCAAATGGGTGTTCCTGTCCTCATAGTATCCAGATTGACCTTATCATGAATTACACATATTTGTGACAGGGACAGCTGGAATTAGATCACTCTGTGGCCTGGAGACAGGGGACAACTAATTGATGGGTGTGAACTCAAGCCATGGTCTTGGTCTCATTTCTTTTATCCCACTGAGCTGACCAGTCACAGGTGGTGGAAATGGGAAGTTATTGAAGTGTGTCACCTTGGTTGGGGCAGAGTGGATGCTTGGTGCCAGCCTGGATGACTTGGATTCTAGTCCCAGCACTGCCAAACTTGCTAGCCCTATACCCTTGGACAGGTGATTTAAGGCTTCTGGGCTATAATTAGTCCACCAGTCTAAGGAGCAAGCCAGTTGGCCTGGATGATCTCTGGGGGCCCATCGTGTTCTGTGACTCAGCAAGAGCCATTGATTGAAAATGGCTGAAAATTTGAGTCCCCATGTATTAGGTTGAACCATATGAAATTGCCCATCTTTGTGAATTTTAAGCTATACAAATGGCAATTTCGTGTGGTTCAACAGAACATAAATAATAGCTGCCCTATGCTATTCAAGTCAATGCCTATGATAGCATTCAACTTAGAGGTGGGATAAGTACATAAACCAAGTAGGGTTAGTGATTATCAGTTAACTTATTCTTAGGAATCAGAAGTTAATATCAACGTACTTGTGATTTGAATGTTTTTGCATAATATCCATCAATGAAATTTTTTCACACACTGTGATTTGTTGATTTCTTCCCCACCCCCCACCCCCCCCGCCCCGTGGTTCCAGAACAAACAACTGACTGTTCAGTCATGTCTCATGCATCAGAGTTCAAAAAGTGAACCACCCTTGGCTTCAACTTTTTCAGGCTGGCCCTGGGTCAGCACTTAAGTATTTCATCTCCATAGCTCCTTTTCAGCCCTGTGATTAATCTTATAAAGAATAAAAAAAAAAAGTACCTCCTGATCTGATTAGCAGTGGGGTTTTGTCCACATCAGAAGAACTGAACAAACACTTGGCAGTGCTGGCCACCCAGCTCTAAGGGGTCAGGGCAGGGGTGGGGTGGGGCTGCTGTCATGCCAATACCTGGAAACAAACCCAAACAATGCTGGCAGAACTCAGCACTGGAGTCCCTCATCTCAAAGAAATTTTGTTGGAGAGATTCTTAGGTGGGCTTTAGGGAGCCCAGGAATCCCCTGCAATTTGTATGTAGAGCTTCATATGTGCATATGTACACTTTTTAGGGGAAAAATAAAATCAAAGAATTTCATTTTATTTTTCAAGGAATTTGGGGGGAACTACCCCCAACACCCCACCCCCACCTCCCCATTCCCAGACCCAAATAAATTAAGAATTACTATTCTGGTAGTTTCCAGTTGAATTCCACAGGAGAGGACCATTCATTCATTCATTCATTCTTTCACTCATTCATTCACCAAACATTGAAGAAAGATCTGCCGAGTACCGATGGCTGTGCTGGGCTCTGGAGTTCAAAGGTGATAAAACAGTGCCTGCCCTCCAGCAGCTCAAACCCTCATGTACTTATGATTCAAATTACTGATGCTCCCTAGACATCAGGTTCCTCATTTGCAAAACGGTGGTAATAATTCCAGTCTCATGGAGTGGTTCTGAGTATCATGAATAAGCATAATAAATGGGTAACTGGAGAAAAACAACAACAAAAAAAGGATAGTTTGCAGAGGAGCACAGAAAAGGGATCTCTAACCCAGACCTGTGGTGGCAGGGAAAGCCTTGTGGATGAGGTGACAACCGACCCGACTTTCCACAACTACAAGAGAACACACCTGGAGTCTGCAAACAGCCCCTTTATCCTGCAGAAATTGTATTTCTTTCTTCTGTAGGGCAACACAGGATCCATTCCCATTCTGGCTCTCAGGATTGTCTTGCTAAACATGAGCCAACCTCTCCTGGGCCCCATTCTCTCAGAGCCTGAAGGAGAGGCAACTAACAAGTGAGTACTTCTGATAAGTCCGGCACTGGCCTAGACTTTTCCCATGGGCTGAAAAGCTAACTAGTTGCTTTGATGAAAACATTCTTGGAAAGGTGTTGACAATCAGCGTGGCTGATCCCATTGCCCTTTCCATATAATACTGGAAAACTTTACTTGCTTCGCTCAGAGGAATAACTGATGTGAGGGTTCCAAGCACAGTAGCACAGGCAGTGAAGGAGATATTTGGGAGGGAACAGTGGGTTGAGGAGCACAAACCGCTCTGCAGCTTGGGGAACCCAGATAGAAAGTGGGGCCCCACGTGGCCTGTGTGCTTCTCACACGGAGCTGTTTCAAAGCATCACTGTCCCATAACCAAAAACACTAAATTGTTTCAATCTTGATAATGCCTTGGAAAGAATGTTAAAGGGAAAATGTAACCTCTACCCAGAAGTTCTCTTCTTCTGCTTCTTGGTTTTCCCCTACTCACCAGCTGCTCAGGACCCTCTCCCACACCAAACTTCCCTCCATACCTTTCCACCGCCAGCCCTTTATTTTGTAAACTTAGCTTTTCTGGTCCTTTTTTTAGTTGTCTCTATGTTCTACTCATTTTCCAACTTGGCTTCCCAAAAGGAAACCAAATTCTCTCTAGAGGGTGCAGCCAGGTATTATGTGACCTGGCAAAATCGCAAGGTTCTTTATTAGATGAAGATGTGGCTATGGGTTGGCAGGAACAGCAGGCGAGAATGTTCATACCTGCTGTCATTCTTCTCTGTCACATTTTTAAGACTAGCCATGACAGGTAGTACAACCCAGCTCCTGAAGGGCACGAGCTGGTGAGGCTGTGAGGCCAAAGACCATAACTGGCACTTAGTCAGGCATAAGCTTTATTGGGACTTACGGACAGGAGAGGCTCTCCGATGGCGGTGGTTTGGAAAATGAAGATAGCGTTTGCAAAGAGATGGGAAAATGAGGGGTGATATAAGGGGTTTCAGAACAAGGACATTCCGTAGGTTATGAGAACAGAGCTCCTGCTAGTGTCATGTGAAGCGTACATGTGCGGTCTGGTGATGTTTTCACTACACTGGTAGGAAGGACGTTTACCAAGGACATTTACTGCTTGGGGAAGATCATAGTTTATGATACCATCTGTGCATTCTCTCCCCTCTGGGGAGGGGTGGTAACCTTTAATTTATGTCTATGTCACGCAGGCAACTATGTGCTGGGGCCCTGGGTCCCCACAGGGGATGTCTAATGACAGATGAAACAAGTGTGACCCGCCTCCCTCCCCCCCCCCCAAGATGAGTAGAAGACATCCATTCTAAGGGCTAAAGAGCTGGTGGTGAAGTTTAGAGTAGGATTAAAGTCTGTTCACCTATTCACTTTCACAACGAACTCTATTATTTTAAGGGGGAAAAATCGGCACATCTGTGTTATGTTGCTTGGAAAATGTGCTTGGGGTGTACTTTGGGGAAAGTTTGTCTATTTGTGAAATTTCTTTCCAATCCACTAGGCTTTGTGTGTAGGGAAGAAGGAGAGGAAGATATTAGAGCTCTCTGAATAATCTAATTTAAAACATCTTACTGAGGAAAATATATTCTCATAGATGCAATAATCTTAAGGGAGGCGAATGTTGGGAATGCACATCTTGTGGAAGAAAGACCCGTGTGTTTATTCATGCCCCTTTCCCAACTGGGGAGATCTGAAATTTCTCTCTTTCCATAGGAGGAAAGTAAAGGCATGTGAAAGAGAAGGGGGCACAGCTTCCAGAACAGTAGTTGGCAAAGCCACTGTTTGGCCATTGGGCTTTTCCTGAGAATGTGGACCTTAGGCTTCCCCTAAGCATAGCTTCACTTACTAGCTATGGTCTCTCTAGTTGTGTTTCCACTTATTTGCCATATCTATGAACCTAGGTCCATTCTGTGGGTTCCTTTTGTTCATACCAGATACAAGTCTTTGTGCATTGTATTGTCATTTATTTGCATCTCTCCCACTAAACGGAGCTTCCTACACAGACTTTCTGTATTCATTATTTGCATTTCCAGAGTCTTGCATGTGCCTGGCACATTTGTTCATTCACCAAACATCCACTTGAGTGCTTGCCACAGGTCAAGCTCTGTGCCAGACATTAGCTATACAGAGGCACACAAAGCTGATATGAGCCCTGTCCTCATAGAGATTACAGTCTAACAGGAACGCTGGTCACACGCACACACACTCACAAACACATTCGCTCACTCCCACACACTCACAGGGTCTCTCTATATACATATATATATAGAGAGAGTTACTACATGCTGTGAAGAGTGCTTTGAAAGAAAAGAGTAAGAGGCTATGAGAACAGTGGTGGTGGTGGTGAAGCTAGTTTAGAATAGGTGTCAGGGAAGTCTTCCCAGAGGTGACAGTTAAACTGGAACCTCCAGGATGAGGAGGTAGCAGGAGAAAGAGACAACGGTAAAAGCATTCCTGGTCAAGGGAAAAAAACGTGCAAAAGCCCCGAGGCAGGAGAGGGTTTGCTAACTTGGAGAAAGGCCCATGTGACCCAATCGTAGTAAGCAAGGGACAGTTAGGAAGGTGGTCAGGTGCCAGCTCAGATCAGGCCAAGGAAGCCCTGTTTAAAAAAAAACAAATTGGGGGGGACGGATGTGGCTCAAATGGTCGGGCTTTTATCTCTCATATGGAGGGACCTGGGTTCGATCCCCGGGATTTCCCGGTAAAAAAAAAAACAACAAAAAACAAATTGGATTTTATTTTCGGAACAATGGGGAGTTATTGCATCATTTTGAAAGCAAGGAATGACACGATTGAATTTCCCTCTTTAAAAAGAGCACACTGGGGAGCGGATGTAGCTCAAGTAGTTGAGTGCCTGCTTCCCACTTACGAGGTCCCAGGTTCGATCCCCAGTACATTCTAAAAATACAAACAAACAAAAGCAAAAAACCAACTGTCACTAGGGAGCAGCTGTAGCTGGGTGGTCGAGCAACTGTTTTCCATGTATGGTATCCTGGATTCAATCCCCAGTACCTAGTAAAATAAAAAAAAGAGCACACTGACAGCTGTGAGGGCAAAGAGGGGGCAGGTGTGCCCCTGGGGAGATGGTTTTCAGGGGATTGTAGTGCATTACATAGTATCAGCCAGGTGAGAGATGTTGGTGCCTGGGCAGTGGCAGCAGGGATGGAGAGGATTTGAAAAATACGATCTCTCTGGTTGTTTCTTAGCACCACTTACCTAACTTCTTTCAAATATGGGCGTAAATACTCATTGGTTTAGGGTACTTAGGATAAAGCACTGTCTAAACATAGGAGATGGAACAAACTGGAGAGTCTGTCAACATCCCTTGCAACCTTCGGCCCTATGTTATGTCTTAAAGATTCTCTAAAAACAGGAAGCATAAGTGAGTCATTGCCTCATTCAACTAATGGCTGTTGAGTGTTTGTTATGAACAAGGCATTATGCTTATTGTGAGGTTACTGCTCTATTTAAAAACAAAAGTAATGTGAGAGTAATGAAAATTTGGAACATGAGAAAAATAGAAAGAAGGGAAAAACATATTTTTAAGTATACCACCCACTATTAACATTTGATCTATTTAATTCCAGTCTTAGTTTCAATAATCTGCTAGAATGACTCACCGAACTCAGGAAAACATCATACTTAAGATTACAGTTTTTATTATAGCAAAAAGCATACAGACACTATTTGTGCTTTTAAAGTGTGTTCGTTTGGGAAAATAAACTGGATGGGATGCTAGTAGGTGAAAATTTTCATTTCTTCCTTTTTGTATTAAAAGTTTGTCTTTAAAACAAAACTAAACTAAAAAAAAAAAAAAAAAAAAATTTTTTTAAAAAAAAGGATCCAGATAAGAAGGACGCCAAAGCAAAGATGCATAGAGAGGGGTATGGGAGGTCTCCAACGCGAGGCTCCGGGCGTCCTCTCCCTGCAGAGTCAGGATGCATGGCCCCCCTGGCTCCTCAATGTGTCCCCTCTCAGGGAAGCCCGTCGGGCGGCCAGGGTTTGTCCTGGGGTGGCTCATTAGGGGTGACGGATTGAACCAGGCCCACGTGGTTGAACTCAGTCTCCAGCGCCCTCTTCCAGGAGGGTGGGCTGACAAGCCCTGGCTTAAGGGGCTGCACCCAGCTGAATTCTCTTGCAAACATAAACTATCAGGAGCTGGGAACGGGGGGTGGGTAACAAGGACTCTTCTATCAGGTGGGAAATTGCAAGTGTTTAGACTTTACCTCCAGGAACTGGGGGAAAAAGTCACTCAAATGATTACACAACAATCAGTTTAAAGAATTACAAAATATTGATTCAAGGGATTCATTCTCCCCCATGTATCTCCTTTCATCCCTCCCTTAAGATAATCAGATGCAGAAAGGCTCTGTTTTCTTAACTTTGATCATCTATTTTATCATTTAAATTATAACAGGTGGGGAAAATGCTGCCTTTATCCAATCTGACACAGACACTGGAAGATGCCTTCAAAAGGATTTTTATCACTTATATGGACAACTGGCGCCAGAATACGACAGCAGCTCAGGAAGCCCTGCAGGCCAAAGTTGACGCTGAGAACTTCTACTATGTCATCTTGTACCTCATGGTGATGATCGGAATGTTCTCCTTTATCATTGTTGCCATCCTGGTGAGCACAGTGAAATCCAAGAGACAAGAACATTCCAATGACCCCTACCACCAGTACATTGTGGAGGACTGGCACGTAAAGTACAAAAGCCAAATTCTGAATCTAGAAGAATCAAAGGCCACCATCCATGAGAATGTTGGTGCAACAGGCTTCAAAACGTCTCCTTGAAAAGCAAGAAGGACGCAAAGCCATCTTCTTACATCCAGATCTGAAGAGATGTCTGGGTAATGAAGCAAACCTGAAATTGCCATGGCTTGGAAGAAAACAAACATTGCTCTCTGTGGCAGATTGAATTATACACCCCAGCATAGACCTGATCTTCATTCTAATCCACATTCTTGTGGACGAGAACCCATAGTAAATAGGAACTCTTGAAGATGTTAATTTTAGTTAAGGTGTGACCTGACTAAATGAGGGTGGGTCTTAATCCCTTTTACTGAGGTTTTTCAAAGAGAAGAACCTGGAAGCCAAAAGTCAGCAGAGTGGACCCAACAGAAAACTGGAAGTGCAGACGAAAGGAAACATGGCCATGGGATGGGAGGCAAAGCTACCAGCCAAGGAGCCTCAAGGTTCACTGGCAGCCAGCACCAGACCACCACAGACTCCAGGAGCAAGTAAGCAAGTAAGGACACTTCTAGCCTCAAAACCATGAGCCAATAAATACCTGCTGTTTAAGCCAACCCATTTTGTGGAATTTGCCATAGTAGCCTGGCAATCTAAGACACACTTTCTTGAGAATTTTCAAGGAGATCATGTGGCAGGTCAACCAGAACAGATGACATTTCAATCTCGGTAATTTGTGCTTGTTCATGGGAGCAATATTTTATGCTGAAGACTTATTTTCTGTGCAATTGAAATGCCATTTAAATCAATATCAATAGTGAAAATAAAGTTAATTTGAAGGAAAGGATATCTTTCAAAGTATCTGGGCTACAGAAATTTACAAATCATTAAATTTTCTTTTTCATGACACACTGTTTTGTATGTGCCTGAGTCAATTTATAAATAACTCAGCAGAAGCCAAAGAAAAAAAATTAGTCACTTGCTCACTGGATCAACATAGGAGCATTTATTAATTCATGAATTCAGAGTCTGAAGTGACAAATAAACAGAACTAGGGGGTTACTTTATGTTTATTGTTTCCTGGCATGTAACATATTTGGAAGTCTGAATTCAGAGACACCTGAAGGGCTCAGAGTCCAGACCAAACAAGTAAATATTAAGAACTACCCAGCATAACACAGGCATATCTTTAAAATAATATTTAAACTTTTTCATAAAACTAACCTTTAAAATTTCTTGTTATTGTACAAAACATAATAAAGTTATAAAATTGCTTTATAAACCACTTATTTTTTTCATTCAATTTTGTTTCCTTCTATACACAATTACTTATTTTCATTTATGTTTGAAAGGACTAATGGCATAGAAGGTGTCTTAATTGCAGATGTCTTTTGAAAAGCTAGAGTGACTGTTTATTATTTTGTCCCATGGGGTTCATGGTATCCTAGAATGTCCAGACTGGAAGACACATTGGAGATTATCTTATTCTTGTCAAACCACTTAATTTATAGATGAGGAAACATCGGCCCACAGAGATGAGGTGATTTCATTCATGAATTCAATCCAGCTTTAGGAGTAGAGAAATGAATGAGACTCCCTGTGCTGGAGGAACTTACACAGTTGAGAGGGAATTCATATGGTGGGAAGGGCCTAGACACCTAAACCTCTTGATGATATAAGGTGACAAGGTTATAAGAGAATTCAACACGATGCGGGCAGAGCCAGGGAAGGGACAAAAGGGAAGTCCCTATCAAGGTCTTGTCTCCCAGAGCAGCTGAGGGTAGGAAATCAGTGACAAAAGAAAAAAGATATATGGGCCTGTAGCATCAGGTAGCCTCATGCCTCCCTGCTTACCCTTTTCTCCCCATCCCCAGGGACTCAAGCTTCAGGATACTAAGACAAAATTCAAACAAGGAGCTTTTCTTCAGAGCATGCTTATAGGACTCTGTCTTCATTTGCCAGAGCTGCTATCAAGTTCTGGCTTAACCAGAATTTATTGGCTCACAGTTTTGAGGCTGAAAAGAAGTCCAAAACCAAGATAACAGCAAGCCTTGAGTTCTCATGGAGTCTTGGCATTCTGGTGTTGGCTGCTGGTAATCCTTGGGGTTCCTTGGTTTGTATCTCCACTCCCATCACATAGAAATGTCCTTTCCTTTTGTTGGCTCTTGTGGTTTCCACTGACTTCCAGATTCTTCCTGTCCTTCACCAACTTCTGCCTTCCAGTTTCTTTCATTTATAAGGCCTCCAGTAATATAGATTAAGACCTACCCTCATTCAAATGGGCCACACCTTAACTAAAAATAACATCTTGATAAGGTCCTATTTACAATGGGTTCACACCCACAGGAATGCAAATTAAGATTAAGAACATGTCCAAATTGAGATACATAATTCAATCTACCACAGACTCTTCAAACCACCTACAAGGTTTGCCTCTCTAGAGACTGAGATATATCCAAGGTATCTATCTCCTAATAAAAAGCTGGCAATAAGGTTATTGGGCATATTAAATTACAGTGTTAGGAAAAGCCATCCAAACTCCAAGAGCAGATATGGCAAGAGTGGCCTCCTTCCTCAGATCAGAAACCTGGAATTGTAGGCTACAAACCTAAGTCTCAGGTCTAGATCCAGATAGGTATCTGAGGTTTGTACCAGGGAAACAAAGTGAGTAAAAGCAACCTAGACTTTTAGTTAAACACAGTTTATCATCATCACTGAAAGTATAGAAGTGTGACAGTTTGAAGCTGGGTGGACCCCAGAAGATCATGTCCTTAGAGTTAATCCATTCCTGTGCATGTAAACCTATTGTAGATGGGACCTTTTGATTAGGTTCAGTTAAGGGATCTTTCTTTTGATTAGATCACTTAGGGTGGGTCTTAATCCTCTTACTGGAGTCCTTATAAACGGAGGAATAAAAGCTGCAGACACAGGAAGAAGCTGCAGAGATAGGGAGAAGCCTCCACAAGTTGACAAACCTAGGAGAGAGAAAAGTTACAGACAGAGCAGCCCAAAGCTGAAGGCAATGAGGCCCAGAGTAGAGGGGAGAGACTAGTGGATGCTGCCATGTACCTGATCACTCACAGCTGCAGCTCGGGAAGAAAGGCTTTCCTGATGATGCCTTGATTTGGACACTTTCACAGCTTCAGAACTGTAAGCTTTGAACCTAATAAATTCCCATTGTAAAAATCAACCCATTTCTGTTATATTGCTCCCAGCAGCATTTACCAAACTAAAACAAGGAGGTAACATAGATGGTTATCGAACAACCTCACTTTTTAAAAAAGAGTATTTTTTTTATTCCCCTCCCGATTGTTTGCACTCGCTGTCCGCTCTGTGTCTGTTCGTTGTGTGTTGTGTCTGTTCGTCTTCTTTTTTAGGAGCACCGGGAACCGAACCCGGGACCTCCCATGTGGGAGGGAGGCACTCAATCGCTTGAGCCACATCTGCTCCCTGCTTATTGTGTCTCTCATTGTATCTTGTCATTGGGTCATCTTATTGTGTCCCCTTGTTGCGTCAGCTCACCATGCCAGCCCCTCACATCAGCTTGTCTTCTTCAGGAGGCACCAGGAACCGAACCTGGGTCTTCCCATGTGGTAGGTGGGCACCCACCTGCTTGAGCCACATCTGCTTCCCAACCTCACTTTTGGGGATTGAAAGAAATGCTGAATTTTTATCAAGCATGTCAGTTATATAGTTGTTGAAGCCATATGCCCCAGTTTTTGCCATCAACTTCCATCAAACCTGGCTTTCAACTTTCAACTGGCAACCCAAACTGCTAGTTCAAACAACTTGCTGTTTTTCTCCTCCACCCCATTTGCTTTTAGAGTTCCTTCTGCTGGGTTTGCTAGTTCCATGTGACCCGAGGGCCAAACAGTTTTCCTTAAAGCTTACCTCAGAAGCTACTTGAAAAGGAATCTGCTTCAGTGGCTTCAATGGTAAGACTCTAGGCCCTGACTATCTAGATTCAAATGCCCATTCGCGTTTTCTTGCAGAAGCCATTTAATCTTTCCGTGCCTCAGTTTCCTCATCCACCGAAGGATGAGGCAGGCGAGCACGCAAACGCTCTGTGAAGATTCCCTGTCATGGGGTAGGGGCTGTGTGTTCAAACTCTGCACGCGTTTACAGAGCATTTGTTGAACGGCACCCTGCCGTTATGCCAAAGGAAAACGCATGCAGTTTTATCAAACAAAATGAAGGCTAAATCTGGAAACTTCTTACTCAGAAGAAGGCGCAGATAGCAACGAGAAGGCAACCAGGGAATAAAGGGTAGCTGGTGACCTCAGGCCGCGGCCACCATCCTCCGCCAGCCAGGTAACGTTCAGAACGGGAACAGGTAGTCTCCCGGCCCATGCTGCGGCGCGGGACCCCGTCCCGGTCCCCGGACTCCAGCCGCAGGTCACGATGGCCGTACAGGGCCCACTGCGCCTGCGTGGAGCGGGGCACATCCCCTACCCTCCCTGCTCGTCCAGCCCCACGGCGGCCCGCCTGGAGCCCACTGCGCCGGCGCAAAGCGGTGCATTCCGGGACGTGTAGTTTCCCCTGCGGGAGTGTAGGAGTCGTCTTTAGGGTACCCGCCCTGCGGGCTCCGCTGCCCGGAAGGGTAAGTGCTCGACGTCGGGGTCTGTCGGTGCCCACCATGAAGCTCGAAAGCTCTTCGGGGCTCCGAGGAGTCCGGCGGGCAGCCCGGAGTTCGCCATTTCTCCCTGGGACGCCCGCCAGCAGGTCCCTGGCCGCGCGGCGCCGGCTCCAAGCAGGGAGACCGGGAGGGTGGCGCTCTCCACGGCGCCCACCGCAAGCACCCCGGTCTCGCCAGGCGGTCCCGGCGCCACGAAACCCGCGGACCTGGCGCGGGGAACGGGAGTCGGTCTCCAGAGGGTTTGGAGGGGCGGGCGAATGTTCTGGACGCCCGTTCTGTGGAAGGGTAGGGGAAGGGATGACAGCTCGTCGCCCTCATCCCGGAGTCTGGGGTGGGGAGTTGTTTCTCCCCAAGTGTCGGAGCGGGTGAGGGTCTTGGCTCGGACCCCAAGTTTACCTAGGCGGATCTGAGGCCTAGAGGATTTCAACGGCTCTCTCAGTATAGTAAACAAAGTACAGTAAACAAAGGCACCTAGGTTCCCCTACCAGCTCGTGGGTTCCAGCAGATAGACGTGTAGGCACCCCGCGGCCTGCTTCTCATGTGATCCCCAAAGCGGCAGAGGTTGGGGTGGGGTTCCTGAAGGTTAAGTCCCTGAGCAAAGCAGAGGGAACAGCACGGCCAGCCACAGTCCTTCTGCCCCGGGGAACCCCTGCTGACCGTGGAGCAAGCCCAGAGGCTCAAGTTTCACCTGGAACCCCCCTTCTTGGGCCCACTACTACTTCAGATGATTGGATAACGATTGGGGTGAAAAAGGTTGAGACTGGGAATGAGAACACCTTCAGGAAGTTCAACTAAAGGGCAGGTCTACTTAGTGGCAGGGATGAGTTTAGAAACCAAGAGATAGACTGACCCTGGAGTTTGTTGTGCTAAAAGGAAAACTTAGATTGTGGACAATACATTGCCCATATTGCTTTAAGTGGCTTAACTAAAATAACATGTAGTTTTTGTTGTTTTCAGGAGAAACCTATCAAAGAAAAAAATTGGGATATTTTTGCAGTAAAAGGAATACAAATCTTTGGAGTTGGAGCTAAGCCATTTGGTGCATTTGAATTTTAAGCTGAGACTGGATAGTTTCAGTGGAAATTTAAAAGACTTTATGTCCCTAAAAAATGTCCCTGCATTTTCTTGGGTTTTGTAGTTCAGCTGTCACATAGCAGAAGCCTTTCTATTCTAATGTTGTATCAGTTACATATGACAGCTGAGCAGATAGCCTACTGATATTTTTAGCTTTCTTAGTTGTTCTCATTTGCAGAAGGTCTGCAGAGTGCCAGGAAAATGGCTCACATGGGACTTGTAATTTAAGGGAGGTGAGAAAAAGTTGTAATTCAGAGACTGTGGGTAGTAATGAGCCTGGCTGATCAGGGTGGTTTGTCCTCTCCTTCTCCCACCCTCACCCCCACTCCTCCATTGGTATTGCAGTTTGACTTTAAATATATTTCTTTCCTAAAGAACTTGAATCTTATGATTCTAGGCATGAAGTTGAGGCAGCTACCAGTATGGTTTTTTTTTTTTTTAATTTCTAAAAAATTTTATTGAAGTATATCATTCATACATGAACATACATAAACAATAAGTGTATAGTAAAAGTTGTGAGCTTACAAAACATACATGCATAACATCATACAGGGATCCTATACATCATGCTACCACCAACACCTTGCATTGTTGTGAAACATTTATTACAAATTATGAAAGAATATGTCAAAATCTTACTACTAACTATAGACCATATCTTATATTTGGTGTATTTTCCCCCCAACCCACCCTATTTTTTAATTAAAGATTTCTTTTATTTATTTATTTCTCTCCACCCCCTCATTGTTTGCACTTGCTGTGTCTGTTTGTCGTCTTTTTTTCTTTAGGAGGCACCGGGAACTGAACCCAGGACCTCCAATGAGGGAGGGAGGTGCCTAATTGCTGAAGCCACCTCCATTCCCTGCTTTGTTGTGTCTCTCATTATGTTTTTCTTCTTGTGTCTCTTGTTGCGTCATTTTGTTGTGTCAGCTTGTTGCGCCTGCCCGTCATGCCAGCTTGCTGTCTTCTTTAGGAGGTACTGGGAACCAAACCATGGACCTCCCATGTGGTAGGTAGAAGCTCAATCACTTGACCCACAGCTGCTTCCCTATTTTTAAAAAATATATTTTTATTATAGAAGTTGTGAACAACAGAATCATGCACATGTGTAGAATTCCCATACAACACCCTTTCACCAACACTTCACACTATGGTGGAACATTTGTTAGAATTATGAGATAATATCAGATTATTACCACCAACTATGGTCCATAACATACATTTGCTACACTTTTTCCATGTTCCCCCATTATCAACACAGTATATCTTTAGCATAGATGCATGAATATTACAGTATTGCTGTTAACCACAGTCCATAGGTCACACCAATTGTATTTTTCCCATTCTTTTCCACATCCCCACCATCCTGCAATAGTGACGTATATCTGCTCTAGCTCACAGAAGGACACTCTTACATCTGCACAATCAACCACAATTCTTATCCAACTCTGGGTTCACTGTGTTATTCAGTCCCTAGATTATTCTCTAGCTTTCTTTCAATTGAATTTACATCCCTAGTTACTCTTTCCAGCCACATTCCCATTTATAAACCAGCTACTACTCACTATAATGTATTACTATCAACTCTATCCATTTCCATGCTTTTACAATCAAGTTAAAACTTCTACATACATTAAACATCAGCACTTTTTTGCAGCCCTCTTCTTACCTCTTAATAACCTATACTCTAGGTTTTAACTCTAGGCATTTAATCTTTGTATTTAGTTCATATTAATGAGACCATGCAATATTTGTCGTTTTGTGTCAGGCTTACTTCACTAAGCATAATGTCTTCAAGATTCATCCATGTTATCATATGTGTCCCAATTTCATTTCTTTTTACTGCAGCATAGTATTCCATTGTATGTATATACCATATTTTTTTTATCCATTCGTTGGTTGTTGGACACTTGGGTTGTTTCTATCTTTTGGCAATTGTGAATAATTCCTTCTATGAACATTATTTGTTCATATAACATTATCTGCATTATTAACTATGCAGATGTCTGTTTGTGTCACTGTTTTCAGTTCTTCTGGATATATTTCTAGTAGAGGAATTGCTGGGTCATATGGCAGTTCTATATTTAACTTCCTGAGGAACCACCAAACTGTCTTCCACAGAGGCTGCACTGTTTTACAATCGCACCAACAGTGAAGGAGAGTTCCTATTTCTCCACATCCTTTCCAGCACTTACTGTTTTCTGTTTTTTGTTTTTTTTTTAATAATGGCCATTATATGTGGTGTGAGATGGTATCTCATTGTCATTTTGATTTGCATTTCCCTAATAGCTAGTGATATTGAACATTTTTTCATGTGCCTTTTGGCCATTTGTATTTCCTCTTTGGAGAAATGTCTATTGAAATCTTTTACCCATTTTAAAATTGGATTGTTTGTTCTTTTATTGTTGAGTTTTATGGTATGTTTATGTAGAATGGAAATAAAACCTTTATTGAATATGTGGTTTCCAAATATTTTCTCCCATTTAGTGGGCTGCCTTTTCACTTTCTTAATGAAGTCCTTTGAATCACATAAGTGTTTAAGTTTAAGGAGGTTCCATTTATCCATGTTTTCTTTCATGGCTTGTGCTTTCAGTGTAAGGTTTAAGAATCCACTATCTACCACCAGCTCTTGAAGATGTTTTCCCACATTTTCTTCTAGGAGCTTTATGGTTCTTGCTTTTATATTTAGGTCTTCGATCCATTTTTGGTTAATTTTTATATAAGGTGAGAGATAGGGGTCCTCTTTCTTTCTTTTGGCCATGGATATCCAGTTCTCCCAGCACCATTTGTTGAATAGACTCTTCTACCTGAGCTTCACTTAGCATAATGTCTTCAAGACACATCCATGTTATCATATGTGTCCATATGTGGGTTTGACAGGTGTGATGGTTAGACTAATGTGTCAACTCAGCCAGGTAATTGTGTCCAGGTGTTAGGTCCAGTAAGCACTGGGCTAATTGTAATACAAGAGCATTTATGGACTTTGATCACCAGTGAGTTTACTGCATGGATGGCTGATTACATCTGTATCAATTAGGGAGATTGCATCAGCAATGGGTGACGCTTTCATCCAATCAGTTGAATGCCTTAAAAGGGGAAGTGATTTCAACATTCAGAGAGAATTTCCCAGCTCGTCTTTGGACAGCTACCTTCTCCCAGAAACTCATCAAGGACCTTTCATCGGACTTTCATCGGAGCCCCTAATTTGCAGCCTGCCTGCGGAACTTGGACTTGTGCATCCCCATGGTCACGTGAGAGACTCTTATAAAATCTCTTATTATTGACGGATATCTCCTGTTGATTCTGTTTCCCGAGAGAACCCTGACTAATACAGCCTGATACCGGGAGTGGTTCTTGAGGAAGAGTCTTAAACATGGGATGTCTGAGGTGGTTCTGGGAGTTTTGTAATTGGCTCTCTACTCTAATTGGACTCAAGGGTACTAATGACTCCCTTTCCAATAATGAAGAGGTTGCTAACAGTCCATGGCGTGAACTGGCAATAGAGATACACAAAATAGCATCACTGGATTCCCCTACTTCCACGCTTATAAGAAGCAAGGATCTGGGTGAGAGTGTTTTCAACACCTTAACAGAATTTTGTGGAGTCAAGAAGTATAATGATGTTGACTGGCTCCTCCTAGATACTCTGGATACAGTTAAGAAAGAGATGAGCTAAAGTCTTCAAATGTGAAACTTAAATGCTGCATGAATGATATGAAAGTTACTTTGTGTGCTTTGAAAGAAAATCTTGTCTCCTGTAGCCTCAGACTTGAGATATCTGAGAATCAAACCCAGACTCTTATTGTATGAGTAGCAGAATTACAGAGGAAACTAAAATCTCAACCTCACAGGGTTTCTGCAATTAAAGTGAAGGCATTGATTGGAAAGGAGTGGAACCCCAAGGATTGGGATGGAGACATATAGGTTGATAATAATATTGGTGGGGACATTGGAATCCTCCTAAATTCTGCTGAGACCTTACCAGATAAACCTGCGATGGCCTGCCCTGTGGAGACCACACCATGTCAACCTTGTATCATCCAGCCTCCAGCCTGACCCAGGGAGTCCGGACCTCCTTCCAGCCCTGAGGTGGGTACCAGCCAAACTGAAGCCTGCACTGCCCAGCCTCTGGCCTATCCCAGGGTGTCTGGACCTCCTCCCAGCCCTGAGGCAGGTACCAGCCAAACTCCAGCATGCACTGCCCAACTTCCAGTCTGCCCTGAGGAATCTGCCTTCCAACCCCTGCCTGAAGAGATTACTCCTGTCTCACCAGAAGAAAATGCAAAGGAATGCCCTGAGGTCAGTAGCTTGCAAGACATCTCGAATACTTTTCCTTACCCACCCCCACCACCCCTCTTGTCTTCGAGACCTATTACTAGACTAAAATCACAACAAGCCCCCAAAGGTGAAATACAAAGTGTGACCCATGAGGAAGTAAGCTATTTCTGAAAGAACTGCATGAGTTTTCCAACTTATATAGGCAGAAATCAGGGGAATATGTGTGGGAATGGATACTTAGTTTATGGGATAACGGTGGAAAGAATATAAAGTTGGATCAGGCTGAATTTATTGATATGGGCCCACTAAGCAGAAATTCTGGATTCAGTGCTGTAGCTCGAGGGGTTAGAAAGGGCTCTAACAGTTTGTTTGGGTGGCTGACTGAAACATGGACCAAAAGATGGCCTAGCATGTCTGAGGTTGAGATGCCCAATTTGCCCTGGTATGCAGTAGATGAGGGGATTCAAAGGCTTAGAGAGACTGGAATGCTAGAATGGATTTACCATTTGAGGCTTGCCCATCCACCCCAGGAATGTCCAGAGGACACACCTTTAACCAGAACTATAAGGAATAAGTTTGTAAGACTAACTCCATCTTCCCCGAAGAGCTGTCATTGCTTTTCTCTGTAGTCCAAATATTACTGTACGGAAGGCTGTAATGGAACTAGAATCCTTAAACATTATGGGGATGATCGGATCTCAGGCTAGTAAAAGTCAGGTATCCACAGTTAATCACCAAAGACAAGGTGGGCATGGCTACCATAAAAGCAGATTCAAAGCAGCACTCAAAATAGTCTGAGTCGCATGGAGTTATGGTGTTGGCTAATAGATCATGGGGAACCTAGAAGTGAAATAAATGGGCAGGCAACTAAATTTCTTCTGGATTTCATCTGGTGAGACAGGATAAGCAGAAGAGTTCTAGGTCGAGTGAACAAAACCCTAACTCAAATTTCAGATGCAGAGAATCACTGCCCCTTAATCTATTCTCAGACTTTAGACTGTTTATAGACCCAGAGCCCCTTAAATGAGGAGGAGAAGGCTAGGTCTCCTTGGGGAAAGATCCTGTTAAACTGCTAAAAATTTATACTGTTAATCTTCCTCCCAGCTTTCCCCAAGGAGACCTACAGAGTAATTGTGCATTGGGGAAAAGGAAATGATCAGACATTTGAGGGATTGTTAACACTGGCTCAGAAGTGACTTTAATTCCAGGAGACCCAAAACATCACTGTGGTCCACCAGTCAGAGTAGGGGCTTATGGAGGTCAGGTGATTGATGGAGTTTTAGCTCAGGTCAGTCTCACAGTGGGTCCAGTGGGTCCCCAGACCCATTCTGTGGTAATTTCCCTAGCTCCAGAATGCATAATTGGAATAGACATACTCAGCAACTGGCAGAATACCCACATTGGATCCCTGGCTTGTGGAGTGAGGGCTATTATGGTAGGAAGGGCCAAGTGGAAGCCACTAGAACTTCCCCTTCCTAGCAAAATAGTAAATCAAAGGCAATACCAAATTCCTGGAGGGATTGCAGAGATTAGTGCCACCAAGAAGGATTTGAAGGATGCAGGAGTGGTGATTCCCACCACTTCCCCATTCAACTCTATTTGGCCTGTGCAGAAAACAGATGAATCTTGGAGGATGACAGTAGATTATCGTAAACTTAACCAGGTGATGACTCCAATTGCAGCTGCTGTCGCAGATGTGGTATCACTGCTTGAGCAAATCAACACTTCTGGTACCTGGTATGCAGCTGTTGATCTGGCAAATGCTCTTTTCTCAATTGTCATTAGTAAGGACCACCAGAAACAGTTTGCTTTCAGCTGGCAAGGCCAGCAATACACCTTCACTGTCCTGCCTCAGGGGAATATCAGCTCTCCAGCCCTATGTCATAATATTGTCCGCAGGGATCTTGATCGTCTCTCCCTCCCATGAGACATCACACTGGTCCGTTATATTGATCATATCATGTTGATAGGACCTACTGAGCAAGAAGTAGCAAAGACTCTAGATTTATTGGTAAGGCATCTGTGTGAGAGAGGATGGGAGATAAATCCAACAAAAATACAGGGTCCTTCCACCTCAGTGAAATTTCTAGGTGTCCAGTGGTGTGGGGCCTGTCAAGATATTCCTTCTAAAGTAAAGGATAAGCTGTTGCACTTGGCCCGTCGTATGACCAAAAAAGAGGCACAATGCTTAGTTGGCCTCTTTGGATTTTGGAAATAACACAGTCCTCATTTGGTTGTGCTACTCCGGCCCATTTAGCAAGTGACCAGAAAAGCTGCTAGTTTTGATTGGGGACCAGAACAAGAGGAGGCCGTGCGACAGGTCCAGGCTGCTGTGCAAGCTGCACTACCACTTGGACCATATGATCCAGCAGATCCAATGATGCTGGAAGTTTCAGTGGCAAATAGAGATGCTGTCTGGAGTCTTTGGCAGGCCCCTATAGGGGAATCACAATTCAGACCCTTAGGATTTTGGAGCAAAGCCTTGCCATCCTCTGCAGATAACTACTCCCCTTTTGAGAAGCAGTGTTTGGCCTGCTACTGGACCTTAGTAGAGACTGAACGCTTAACCATGGGCCGTCAAGTTACCATGAAACCTGAGTTGCCTATCATGAGCTGGGTATTGTCTGACCCACCAAACCATAAAGTTGGGCGTGCACAGCAGCACTCCATAATAAAGTGGAAGTAGTATATACAAGATAGGGCTCGAGCAGGTCCTGAAGGCACAAGTAAGTTACATGAGGAAGTGGCCCAAATGCCCATGGTCACCACCCCTGCCATGTTACCTTCTCTTTCCCAGCCCACAGCTTTGGCCTCTTGGGGGAGTCCCTTACAATCAGTTGACTGAGGATGAGAAAACTCGGGCCTTGTTTACAGATGGTTCTGCACGATATGCAGGTACCACCCGAAAGTGGACAGCTGCTGCACTGTAGCCCTTTTCTGGGACATCCTTGAAGGATAGCGGTGAGGGCAAATTCTCCCAGTGGGTAGAACTTTGAGCAGTGCACCTAGTTGTTCATTTTGCTTAGAAAAAGAAATGGCCAGAGGTGCGTTTGTATACTGATTCATGGGCTGTTGCCAATGATTTGGCTGGATGGTCAGGGCCTTGGAAGGAACGTGATTGGAAAATTGGTGACAAGGAGGTCTGAGGAAGAGTTACGTGGATAGATCTTTCTGAGTGTGCAAAAAACATGAACATATTTGTGTCCCACGTGAATGCTCACCAGAGGCTGACTTCAGCAGAGGAAGAGTTTAATAATCAAGTGGATAAGATGACCCGCTCTGTGGCAAATGCTCAGCCTCTTTCCCCAGCCGCTCCTGTCATTGCCCAGTGGGCCATGGTGGTAGGGATGGAGATTATGCATGGGCTCAGCAACATGGACTTCCCCTCACCAAGGCTGACTTGGCTACAGCCACTGCTGAATGCCCAACCTGCCAGCAGCAGAGACCCACACTCAGCCCCTGATATGGCACCATTCCTCGAGGTAACCAGCCTGCTACCTGGTGGCAGGTTGACTACATTGGGCCACTTCCACCATGGAAGGGACAGCAATTTAACTCTGGATATGGGTTTGCATTTCCGACACGCAATGCTTCTTCCAAAACTACCATCCGTGGACTTACCGAATGTCTTATCTACCGCCATGGCATTCCACACAGCATTGCTGCTGATCAAGAAACCCATTTCACAGCAAATGATGTGCGGGAATGGGCACATGCCCATGGAATTCACTGGTCTTACCATGTTCCCCATCACCCTGAAGCAGCTGGATTAATAAAACGGTGGAATGGACTTTTGAAGACTCAATTACGGCGCCAACTAGGTGGCAATACCTTGCAGGGCTGGGGCAATGTTCTCCAGGAGGCTGTGTATGCTCTAAATCAGCATCCACTCTATGGTCCTGTTTCTCCCGTACCAGGATTCATGGGTCCAGGAATCAAGGGGTGGAAATGGGAGTGGCACTAGTCACTATTACCCCTAGTGATCCGCTAGGAAAATTTTTGCTTCCTGTCCCTGCAACCTTAAGCTCTGCTGGTCTACAGGTTTTAGTACCAAAAGGAGGAGTACTGCCACCAGGGAACACAACAATGATTCCATTGAACTGGAAGTTAAGACTGCCACCTGGCCGTTTTGGGCTCCTCTTACAAAGGAATTACTGTACTGGCTGGGGTGATTGATTCTAACTATCAAGGGTAAATAGGACTACATCTACATAATGGGGGTAAAGAAGGGTTTGCCTGGAATGTAGGAGATCTTCTAGGGCGTCCCTTAGTACTGCCATGCCGTGTGATTAAAGTCAATGGAAAATTGCAAGAAACCAATTCAAGCAGGACTAGCAATGGCCCAGAATCTTCGGGAATGAAAATTTGGGTCACTCTACCAGGCAAAGAACCACGGCCAGCTGAAGTGCTTGCTGAAGGTAATGGGAACATGGAATGGGTAGTGGAAGAAGGTAGTGATAAATATGAACTTCGACCACGTGACCAGTTACAGAAACGAGGACTGTAATAGTCATGAACCCTTTCTTTCTTGTTTCATTATGAGTATGATTATGTATGTATACAAAACGAATTTCTTTGTTTTCTTCCCCAACCTTTTCCCCTATCATATGAAAAGTTGTATTAATTTGACGTCATAATATTTAAGGATGTCAAGTTTAAGAGTGAATATTACCCAAGGACTTGCACCCTATTCTGTGGGGAATTAATGCGTTTCCAGTTGTACGCAGGGGAGTTGAACATTGTTAGGTGGAAATATATATGTATGCTTGTCTGTTATTATTTTTACTTAAAGACTAAGTATGGTTTAGGGTAATGTGTATGGTTGCCAAGTTGACAAGGGGTGGACTGTGATTCTTAGGCTAATGTGTCAACTCGGCCAGGTAATTGTGTCCAGATGTTAGGTCCAGTAAGCACTGGGCTAATTATAATACAAGAGCATTTATGGACTTCAATCACCAGTGAGTTTACTGCAAGGATGGCTGATTACATCTGCATCAATCAGGGAGATTGCATCACCAATGAGTGATGCTTTTATCCAATCAGTTGAATGCCTTAAAAGGGGAAGTGATTTCAACATTCAGAGAGAATTTCCCAGCTCATCTTTGGACAGCCACCTTCTCCCAGAAACTCATCAAGGACCTTTCTTTCTTTTTTTTTTAAAGATTTATTTATTTACTTTATCCATTTTAAACCCCCCCCCTTCCCCATTTGCTGTTTTGTGTCCATTCGCTGGGCAATTCTCTGTGTTTGTTTCCTGTCATCTCTTCTCATCCTTCTCCTCTAGTCATCACCAGGATTTGATCCTGGAGACCTCCGATGTAGGAGAGAGGTGTTCTGCCACCTGCGCCACCTTGGTTCCTGGCTTCAGGAGCTTTCGGAGCATCTCATCTTGTCTCTCTCCTGTTACGTCATCATCTTGCTGCATGGCTCCCGGGGCCTGGCGGCTCACCGGCACACAGAGCCTGGCAGCCCATGCGCCTTCTATATATGTATTTTTTTATTTTACCGGGAGGTCCCGGGGATCGAACCCAGGTCCCTCCATATGGCACACGGACGCCCAACCATTTGAGCCACATCCGCCCCCCATCAAGGACCTTTCATTGGACTTTCATCGGAGCCCCTGGTTTGCAGCCTGCCTTCAGAACCTGGACTTGTGCATCCCCACGGTCACGTGAGAGATTCTTATAAAATCGCATATTATTGACAGATATCTCCTGTTGATTCTGTTTCCCAAGAGAACCCTGACTAATACAATAGGCTTGTCAAAAATCACTTGATCATAGATGGAAGGGTCTGTCTCTGAGCCATCAGTTTGGTTCCATTGGTCTATGTGTCTATCTTTACGACAGTACTGTGCTGTTTTTACCACTGTAGCTAGGTAATATGATTTGAAGTCCAGAAATGAGAGTCCTCCAACTTCACTTTTCCTTTTTAAGATGTTTCTGGCTATTTGGGACCCCTTACCCTTGCAAATAAATTTGATAATTGTGTTTTCCATTTGTTTAAAAAATGCTGGTGGAATTTTTATCAGGATTGCATTGAATTCATGTATATCAATTTGGGTAGAATTGACATCTTAATGATATTTCATCTTTCAATCCATGATCATGGAATGTTCTTACAATTATTTAGGTCTTTTAACATTTCTTTTAACAATGCATTGTTGTTTCTGAATACAGGGCTTTAAATCTTTGGTTAATTTTATTCCTAAATATTTTATTCTTTTAGTCGGTATTGTAAATGGAATTTTTTCCTGACTTCCTCCTCAGATTGTGTTACTAGTGTATAGAAACACCGCTGATTTTTGTATATTGATCTTGTGTCCTGACACTTTACTGAAATCATTTAATAGCTCTAGCAGCTTTGTTTTATATTTTTCAGGACTTTCTAGGTATAGGATCACATCATCTGTGAATAGTGAAAGTTTTACTTCTTCCTTTCTGATTTGGATGCCTTTTTTTTTTCTTTTTCTTGCCTGATTGCTCTAGCTAGGATCTCTAGCACCATATTGAACAACAGTGGTGACAGTGGACATCTTTGTCTTGTTTCTGATTTCAATGGTTAAGCTTTCAGTCTTTCACCATTGCGGACAATGTTAGCTGTGGATTTTTCATATATGGCCTTTATCATGTTGAGAAAGTTTCCTTCAATTCCTATCCTTTGTAGTATTTTTATCAATAAAGGATGCTGTATTTTGTCAAATATCTTTTCTGTGTCATTCGATAGGAACATATGATTTTTCTTCTTTGATTTATTAATGTGGTGTATTATGCTTATTGATTTTCTTGTGTTGAACCACCCTTGCTTGCCTGGTATAAAACCCACTTGATCATAGTGAATAATTCTTTTAATGTGTTGTTGGATTCAATTAGAAAGTATTTTGTTGAGGATGTTTGCATTCATCTTCATTAGGGAAATGGGTCTGTAATTTTCTTTTTTTAAAACATCTTTATCTGGCTTTGGTATTAGGGTGGTAGTGGCTTCATAGAATGAATTTGGTAGTGTTCCTTCTTGTTCAATTTTTTGGAAGAGCTTGAGTAAGATTGGTATTAAATCTTCTTTGAATCCTTGGTAGAACTCACCTGTGAAACCATCTGGTCTTGTGCTTTTCATTTTGGGGAGTTGTTTGATGACTATTTCAATCTCTTTACTTGTGACTGGTTTGTTAAGGTCTCCTATTTCTTCTAGGGTCTTCTACGTTGTCTGTACATTCCTAGGAATTGTTCCATTTTGTCTACATTGTCTAGTTTTTTTAGCATATAGTTGTTCATAGTATCCTTTTATGAGCTCTTTTATTTCTGTGGGGTCAGTAGTAATGTCCCTGTTTTCATTTTTAAATTTCATTTATTTGCATCTTCTCTTTCTTTTTCTTTTTTGTCAGTCTAGCTAAGGATTTGTTGATTTTGTTAATCTTCCCAAAGAACTGATTTTTGGCTTTGTTAATTCTCTCTATTGTTTTATTGTTCTCAATTTCATTTATTTCTGCTCTGATCTTTGTTATTTCTTCTACTTGCTTTGGGATTAGTTTGTTGTATTTTTTATAGTTCCTCCAGCTGTGTAGTTAGGTCATTGATTTTAGCTCTTTCTTCTTTTCTAATGTAAGCATTGAAGGCTATAAATTTCCCTCTCAGCACTGCCTTCACTCCATCCCATAGGTTCTGATATGTTGTGTTCTTTTTATCATTCTCCTCAAGATACTTATTGATTTCTCTTGAAATTTCTTCTTTGACCCATTAATTAAGAGTGTTTAATCTCCATATATTTGTGAATTTCCCCTTTTTCTGATTCTTGTTGATTTCCAATTTTATTCCATTATGATCAGAGAAAGTGGTTTGTAATTTAGATCTTGCTGAATTTATTGAGATCTGCTTTGTGACCCATCATATGGTCTATCCTAGAGAAAGATCCATGAGCACTTGAAAAGAATGTATAACCTGCTGTTTTGGGGTGCATTGTTCTGTATATGTCGTTTAAGTTTAGTCCATTTATCATATCATTCAATCTCTGTTTCTTTATTGATCCTCTGCCCAGATGTTCTGTCCAATGCTGAGAGTGGTGTATTGAAGTCTTCAACTATTATTGTAAAGATATCTGTTTCTCCCTTCAGTTTTGCCAGTGTTTGCTTCAGTTTTGCCAGTATTATACTTTAGCCAGCTGTATCTTGGGGCATCCTGGCTAGGTGCATATACATTTATGATTGTTATTTCTTCCTGGTCAATTGCCCTTTTATTAATGTATAATGCCCTTCCTTGTCTCTAGTAACAGTTTTGGTTTTAAAGTCTATTTTATCCAGTATAAGTATAGCTATTCCAGCTTTTTTTTTATTACTGCATGCATGAAATATCTTTTTCCATTCACTTTCAATCTAATGGTATCCTTTGGTCTAAGGTGAGTCTCTTGACAGCATATAGATGGCTCATATTTTCTTATCCATTCTACTAGTCTGTGTCTTTTGATTGGGGAGCTTAATCCATTAATATTCAATGTTATTACTGTAAAGGCAGTTGTTATTTCACCCATTTTGACCTTTGGGTTTTATCTGTCATATTTTATTTTCACTACTACTCTTTTGACACTTTTACTTACTTTTACTGATATAATCATCATTTCTAGACTCTCTTCCAAGCCTCTCAGGCTGTAGCACTCCCTTTAGTATTTCCTGCAAAGCTAGTCTCTTTGTTATAAACTCTCTCAATTTTTCTTTATTTGTAAATATTCTAAACTTGCCCTCATTTTTGAAAGACAGTCTTGCCAGATATAAGATTCTTGACTGGCAGTTTTTCTTTTTCAGTATCTTAAATATATCATACCACTGCCTTCTTGCCTACATGGTTTCTGATGAGAAATCGGCACTTAATCTTATTGAATATACCTTATATGTCATGCATCTCTTTTGCTGCTCTCAGAATTCTCTCCATCTTTAGCATTTGACATTCTGATTAGTATATGTCTCAGTGTCCGTCTATTTGGATTTATTTGGATGGGAGTAAATTGTGCTTCTTGGACACAGATATCTGTATCCTTCAATAGGATTGGGAAAATTTCTACCATTATTTCTTCAAATATTCCTTCTCCTTCTTTTCCCTTCTCTTCACCTTCTGGGACTCCCATGACGTGTATGTTTGCACATCTCTTGCTGTCATTTAGTTCCCTGAGATCCTGTTCGAGTTTTTCCATTCTTTTCTTCATCTGTTTTTTGCATGTTCACTTTTGGAGGTCATGTCTTCAAGCTTACCAATCCTTCCCTCTGCCTCCTCAAATCTGCTGTTATATGCCTCCAGTATTTTTTTTAATTTCATTTATTGTGTCTTTCATTCCCATAGGATCTGTTGTTTTTCTATGTATGCTTTCAAATTCTTTTTTGTGCTCACCCAGTATCTTTTTAATATCCTTTTCATTGAATTTATTAAGGAGATTTGTTTGAACATCTTTGATTAGTTGTCTCCACTCCTTTATGTCATCTGGAGGCTTATCTTGTTCCTTTAGCTTGGCCATAGCTTCCTGTTTTTTTTTTTTTTTTTTGGTATGGATTGTAATTTTTTGTTGGTGTTTTTGCATCTGGCTTACTTGATGTATTTATTCTGGGTGCAGTTTCTCTCCTTAGTTTAGGGTTTTCTTGCCCTGTGTCCCTTGCTGGTTGTGTATTGGAACCGAGGATATACTTGGTGCTGTAAGCTATGGAGGCTGAAGCTGCCTGCATTGCCCCAGGGACTGATGAAGCTTCTCTCACCTTTCTCTTTTGCCAGGGGTAGGGACAGAGCCACAACCATGTGTAATAATCCAAGTCGTGCAGGCCAAGACTGTCTGTAGTTGCCTGGAGGGACTGATGAAGTTTCACACCTCTTCCTCTTCTGCCTGGGGTAGGGATGGAGCTGCAGTGTGGGCAGCAGTCTATGCCATGCGAATCCAAAATGACCACGGTTGCCCAGGTAGACTGACATAGCACCCCACCCCCCTCCCTGCCAGGGATGGAGAGTGACCCTCTGGAGTGCCCAACAATCTAATTCGTGTGGGCTGAATGTACCTGCATTTGCCCTGAGAGACTGAGGGAGTACTGTCCCTTCTGCCCTTTAGGGGGTGGGAATGGAACCACCAACAGATCAGTCTGTGTGGGCCCAAAGTTCCTGCCATTGCCCAGGGAGGCTGAGGAAACACCAGCCCCCTCCTATCCTATTGGGGGGTGGAAGTGGATCACAGGTTCTTCTAGTCCAGGCCATGCAGGCCAAAAGTGCCTGCCTTTGCCCGGGAAGGCTGAGGAGACATATCTCCCCTCTTATCTTACTTGGTATTAGGGTGGTAGAGCTTGGGGGTGGGGATTGAGCTATAGGTGTCCAACTATTCGTCTGTGTGGGCTGAAAGTACCTACAGTTTCCCAGGGAGACTGAAGAAACACCAGACCCTCCTATCCTGGGGGTTGGAGGGGTAAAGATGGAATTCAAGGCTCTCAACAAACCAGTTCATTTGGGCTGAAAGCACCTGTAGTTGCCCAGAGAGGCTGAGGAAACACAGCTCCTCTCCTGTCCTATTGGGGTGGAGGGATGGAGCCCCAGATGTCTGACTATTCAATCTGTGCTGGCCAAATGCACATGCAGTTACCTGGAGATGCTGGTGCAGGTCCTGCCAGCTTCCTCCCTGCCAGAGGTGGGGCTGAAGCCTAGGCTACAGCTGCAGTCTGATCTGGGTGGAAAGATGCCAGTCTGTACCATCACTGTGATTTTCAGTCAGCCCTGCTTCCCCCCGTGCTGGGGGCGGAATCAAAATGGCAGCTACTGGCCTCTTTCCGACTTGGACAGTTCTTAGAGTTATACTTTAGCCAGCTGAATTTACTAATCAGTAGCTGAAGTTGGTGGCCAACTATCTCTTCCTCCCTGTTTTTGGGAAATGGAGCTTCCAATTCCAGCCACAGAACAACTCCTGAGGCAGCTTGTGCTGCCAGAGTAGAGTAGGATGAGCAATGGCCTCGGTGAGCATTGTGGCCTGCAGTTTCCCATAGAGGCTGGTGCAGGTCCCCCCAGCTTCCTCCCTGCTGGAGGTGGGGCCGGAGCCTAGCTTAGAACTGCAATCCGACCTGGGTGGAAAGAAGCTGGTCCCAGCCTTCACTGTGATTTGCAGTCAGTCCCGCTTCCCCTCATGCTGGAGGAGGAGTTAAAATGGTGGCTACTGGCCTCTTTGACTTTGACAGGTTCATACTTTAGCTGTTCTTAGGATTATACTTTAGCCAGCCGAATTAACTAATCAGTAGCTGAAGTTGGTGCCCACCGTCTCCTCCTCCCCCATTTTTGGGAAATGGAGCTTCTAATTCCAACAGTGGAATAGATCCCAAGGCAGCTTGTGCCGCCGGTGGAGGATGGGCACCAGCCTCCGTGGCATGGAGTGCTCTACTCACGAATCTTCTCTGCAGATGGGCAGTCTCCTCCTTCCATTCTTTCCAGGATGTTGCAGGATGCTCTTCTGGTCTCCTGGAGCCCCCAAAGAGGTGCTTTAGATTGCTCTGGGTGATTACTAACTGCCCTATAGCATGAGTTGACTCTAGGAGCTCCTTACTCAGCTTCCATCTTGCCCTTCCTCCCAGTATGTTTTTATAGTCAAATTCTGTGATATCAAAGAGGAGGATGAATTGTGTTAGAGTTTTTCTTTGGATTTCAGTTTTAAAAATGAGAACACTTTGGTTCACCCATCAGTCCCCTGGGAGGGCCAAATGATAAGGCCCCTGGAGAATATCCGGGGCTTCTCCTGGCTTCCGGAGAAAATCTAGTTCTGAATGGGGTTCTTGCAAATTCTTTCAGCAGCCATCTTGGGGGTACTGATGTCCATGTGGGCTTTTTGCCAGGTCTAGATCTGTCTATTGATTTCCTATTTTAATAGCCTGCCTCAATTTGGTGCCACCAAAGAATATAGAGTCCAGATCTCCATTTCTCCTCATCACTCCCTGCTGTCTTGAAATGGCAGCATTTTGCCTGGGAGGCCACTTGTTCATGTCCTTTAGCTTGGCATGTCCCTTAGTGGAGAGAGGGATGTTAATCATAACAATAATAGTTGACATTTATTTAGTGCCAAGCGTGGTGATTAGTGTTTGCAGATCTGTCTCTGACGGAGAATTTACAGATGAGGGAGCTGGAGCTTTAGAGAGGCCGAGTGACTAGTTCAAGGTCACACTGCGAATAAACATACTACATGTTTGCCAGGGGCCAGACTGGTGGGTGTGCTCTTTACTTCCTCCCGTAAGCTTCTTGGACCTATTTGTTGTCCTTGACCTTGGGAATCAATATCCTATATGTCAATTCACAGGGTATGTGATTTTAGCCTCAGAAAAATTGTGGGGAGCAGCCAAACCTGCCATATTTGTGCACAACTCAATTAAAGTAGGAATCAAAAAAAATAAATTTTACATGACCTTAAACATTTTAACTTAACAACATGGCTGATCCCTAGGATTATCAGAGATTATTCAAAGTGAATATTCTAGCAACAGATCTAAGAATAGATTTCTCTAGTGCAGGTCAGAATCTGCTGCTACTTAAAAACAAGCAAGCCATTTATACATGAAGGTAATGAACACCTTCAATCATCATCATCATATTTAAGTGGATTTATGATTTAAATTCCTATCATTAGCTTATCTAACTTTTAACTTTGAGTGCGTCATGGGTAAAACTTGGCTATCTTGTGCCAACTGCCAGCTTATTTTCAAGATACTATAACCTTGAATAGATGAGGGGTGAACTTTTTATATTGGGATGCTTTTGTAATTGAAAGCTTTTATAAAACATCTTCCCTGAAGTTCATCTTATTATCCCCATTCTAAGTGCCTATGAAATTTTCTGCTGCCTTTCTTAATTTTAATCTCAAGTATGTTTAAAGAAAAGCAGTCCCATAATTTTTTTAACACAGAGCAATCTGCCTGATGTTAAGGCTCTGGAGCTGGACTGAATGGCTTTGAATCCCAGTCCCACCACTGTGACCCTGGGCATGTTATTTAAACTTTGTTTCCTCTTATAGAAAGTGAAGACAATGAATTATATCTCACAGTGCAGTTGTGAGGACTAAATTAGTTCATTCATCTAAAGCAGGTTAGCATGGCCTGGCACAATAAAATTAAGCTTTGATTGTGATGCCATAAATTGGTAAATTTCAGAAAAAGTAAGGGCCTTAGAGACCATCTCGTTGACACCGCCTTTATTCATTTTCAGATGGGACCCAGTCCCCCAAAGGGAGGTCACTTGCCAGAGTGGGTAGGTTCTTGACCCAAGCTCAAGCCTTCTGACTCTTGGGTATGTGTTATATTCTAACAGACCAGGCCTCAACAGATCCGGCTGTGTCTCTGCCTTGTCACTTCCTGCCTCACCTTCACCCAGATCTCCTCACATTTTAGGAGGAATTCTAGATAGGAATTGCTTTCTTAGGACAGTTGTTTTCGGTGGGGGGGCGGAGAGGTTGTCCCTTTAGATATTTTTAAAAACCAAGATTAGCTTATTTAATTAACATTCAGAGGACCTGAGAAACAGAAAGACACATATCCACAAACCAGATCTTGTTCAGAGCAGGAAGTGGATGGAGGACAGTTTTTGGATGTGCTCTCTTAGGCCCACACCTGAATAGAATGGGAGCACACGTTCCATCAGGAGCAGCATTGCCACCACCCCATGGAAGCTGTACCTCCATCCCCGGTGAAGAGCTGCCAAGGAGATCATTCTACTCAACAAGCTCCAAGCCCATCCTAGACCTTGTCCAGCCTGTCTGCTCCTCCACCACGTTAGGCAGCCTTGCTGATGACTCTTCACCTGCATCTCTGTAGAGCTTGCTCTCTTGTGCTCATGTGCCCTCTTTCTCCATCAAAGAAGAATCTTCCTAGGGTGGTCTGCTCTAGACAACCCAAACTGACCCATTTGTTTTCTCCCCCCAGGAACAGCAAGATTTGGCCTGCGCGCCCCCCTGCCCATGTACTTCTCTGAGTGGTCCCACACCAGCCAGCAGTGACTTCACAGTTGGTCCAACATGAACTGGAAGGTACGAATAGCTTTAAACATTTATGCCTTGAACTTTTTCTTTTCCTCTGGATGAAAATTTCAGAATAAGAGCTACTTAGAGGTAATTGGATTTAAAACAACAACAACAAAAAAGTAGATTAAAGCAGGAGTCATACATAATATTTCACATTTTATTTTCCATTAAAACATATAAACATACACTGGTTCACCAGACTGTTGGGGGAAGGCCAGGCCTTCTTGGAATGTGAGTCACTGACTGCAGTTCTGCCTCACTTTTCTCGCAAAAACCACGTTTTAAAGCATCATCTACAGCTTCATGTTTTGGTTTCTTTAAAATGCATTAAGATCTTATGATGCAGTCCACATACCAGATCTTTCCAGAATTCTATGCTCTTTCCCCCTAAAATCTTTCACAGTTATCTTGCCAACAGTATTTTTTATTTCCAACTCAAACGTGATTCTTCTAAAGCATTCAACTTACTTTTCATGGAAACAGCTTTTTCTTTATACAATCATATTCGTGTCTTGTTTAAATGAAGTACCTCTTATGGCATCAAGTACAACTTCAAGTGGTTGGGGAATAAATACAGCTGACCCTGTAAAGCATTATGTTAAGCTGGTGGGACCAGAAGCTCAGGGCAACGAGAGAGTAACGTGTTAGCTGCCTGCATCCAGTGGGCTATGGGGAATGGTCAGCAAGTTTTGCAGAGAGAAAGGAGAGCTCCCCTTTAAATCCCCAGAGTGAGTGAGGTAGAGGGTGGTTAAGAGAGCAGCCACTAAATTATTGATTGATTGTAGACACTGAAAAGAACAGAAGAGTATAAAATCAAATACAAATCTTCTGTAGTCTCACCATCCAGAGATGGCTAGTCTTAACATTTTTGGTGTATTGTCTTCTAATGATTTTTCTCTGTGTGTAAGTGTGGTGTGCATATTTTCAAACTTAGGAATCTTATTACATGTATTTTTTAAAATTATCATAAGCATTACCTTGTTTAAACATCCAGTGGTTTCTATTGCAAGAACTGGAGGAGTCTGGAAGCAGTATCAGGTTGCTAGGAGGGTGCAGAATTCTTCCTTTCCTCCCTAGTTCTTTAGGGGTCTGGGGAGCCGTGCAGGAGTGCTGTGGTGACTCATTTCCCAGGAGAGCCTGGTGGAAGTTAAGGAAGTAGAGTGAGTAGTCTGTGAAGCATTTAGAAATGTAGGAGAGCCTATTTCCCACCCATAGGAGCTCCCGAGCTCACAGTGGAAAGATGGGAGGGAGAGAGGGAAGGAGCAGAGAGCAGTGTGGGGGTGAGATGTGGAAAAGGGCTTTTACTCTCCACCGTGGCTGAAGGCAGTAGGGTGGAGAGGCAGTCACTGCTATTGAGTCCACGTCAACAAGGTTCAGGCATTAAGTTTCAGTGCTTGGAGGCCATAGTTCTCCCACTGCCATGTGCATCAGAATGACCTGGAAGCCTAGTTACAATGCCAATTGTGGGCCCCACCTCCAGTTTATGATCAGGAAGGTCTGGTACAGGGCCTGAGAATTTGCTTTTTAATTGTGGTGTGACATCATCTCCACCACCTAGGCCAATCCGGAACAAAAATCTGCTGGAGCCTTCTGAGCTTCAGGCAGTCACAGCACCGTGGTGAGAAGGAGTGGCCTCGCCTCAAGCCCTGGTTGCAGAGCGCTCCAGTGGGGGTTGGAGGAGTACAGAGCCCTGGGTGGCCTGTCAGGGACAGTCTCAGCACTGCCTGTACGCCAGCAGGAATGTGGCCTCCTTCTCTAAGAGGTTAGCCATTTCCTTACATAGGTATAGGTATCGGGGTTTGTCTAAAAGGAAGTGAGTATAGATCTAGTCCACCCCAGCAATCTTGGATTCACTTCCCTCCTTGAAGGGTTGCCTGTTTTGAGAGATGTAAGGAGTTAGAATGAAGTCAGAGGACTAGATTTAACACAGCTGAAGCTCAGTACCCAAGAGGTCAGGAAGGGGGGCCCTGAAACTCCGCTTTAGCTCTGTTACTATTCTTGACCTCTGTGGCTGTTGTGCTGCCTCCCACTTTCACTGATTTTTGGCCCTTGCCGCCTTCTCTCCACTACCTTTAAAAAGAAAATAATTACTGAACCCACTTCTAATGTCCACTTGTTGGGAAGTTTCTATTTCAGTGGGTTTTCTAACTGCTGGTTCAGGTGACATATCCCTGTAACTTTTAAAGCTAAATTTCATATTTAGAACCCAGGGATCCATGGGCTTAGCCATCTTAAGCCTCCAGAGGCCCATCCAGTGCAGTTTAGAAAATTGGAAGAAGTGTAACTTTTCCCAATACGAATCAGTGCTCAGTTAGCCTAGAAAATTCTAGTTAACCTAAAAAGAGGCTGATATATCCAAACTGTTAACTTTTGCCTCCAGGGAGATAAAACATAACAATATTAAACCTTGTCTTCTTTCTTAGCTGGTTTGTATCTATGGAATTAAGCTTTCACCTCTCTAAAACACGAAGCTTCAAGAACATAAATGAATTAGAGGGAATTCAGAGAGGTGAGCCATAGGTCTGCATGAGGATGAGCCCAGAATCCTGATGAGATGCTAAACTTCTTTAGGTGCTTTAGGTTCTTTAGGGGAAAGGTTTCGCTTTGGAACTTTTTTCCTATTTTACACACATTTTACACAGTTGTCCGAGTGAGCTTTCTTAAGTGTGTATGTTGTCTTTATTCTTTACTGTTCAATTGACTTCACAGTTGCAAACTATTACCTAGTTACTCAGTATTCTGACTTGCTTAGCTAAATTATAACAATGTATATACTTGGATTTCCTGTTCCTCACCTTCATCTAGGTCTCTCATTCCTTTTGTATCACATTAGGAACAGAATTTACTTGTAAAATTAATAGGGGTGGGAGAGAACAACTTCTATCTTACAGTATCATATAATGATGAAGAATCAGGCATTGGCGCATTCAGCTGGCTTAGATCCTGTCTCACCAATTACTAACCTTTCTGAACTTCTCAACTATTAACTCAGGACAATCCATCTGCCTAAGGGAGGTATTGTAAGGATTAAAGGGAATAATTCATCTCTGTAAGGCACTTAATAAACAGTAAGTTCTCAAGGGATAGGAACTGATGCTATGTCTTATAAGAGTGAAATCTACACTTAGGGCTGAGTTATTAAATTTATACAATCATTAGTGTACATAAATTGTGATTTCATCAATTCCATTTCACCAAAAATCGGGAATCAGTGGAAAGAGGAATGGCTGGTCTCTGGGTTAGAATGTCTATTCCAGCTTTGGCCTCATGATGGCTTAGTGCGTGACCACGGGCCAGTCTCTTTACCTCCATGGGCTTCACTTTCCTTTGAGAAACTATTAGAGGACATCCAAATTAACTCCCCAAGAGTAGCATCCCATTGTACTGACATTACTTTTAATTGATGTTTGGTAATTTTACCTAATGATGTCACTGGGTTAAATCCCATTTAGTCCTCTAAAATAATGCTCACTTAACAGAAACATGCATTTTCACTTTATTTGTGAGGAATTTCTAAATCACACAAAAGGGCTCATCATTATCATTCAAGTCATACTAATCATGTTTATGAAACTAGTACAGAATTTACCTTGAAATTGTGTTTTGATATATAGAATTTCATAACAAAACATACTAATGCAGAGTGAGTAATTGAAATTCATAGTTAATGCCCAGACTTCATTTCAGCCAATAGGTTAAAGCTTCTCTCCAACAGGAAATTACAGGAGCAGTTGATAACTAGCTAAGTTTTAATATTTTGTATTTTATTTATATATTTATATATTTTATTTATATATTTATTTTACCTCCAAGTGCCTGTGCTGATGAGTAACTGGACCCCAGGAGAACTGGGAGCATCCCAGAGTGGGAGAGGATCCAGGAGGAAGGTCTGGTCTGGCCTCGCTTGGCTGGTGAAGAGGCAGAAGCTCAGAATGGTCAAGGGACTGACCTAGGCCACCCAGTCCATCAGTGGCCGAGCCAGAGCTGTAACCCAGGATTCCTGACTCCTTCCATCAGCCCATGCTGCTGCCTCAGAAGCAGAGGGCCTGGGTGACCCGCAAATTGCAGGGTTAAATTGTGAGTGACCAGAGTTATTGCCATCAGTGGTGAGCTCCTGGCTGGCTCTGGGAAGCCAAGAGCAAGGGACAGTGAAGGGCAGAGTGAAGCCACGACTGTCAGCTCCCTGGGAGCAAGGACCCTGTCTACTTTGGTCAGGAGTGTGGCCCCAGCACCTAGCCTAGTTCCTTGTACCTAATAGGTGTGCAGGAAATATTCACATGGAAGTTGCATGCCGTAGTGATTATAGCTGGTTTAGAATGGTTTCTTTCTTCCTCAAGGTTCTTGAACATGTGCCCTTGTTGCTGTATATCTTGGCAGCAAAAACATTAATTCTCTGCCTGGCATTTGCTGGAGTCAAAGTATACCAAAAGAAGAGATTGGAAGCAAAACTGCAAAGCCTGGAGGCTGAAAAGAAGCAGCAGCTGAAGAAAGAGAACTAAAGGGAAATCAAAGGTACTGGAAGCTTTGCAAATACAGTGAGTTGGGGCAGGCCTGTTAACCAATGTGAAGGTTGGGAGAATCACAGATTGCTGGGGTGTGAAGGGCTGTGTCCCCGCTGTCCTCTGATGGGGGGAAGCTTGTTTAAGGGTGAACTGTGCACATCCCAGTCCTTGCACCTGGCCTGTTGAGGAGTTTCTTGCCTGTCTCCCTGCCTCCAGTGTCACCCATCTCCAGCCTTCCCTACTCCTTCTGCTGTCAAGCTGGTCCCAAGGAACAAGGAGTGGTCCCCTCCTTGTTCTCCATTATCGGCAGCAAGTTCTTAGCAGGTATCAGGTCGCAGGACTCTATTTGAGAGTCCTACCTTCTCCCCAGAGAAGCACAGCTACTAGAAGCACATATAATTGTGCATAACATTTCAGGCATGGCTGGGGAGGAAGGGGTGGAGAGACACAGGCTTTGAAATGAAGAAGCCCTGTCATCTCTGAGATAAACTCTAACTCCTGGGTATGGCATATAGACCCTTCCCAATCTACTTTTAACTCAGATCACATTGGCCACCTCTTCTGCCCACTCCCATGCTCTGACAGCCCATTCCTTGACCACAGTAGACTTTCTGGCTCCTCGGCCTTTGCTTGATGGTTCCCTTGCCCCTTCCTGATGGTGTCCTCACAAGGCATGAAGTCCTGCTCATTGTTGTGGCCCAGTACTCATCCCAGTGCTCCCAGGAGGGGCCCAGAAAAGACTTGTTGAATTAATGCACCAAGGCATTGGGAAGTGATTAGTAAGCTCCTCTGACTGATTTAACCTATGACAATTAGCAATTTCCTTAATTACGGTGTGCCAATCAAATTTCTTTTGTCAGGTTGAGTTCTATCCTTCTCTGAAAATTAGAGGATTCAAACATGGTGACAGGGAATTCTAGATCAGTGGTTCTGATCTAGATCAGCCATGCCTGGCTCGTGATCAGAATGGCCCTGGGAGTGGGGAGAGGGGGAGTTGGCTTGTTAAAATACAGATTCCTAGGCTCTGGCCTCAGAGAGAGTCTTTATGTCTGTGGTTGGGTCTCGGCTTTCTTTTCAAACCCTGTGAGCTGATTCTGACTCCCTGTTCTCAGCCTCATTGTGGAGGAACCGTTGCACGAGGTGACATCCAGAACCTTCCTGCTTGGAGATTCTGGGTTTCTCTAAATGCGATTTCCCCTTTTTAGACTTATTCAGGTTAAAAGCATACTTGTTAGTAATAATGATGCTTATTAGTCTGTGCTAATAATTAGTCTGTGCTCGGCATCTTGCTAAGCATTCCATACTCAGACACAGTTTAATCCTCGCAACAACTCTTTGAGGTACATACATTGAGAAAATGGCTCATGCTGTACATCATGAGGAGCAGAACCAGAAATTGAAGCAGAGGCAAATACGTTCACCATGCCGCGTTGCCTTTCTAATGCAGGGGAAGTGAGCATGTGTGAAGCACTAGGCTCTCTGTTACTCATCCCAGCTAGAGACTCACATCCTCCCTCTTCTGCCCACCACTCCCCACCCTCAGTGAGCTAAATGCTTTTGCCAGGCAAAAGAAGTCACTGTTAGGCAGCCTTGTCTTTCTCTCTCTCTCTCTCTCTCTTTTTTTTTAAAGATGTTTCATTAACAGAAATTTAGGAGTGGGCACTGGGTGGGCAAAGAGGAAGCACTTAGAAATTTAAAAGTAGGCAGGAGACAGTTTAGTTGAAGCATTGTTGGTTGGATTTATATTCCAGACAGAGCCATGACTTTGTGTCTTAAACTGAAAAGAGGAAGTAAAGATGAGGTGTGAGATCATACATGCTTCCTCCCTCCCACGGTTATCAACAGAGATCTGTCAGTGAATTAAGGAATGGACAGTTTCACCAGCTAAACCTAGACCTGACAACAGGAATTCCCTTTCCTTCACACACTGGCAGCTTCCAAGACTGGAGCATTGTTTTAAACAAAAGGGATTTTTAGATGAAAGGAAAATTGTGCCAAAAATACATATTCATTAATAGATAAACTTCAGTGGTTTCTATTTGTTAAAGCCTGAGTGGCTGAGCATAAGGCCAAATGTTGAGCAAGTAAGTTATTTTATCAAACATTTCCTATTTAACTTTTTGATCTTCCTTCCTAGGTTTTAAAATTTAAATGTCAGCTTGAGTGGACTCCAGATGAGATAAAAGAGAAGAATGATTATTGAATGATGTGTCAGAGGATAAACCACCAACGTATAGCTTTTTATATGCTTAAGAAGCACTATTTTACTTACCAAAATAAAATGTCTTTGTAAAAAGGGTGTCTCTGGTCTTTGGAATAAGCTGGGTATCACACACACACACACGTACACACACTTTCTTGTGAGAGGAGAGAGTTTTTGCAAGGCCACCCTACTGGCATTCTCTAGCGATGAGTTCAGATCACAGGAGCATTTCCCAGAAACGGGCTGTGGAAGAGGCGGCATCTGCTGTGGAGTGAAGCCCTAGAGGGAGGCCTCCACCTGCTTGCCCTCACCCACATCTCAGTGCCCGCTGGTGTGCTACCCTGCTGTTCACTCCCCTTCGTCTGCGATGGCCGTAGCCTTGTGCATGTGTTTTCCTTGTTAGGGTGGAGGGTGGCTGTGGGCTAGTCCAGGGGCTTGCAGTGTACTCCGTTGGGAGCTGACTCCTGCCTTGAGCTGTGAGGGGGCTCAACAGGGAGAAAACCATTGAGGACCATCTGCCATGATGGGAACTGTTTCAGTTTCCTTGGCTCCTCAATTCCATGCAGTGGGTCTGCTTAAACCATGGCTTACAGTTCTGAGGTGGAATAAAGTCCAAATGAGGCATCATCAAGGCCATGCTTTCTCCCTGAAGACTGTTGCTCTGGATCCTACCTGCAATCTTCGGTCCTTGGCTCCTCTGCAACATGGCACTGCACATGGCGGCCTCTCCTGGCCTCTCCCTTCTCTTCCAGGTTGAAGTTCAGCTCCTGGCTGCTCCCTCTGTGGTTTTCTCTCTCTGTCTGAATTTCATTCCGCTTATATAAGAGTCCAGTAATAGGATTAAGACCCATCCTGATTGAGTTGGCCACACCTTAACTGAAGTAACACCATCAAAAGCTCCTACTTTCAGTGATTTCATACCTAAGGAATGGATTACATTTAAGAACCTGTTTTTCTGGGGAACATAAAGCTCCAAACCACCACAGGTCCTAAGTCTCAAAATACTCTCTACCTTGAGCCCTGTCATGGATGACTAAGAGGAGCTCTGGGTGTGTTTTGTCCTCCCCCACCAATGTGCTTGTGGAATTTGCTGATGAGAAATTGAGTGGGGCCAGCAGAGGAGAATGCTTTAGATTTGAGAGAAGTGGGAATAAGATTTTTATACTCAGCACTTAGACTGAGATGCTTTTAAAAGGCCCCTGTTCTCTGACTTTTCTCAGCATACCAGAGTGGAAGGGGAATGACGGAGCAGTAACCTACGGCGTAAATATGGCTGAGAGTTTGGCCTCACTGCTGATGGCCACGTGGAAAATCTGCATGTGTACGCATTGATAGTTGTCCCTCTGCACCCTGGCCCAGCTGGGAGAACTGAATTTTAACCCGAGGAGTAAAGGGAATTAACTTTCTTAATTTTTACTGTGATCGCTGGATCCTCTTATATTTAGAAAGCAGGAAAGAATTTGTAGAGGATCAGCATCTTAAGTGCAGACTAGAACCTGGTCCTACAAGCCAGACATCTCAAAATACTCAGAAGACCTTGACCTAAACTCATGCCCTGGCCACCTCGGCTGCGAATAGCCCCGCTGCGGCTGGGGTCTTCTGGAGCACAACTCGAAGACTAGAGCCCAGGAGCAGTTGGCGCTGCTGGATTTCTGTGACGCGTCCCCCTGGTGTCCAGGACCGCAGCTGACCCTGGGCCATTGCCTTTGTCAGAGCGCCCTCTGCAGCCTGTGGGTTTATCACAGCCAACCACCTGGTCTACACCTCTGCCCTGGGGGATTGGACTCTGCTTACTTCCCAGCATCTTCCAGCTCCTCTTCTTATGTTTTTGTTCTCAGTTGCGGTCCAGATAGTTGCTGGACAGCACGGTCCATGGACAGCTGAGGACCAGGATATCGCTGCTCCCAGCAGGCCCACTACCTCTGGGTGCCGCTTTCTCCCCAACGTGCACCCACCAGCAGCCTCGGAAATCCCCGGCGGGGGTGAGGGTTGTCCATGTGTATTTTAACCACAGATTTTCTTTTTCAGTCTTTGGAATTTAAAGTTCAGTTTTGGAATTTGCGGAACATCCAGCAAGATCATCTTGGTGAATTCTGTAGATGACTGAAGGGCTGGACGAAACCAATGACCACGCCCGTGGGTCCGTGGTACTACCTACCTTTCTAATACGCTCTTCTACCACTAGGGGCCGATGACTACTCACTAATTGGAGTGATTGACATCATTCCACTCTATATACTTAAGTCAATAGATTCTTAGTTTGATTTCGAATAATGGATTGAATGTGCGCGTGCCCGGGTGGATGTCAATGAGTAGATAGGTTGGTGAGGCTCACAAGTGGGACCCCCATCTGGACCATGCTCTCCAGCAAATGTCTGTATCATAACTGAGAACAAATACCTAAGGAGACCATCGGAGGAGCTAAAAGATGCTGCAGAGACCACCCCCGCTCTCTACCCACAGGTGATCCCCCAGAATCCTATTTAAATCTTACATTAAACATGTTCCTAACACATTTCTTTGGTTTTCAAGCCTACAGCATGTTAGCAGTAGAAAGGAAGAAAGTCTTTAGACTAGGGCAAGGAAGCAGACTTTAAAAAGCAGACCAGGCCTAAGAACGCGGCATTTGATCGCTGAGTGCTGGGCTGCAGAGTGGCCCACAGCCTCCACGCTAGGGACAGCAGCCATTTCAGTGTCCATAATCAGGACTCTGTGCCCTGAAGAGAAGGTTCAACCGCTTTATATGCTCCATGTCTTAAGGCAGAGCTGTACACAATGCATGTCAGAAACTACAGAGTTCAAACTCAAAATCTGGGTATTTTTAAAAAGGGCTACCACCCCCAACTCCCAAGCTCTAGTCCCATCTATATGGAAAACATTGCTGTCTAAATGACTTGCTCCTAAAGATTTCCAGACGGCCAGGCTTGCCCATCACTGCTTCTCACCCTGTGACAATCGTTGGCCTTGGCTTAGCATCCAGCTTGGCTGGGCACCAAGGGGCCAGAGGTGCGTGGCCCCAGCCTTGACCTGGGGAGTTCACACCCGACTGCCAGGAGCAGCTGTGGATGACCAAGGGTGAGGGGTCCTCTCCAGAGCTCCCTCTGCACAGGTCCGCTGGAGGAGTGAAGCCAGGGGAATCGACACTGGGGGAGACTAGAGGGAAAAGATTCCTGAGGGTGGCTTCTCAAACTTGAGAGAGCACGAACAGCTGTTTAAAATGCAGATTCCTGGGCTGGGTGCCCAATCTGCTGGGCACGAACATGTGGGAGAAAGACCCAGGAACTTGTGAGTTCAATGATCTCCCCGGGTGACTCTGATGAGGCGTCCTTGAACCACCTTTTGAGATCCATCCTTTAAATGACGGGCAGTGACAAATGAGCCAGGGGCCAAGACTGGAAGGGAGCTGTCCCAGGAGTCAGGGTGAGAAGCAGGAGGGAGTGGACATAGCATCGAGTCCTCATTCCACCGTTACTCTTCCCAGCACTTAACAGAAGTGACCCCTCAACAGCTTCCCAGGGGCAAGCCCTTTTCATAAATAAGGTAACAGGCACAGAGAGGTTAGTTGCCCTAAGATGGCCCCGCTGGTGAGAGGCAGTCAGTATTTAGGCCTCGTGGTCTAGCGCTGGGGTCTGCTCCCCACGTGGATGCACTGTTGGGTCAGGTAAAGGGAAGCCTGGCAAGAAGGCGTTGCTCTTTGCAGTTGGGGCCATGAACCCTTGAGTAGTGTCAGGGACACAGTAGGGGCAGAGGCCAGCCATGGGGAGCCGAAAGATGGTAAGATGTGAGGACGTAGAAACACTTAGTGGGGAGTTTGCATTATTTCAAATATTTAAATGTGTGTGTGTATGTGTGATGTCTGCAAAGTCAGGAAACAAACTTGTAGCCAAACGATATGTTATGAATAACCAGTAAGTTTTCAAATAATTGGCTCAATATCTTTCTTGTGTTTCCAGATGTTTTGAAAGCTCTTTTAAATTTGGAGGTACTTCACCTGTAAGCAGAGTGAGCCCATTTTAAAATGTTACTAACATACCGTTTTAAAAGAAGTTATCCTGTGTCCCAACTTTTCGGATACCCTTTCTACCTTATATTTTTTTATGTAGCATTTTATGTAACCTAAGTATCTTTTAAAAATAAATAAAAAATATATTAAAAAAAAAAAAAAGAGGAAGTGGCATTGGTAGCCTTAGGAGGAGGCGGGACGGAGGGAAAGTGTTTTCCAGAGGAGGAAGCTTGAGCTCCATTCCAGGCTGAAGGGGCCCCCAGTGGAAGGGGAACTGGCAAGGTTATGGGGGGTCGGCGAGGATGATAAGTGTGGCGGGAAGGTGAAGTGAGGGATGCCACGCCATGGTCTTCATTTCGCCTTTGGGGTTAAGAGGAGGACTTGTGGTTGGCTGAGCCACTGGGGCTTGGCCAGAGGTGTGCAGAGCGGGCTCTGCAACCCTCAGTCCAGCTGCAGCTGCCCCTGGTGAGTCAGCTACTGCCCCGGCCCTGTCTTCAGCTGTAAAATGAGCTTCAGGATCGCTGCCCAGACTACTGTACGTGGTTGTTGCCTGAACCAAATGGCCTCAGATCTGTAAAAGTGGACCAACGGAAGCAGCTTGCATCGCCCCTGTGGGCAGCTCAGCCCGCTAGGCCAGGAGGGCACCATCCAACCCAAATGGGCCCAGGGTCCTACTGGGTGGACCTGGCCAGAGCCAGCAGGCACCAGACTCATCCCAGGGGCAGAACCATTTTCTAACCCTCCACCCTCCCAGGAGTCCCCCGGGTCTGTGAGAAGGGGATGTGGTGTTGGTGATGATGAGAACCAGGGAGCATGGGATGTTCCATCAGCTCAACCCTCAGCAGGAGATGAGTGCTGCCAACACAGATACGTGGGTCAGCCAGGCACTGCTGTGTAGTGTCACTCACGGTTTATTTCATTCAGGGCACAAAACATGGATGTCCCCAAAGAGGCTGTTTTTACTGTCCTCCCTGTGCCACCCCCCCCACCAGAAAAATAACAATTATCACAAATTCCCTAACCTATTGCAGATAGTCTTCAAAGAAATGCCAGAGAAGAAAGTTTCCTTTGATTAAAGTATCTTAAGATACGTCTACCCTTATATGTCCATGACAAAATGAAGCAAACATTTTCCTCAGAGTAAGAAGACAATGAGGTTTTACAATGAGGTTAGTCAGTGATATAAGATCTAATTGTGGACATGTTTGCTTCAGCCACCACCTGGACTAAATAAGGCCTTCAGTTTATAGGCACCCCATGGGTGCCAGCTGTGAGATGGCAGCTTGGCATGGGTTACACTTTTTTAAAGCCCACAACCCTATTTACTGATGATTTAATTGAGCCTCTGGGAAGTAAAGTAACTAACCCAAATTCTCATAGCTAATCAGCTGGCAAATTGAGATTCCATCTAGGCCCATCCAATTCCCAGCACCCACTGCACTTTCTTTTACTTTCTGCTGGAAATTCCCATGCCTAATATAAAACTGAATTTCTCAATTATGAATGCAATCTTATGTAACTAAATTGCAAATTAAAGTGGCTCTTTTGATCTCGCTAGTTATCCTGAAGTTCTATTTCTCCTACTTGGCTTTTCTAATGATTAAACAAGGCCTCAACAGAATGGGACCAAAACATGTTTTATTAGATTGTTTTGGTTTTTAAACCAAAACAGTTCCTGTAGGTTTATCTTGTTCATCTGATAACCTGAAAACATTGATTTTTTTTTGCACTGTCAAATAGTTTTTTAAAAGGCCGTTTTTGGTAAATGTGCAACTTCTCTAATTGAAAAAAAAAAAAAGAGGGAAAAAGCCCCAACCAACTGAACAAACCAAAAAACAAAAAAGCAACCCCTACCCCGCCCCCCGCCCCCAAAAGGCATTCTGCATCTTCAGCTCAATTTTGTATTGAAATACAATTTTATTGTAGCTCCCAATTGGAAATGGTCGTTTGACCAGCTGATATCTATTCTGATGCTAAAGTGGAACTTTATGCCATGTGAATTATGGGAATAAAAACATGCAGCTGGGCTTCAACGACCAAGCCAAGCATGGCAATGAGGAGCAGGGGCTTTAGAAGCCCACTGGCCCAAATGGCCTCTCTCTACCTCTGGCTCTCACCCGGAAAAGACCCTGCCTCACTGGGCTGTCATGAGGATTAAGCTGCTCCCTAATGGAGGCAGAGAGGACAATGGCTCTAAGCATGAACTCTCCATCTGAATCTCCTCCACCCTCCGGGAGCTATGACACCTTGGGCAAGTTACATCATCTCTCTGTGCCTCAGTCTCCCCATCTGTAAAATGGTAATCACAGTAGTTCAGTTGTTTTCAGTTAGTATCTGGCTGCCTATCTGCTGTTTCCTTCACCCTATATGCTGTGCCCAGACCCTGAGCTTGCTTGGCTTTGAACAAATTACCTCAGGTAAGATTTTCCCTATTGAATTCCATTTTCTAAAGATTTTTCTTCTTCTTCTGTTGAGAGCTGCTCTGTTCCAGGTTCTTTGCAGATAGTTTATTTATTTGTGTCTTCACCAGAACAGGTATCATTCTTTATCCTGAGGTTACCTCAACATCTGAGTCAGGTATAGTTAGTGATCTATTGAAAAATTACCCTTGTGTGGATGTACTTTAAAAAAAAAAAAAAAAACTCCTGTGGCATCCTTAGGAAAAACTGGAAGAAGTTTCCCCTTCCTAAGTGATTAATCAAAACAACATGTTCCTAAGACTGGGCTTTTAGCCCCCAGATAGGATGAGCAAGTTCTTCTGGGGCCTTAGGTGAAATACCAAGGTCTTCCTGGTGAGTGGCCAAGCTTCCAGTGCCTGAAGAAGGGTCAAAGGAAGTACTTGTGCTCAGGGCTGGGAGAGGAGGGGGAGGATGTAGGAGAAAGAGGGCGAGTGTTGCAAAGTGCAAGAACCAGGACCCTTGGGAGGGAAGATGCGGGAGGAGCATGACTCTGTCTTTGTGAGGATTCAGTGCAAAGGTGACGCTTCCGCCAAGGTCCCCATGGCCAAGCTTGGATGGACGGAGGTGATGGCGCCACCAGCTGAGGATCTACTTTTCTGGCTGGGCCATGCGGGCCTGAGCAAGGAGCAGTAGCTACCACTGTGAATCAAGGACCAGGCACTCCCATGTCCCGGGAAGGCATAGCCCCAGCGTCCAGGTGTTCACGGAAAGAGGCCCCCAAAGTTGGCCTAGGCAGACTGTCTGCCAATCTCGGAAGGAGGGTTCTTGAGCCAGATTTCATTTTATGTGCTTGGGGGTTTTGCTTTCCATTCAAAGTGTGCCCAAATCTAAGCTCTTCATTTTCTTATAGCACCCTTACACTTGTCCCTCCTCCTGTGTCCCCTGTCTCAGTAAGTGGTGACACCCTTCACCCAGCTCATCCCCAGGGGCCACCCCTGACTGTTCCCCCTTTCATACCTCCAATCCATTAGCTAACACTCTCACCTCTGTCTTCAAAATTCACCAGAATCTCCTCTTCGATCTGCTCCAAGCCTCCTGCTCTCTACCCTGGGGTGCGGCAGGAGCTTCCTGTATGGTCTACTTTTGCCTCTTCCAGTCACTTCCCCCACCAGCCAGACGGATGCTTTGTAAATTAAATCAGATCCTCTCATACCCTGGCTCTAAACCCTCCATGACTTTCCACCTGGGGAAGGCTAAATAATGCCCCTCCCCCAGGATATCCTGGTCTGTTTTCGTCCAACAAGGTAATTCTGAATAACACAGGGGAGCTCAGAGGGAAAGCAGGGCAGGAAGGCAAGGTCAATGACAAATAGGATGCTTTCTGCACACGGAATCCATTACCTACATGGTTTCACAAGCTTATGTAGAATTAAGTTATTAGGTGTTGGGTAGAAATGTTCAAAAGTTATTTTTCACACTAGATTAATTCTATTTTATCCCTGCCTGAATGTATACAAGCAAGAGTGGATTTTATGCTAAGTTTAATAGGAACAGGGCCTTTTTCTCTAAAACCCTTACAACCTACATCAGCGGCAGTCTCAAACCAAGTAGAGTACTGTTGTACCAGCTGCCCAGGGCTCAGCTATCTCAGGCCCCAGAGGTTCAGCCATTGCAAAGCCTAATGACCTCCTGCTGGGATTCTTAAAGTCAGGGTGGGGGAGGGGTTGGGTAAGTGGGTTCCCCAGACCCCCATTCATTCCATCTATTCACCTACCATGTCCCCACTTGAGCCAATCACTGTCATATTTTTCCAGGACCCTTTTTGGGACTGCCAGCCAGACTGGAATCTATCACTCACCCTCTGCCATCTTGTTGATAAGCAATGGGGAGGGAAAAGCCCTATTCAGCCACAGCCTGGAGAACGTCTCTTGCTGATGGCAAGCTGCCTCCCTGTGGATTATTTTGGTAGGCTCAAGCTGGTTGGCACACTACTTAATTTTCACTTTTTCTTGCTGCACGTTTGGTTCTTTTTTTCTTTCTTGGCTTGACCACACGTTCTTTAACTCTCCTCACCCCAGCTCACTGCCATCCTCCTTGGGGCTGGGTTAGCCATGATCCTCCCATCAAAATAGCCCTCCAAACAGAGTGGTCTTAATAGGATGAGAGTTGAGACCCCCTGCTCTACTGACAAGCTTTATTGATGCCTCCAGCAAACTCAACACTCTTTGCCAACATCCTTCGTAGCCTCTTAATCCTCACAACATCCCTGTGAGGTTGCTGTTGAAGTATCTTTTGCTGAAGTGGTCCAGAATCTAGCTCAGTGGGGTTTGAAAAGACCATATACATAGCACTGTCTCATTGCTTGTTGGAGGAATGACCATTAAGAAAATTTGCCAAGATAATAGTTTTCCCATCTCCGCACTCTGTTAGTTATTATTTTCCACTTGCCAGGGTTTATCCTTTCAATGCCTTTGTTAATTAAATTGTTGAAAAGTATATACTGGTAAGAATACATGCTGTCAATGGACTGCAAACTAAACTCGCTTCTGTTATTGATGATAAACCATTTCAGAGAAGACCAGGCTGAATCTAAAGGGTTCAAGTAATTGTAAGGGGAGGGCAGAGAGAGCAGTTCATGGCCATAGGACTTGGCCACCTCAGGGGAACACACGATGCTTGTTAAGTTTATGACTGATGGGGCATGGGACTGGACCTCAGACTCTTTGTCTTCCTTTGGCCTCATCCCGTTCTGCCACCTTCTCTCTTTGACCACGATGGCACAGCTTCCGTAGACCTTCTTCACTACATCACAGAACTCAAAGAAGAGGCTGTCTTCTTGTTTGGCACATAACTCATCTCTTAAGAACACCCGATATTTCCAAGGCACCCATCCTTGACTCCCCCCAGCATGCACAATACACCAAGTGGGATTTTGCATGAAATATCCATTGCCAAAACCTTCCCCAGTTACAAGATTTTCTCGGATATCAGTTTCCCCCAAAAATATGGTCTTAAATCCATCATATTGCAGTGATCTCAGGGTTTTCAAATATTGGAGGCATTGCCTTCTCTTGGTGCTGTCAAATTGACTTCTGAAAATGATGTTTCTTAAAAGAGGGTTTGCAAAATGAAGCATGGTGCCTCAAATGTTTTGAAAAGCTTGCCTACAACTATGGACATCTGGTAAGTGTGGGACGATGACCTCACAAAGGGCTTTCTTACAGCTGTGCCAGTCCCATAGATACACTTTGGATTTCAAGGCCTCATGGAACACAAACACAGAACAATTCCCTTCTGGCCCAAATGATACTAGAATGGGAAATGCTACCCATAGAAAATGCTACTTGGACATCGGCCTGGCACCAAGATTGGTCAGCTTTTTTTTAAATTTTAATCTTCTAAAAATTTTTTAAATAAGCTTTAGATTACATAACTCTTACATAAAAAATATAGGGGATTCCCATATACCCCACCCCCTCACCTTCCCACACTTTCCCTGTTAACAACATCTTTCATTAGTGTGATATATTTGTTACAATTCATGAACAAATATTGAAGCATTGCTAATAAACATGGTCTATAGCTTACATTATGGTTTATACTTTGTACTGCACAATTTTAAAGGTTTTGACAAAATGTGTAATGGACTGTATCCATCATTGCAACATCATGCAGGACATTTCCAATGTTCCCAAAATGCCCCATGTTACATCTATTCTTCCCTCTCCCTCCCCTCAGAACTTATATCAATGATACAAGTTTTTCCATTGCTAGAATAATTATATCTACTTTAGTCCATAGTTCATTTTCCTTCTATGGTTGTTCATTCCTTAGTCTGTTTCTGATTGAGAGGAGGCTTAGATCCCATGTGGCAGATGGCTGGAATTGTCTTGCTTGCAGTTGTAGATACTCTCTGTTTTTTGGGATGGGCATTGTATTAGTCAGCCAAAGGGGTGCTGATGCAAAATACCAGAAATCTGTTGGCTTTTATAAAGGATATTTATTTGGGGTAGAAGCGTACAGTTGCCAGATCATAAAGCATAGGTTACTTCCCTCACCAAAGTCTGTTGCCATGTGTTAGAGCAAGATAGCTGCCAAAGTCTGCAAAGTTTCAGGCTTCCTCTTCCTTTTAAGGCTCCGTGGTCCCAGCTTCTTCCAATATCAGCTGTAGGCTGGGATAGTCTCATCTCTCTCCTGGGGCTTGTTTCTCTCTGGGCTCAGCTGCTCTGCTTTCTCCACAAGGCCAGCTGTAAACTATGAGGTGAATGGCTCATCTCTCTTCCTGGGGCCTCTGCTATGTCTATGGAGCCATCTCTATTCCTCTGTGTTCTTCTCCTGTGTGTTTACTTCCTGGGGCTCCAGCTCAAAACTCTACAACTGTCTCCTCTGCCATGTTGTTTTCTCTGTGAGTCCCTGACCACCAAGGGGGCGGGGACTCGATGTCCCACTGATATGGTCCGATCAAAGCCTTAATCATTATTTTATCAAGTAAAAGGGAAACATCTGAATCAATACAATCTAATATACCCAGAGGAACAGACCAGTTTACAAACATAATCCAATATCTATTTTTGGAATTCATAAACAATATCAAACTGCTATGGATGTTGTCCATCATCATCCTTTTATTAGTTTTCCTGGGCAAGTCCAATGAACTGGAGAGTAGGTATTACAACTAGGCTGAGATTCAGGGCTCAACCTGAACAGACCAAAGATTTAAGTTTCTGGAACATATATTTTATGAGCATAGTGCTAATTATAGGTTCAAATAAAAGGAGCAGAAGAGCCATGTGTAGGAAAATTATGAGTCTAACTCTGTTACATTGGGGAACATGTATTCCAAAGTAAGGCCCACTGACAGGGTACCAAATTTCTAAGATTGTCTGCCCTGCCTATAGTATCTAGATGTCTCTAGAGCCCTCATGAGCCCCACTGTTTGAGGCACTATCTACTGTGGCAATGAGATCCTCCTGAGACATGCATAAACGTAACCTCTGGAATGACCTCCCGACTCACTTTGAAATCTCTTAGCCATGAAAACACATTTGTACTTAATATTTCCCCCTTTTGGTCAAGGCCTTTTTCCAAATGCATTGCTAGTTGGCGTTTGGTAATAGTTCTTCAGTGCCAGGGAGGCTAATTCCCAGGAGTCATGTCCCACGCCGGAGTAAGGTAATGCGTTTATATGCTGAGTTTGGCTTAGAGAGAGTCCACATTTGAGCAACAAGGAGGCTTTTAGGAGGTAACTGTTAGGCAATATATAATACCAGGCTAAGTTTCAATTTCACAAGTAAAGATTCATAAGTACAATCATCAGTGGTGAAATGGTTTGTCCTCCTTCGCTGGGTGCTGCCCATGTACTTCTTCCCGCTTGATTAGAGAATGTAGCAGGACTTCCCAGGATGGGAATTCAATATGTCAAGCCCTTAATATTATTGCATGTAACTATGAACCTTATTCTTCAAAAATTGAAACTTAGTGGTTACCATAGGTTCTAAGCAGAGCGGGAGGGAAGAATAGAATAGATGGAACATGGGGCATTTTTAGGGGATTGGAATTATTCTGCATGATCTTGCAATGACGGATACAGGCCATTTTAAATTGTGTCAAAACCTATAAAAGTGCATTGTGTATGCTAAAAAAAAAAAAATTAAAAATAAATAATAAATAATGTCAGTTGCCTAAAAAAAATAAATAAATAATGTCAGTTGCTAAATAAATAAATAAAGTCAGTTGCTAAAAAAAATAAATAAATAATGTCAGTTGCTAAAATAAATAAATAAATAAATAAATAACGTCGGTTGTAAACCATAATGTAAACTGTTGACCATGGTTAATATAATGTTTCAATATTTGTACATCAATTGTATCAAATGTACCATACATATGTAAAATGTTATTAGAAAGGTGGAGGGGGTTGGCTATATGGGAATCCCCTATATATCTGTGTGACTTTTCTGTAACCTAAGGCTTCTTAAAGATAGAGTGAAAAAAATAAGACACTGGGGGAACATACAGAAGAAATTTTCACTGTACATAAAAGAGAATAGATCTTATGGTGATGAAAGACAATGAAACAATTTTTAAATATATTTTTCATTTTTAATTTATTTTTTAATTTTTGTATTTTATTTGTTATTATTTTATTTTCTTATTATTTGTTTATTTCTTTCACTTTGTTTTGGGGGAAGTTTTGGATCTCAGAAGGGTCACAACTGTGGCAGGGGAGGATCACTGGTGTGGGGTGTCAGCGATGGGGGATGTGTGGGGAGGACTGCACCTGGGGCATGCCGCTATGGCACGTGAATATATTCAAGTGGTCATGGGGCATTGTCTCGGTGGGTGGAGACCCACACAATAACGGAAAGAAAATGGTCCAGCTTTTAAAAGCAATGAGCCATGTTTCTGACCCCTTTCCATTTGCATTCATTCATCCATTCCAAAAATATATATTGTGCACCTATTGTGCACCAGGCATTGTGGCAGACACCAAGGGGGAAGGTCACAGCACATCCAGGGAGGCCTGGACTTGTGCTGGCCTCTGTGCTTTTGCATGGGATTTGTGCCAGCTGCCTGCCCACCAGAGTGATCAGGAGTGGTTTTTCCAGCTGGTAGAGGGAGGGTATGGCAAATGGCCTTTACGCCTATCTTTCACAGCAGCTTCCAATTCCAGAGCTCATTTGAGGCCCCATCTGGAAAGCGCTGTTCAATTGATGTGCTCAGAGCAAAGTGACATTTGCTCCAATCTCTGGCAGCCTCTTCAGTTGCCTTTGTCTATATTTTCTTGTCCCCTTAATTAGAGCTAAAGATGTTCCATAAATGTACAAAAGGGATCCCCTCAAATAAGATTTGGACAAAATGGTTTATCAGGTCTTTTGCTCTTCTGTTGAATGGATGAGGATTTTCCCCCTAGAAGAAATTTTCTTGGGACTCAAGTGTAAGCAGCCCCAGACAAGACTATCCCATCCTAGTAAAGTAAATATGAAGCATGGGGTCTCCAGCAGCCTCTCTTAGAGGCCAGCATCAGTGAGGTTGAGCTGATAACCAGCGGTGGCCATTTTCTCTTAGGATTTTCCTTTTAGTAGTGGAAACCTTTTTTTCAAAGCCCAGTTGGTGTGGATGCTTCCAAGTAGAATAGAAGCACAGCTGTGCTGGTTGAGGTGGTAATTGTGATCCCAAAGTTCCTCTGTTCAGTCACTCCCTCCCCCCCAGCCCAGGGATCCTGAGGTTCCCTCCACCCCCACCTTGGGTACCCTATGGCCTGGAGTGGCAGTTTGAAAACATTATATAGTACAATTAAGTCATTTCTAAGCAATAATTCTTTGCCCCTCTCGTCCCCTTTTTAATAATGGATATGAGAAACTTGCTCAGAAGTATAGAAGAACATGTCTAATATGTTCTCTTTTGTGTAAATATATACTCATGTGTGTTTCAAATAGAAACAGTAGAAGGATAAACTAAAAATGCTTCCTTATAAGGGGACAGAGAGAACAGGAGGGAAGGGGAAAAGGAAGAAAGGTAGACTTCACTGAATGTATCTTGTTCTACAGCTTTGACTTTGGAAATGTGAATATTTTACCTTTTTATAAAACAAAAGTAAATCAAGAAAAATTAAAATGATCTCTAAAATATGTAAATAAAATTAAAACCAATGCATCTAGCTGTTTACCATATTGGTAAAATAACCTCACAGGTATGAATTTATTTCAAATGATTCTACAGCACAGCATTTTGACTGTAGATTCCCTAGTAGCATATATCCTGAGAATAAAGACAAGCAGACAAAACCTTACTGTACTTAGGAGTCATAATGTAGCAATAGTACTGGTAGAATTGTTTTAAAACACATGGCTATTTTATGATAGCTAAATAATGTTAATGTTGTTAGCAGCCAAGATTTTCAGCCTTAAAAAAGAAACACAAATATAAAGGAATTGAATATATCAGTATAATATTCATTGTGCTGGTTTGTAGTTGTATGTACCCCAGAATAACATTCTTAGACTTAACCCATTCCTGTGGGTGTGAAGCCATTGTAAGTAGGACATTTTGATGAGGCTACTTCAGTGAAGGTGTGACCCACCTCAATCAGGATGGGTCTTAATCCTGTTACTGGAGTTCTTCATAAGTGGAATGAAATTCAGATAAAGAGAAAGAAAGCCGCAGGGAGGAAGAAACTGAAGGTCAATGGAACAGAAGGGAAGAGAGAGGAAAGGAGAGGCCGCCATGTTTATTGCCATGTGACAGAAGACCCCAGAACCAAGAATCACTGACAATCTTCAGGAAGAAAACATTGCCTTGATGATGGCTTGATTTAGACTTTCTTTTAGCCTCAAAACTGTGAGCTAATAAATTCCCATGATTTAAGCTGATCCATTGCATGGTATTTGCTTGACAGCCAAAGGACACTAAAATAGTCATGATTTATTTTTCTCTCTCAAAATACCTATTTCCTACCTCTGCCTGCTAAAAAGACCTAGAAATAAAACACCCCTATAGCAATGTGTACTCCCCCCCCACACACACACACACAAATTGTGGTCTCTAAATATCAATACCGGCTAAAGGAATCAAGGGGTCCTTTGATTTTAGGTCTAGGGGAGGAAATGTATAACATGAGCTTGGGATATTTTGTCAAACCTGAAAGCGAGGAAGCCATCAAAGACTGCTGGGTCATGTCAGAAGGACCCAGAAGCCAATTATAAGTGGCTCCTACTGCCAAAAATGGAAGAATTTAAGCATCAATTTGTTAATAACAAACCTAGTAATGACTGCAATAAAGTAAAGCATAATAAATGTATAAAAACCTGTGAGTTCATAATGGTATTATATTAGTCAGTCAAAGGGGTGCTGATGGAAAGTACCAGAAATCTGTTGGCTTTTATAAAGGGTATTTATTTGGGGTAAAAGCTTACAGTTACAAGGCCCTAAAGAGTTCAACTCAAAGCTGTTTTCTCACCAAAGTCTGTTGCCACATGTTGAAGCAAGATGGTGGGCAATACCTCCTGGTCTCTCCTTCTTCCTCTTAAGGCTCCATGGGTCCAGCTTCTTATGATCTCAGCTGTAGGCTGGCATAGGACTCATCCCTCAGGGCTTCCTATATCAGTCTGGCATAGCACTCATTTTTTTCCAGGCTTTATGAGTTGCTCAGCTGCAAACTCTCAGGTGACTGGCTCATCTCTTCCTGGGCTTTAGCTGTTTGAGCCTTCTCTCCTCTGGCATCTATAGAGCTCTCTCTCTTCCCGTGTGGGTGCCCATTTATACCAGCCCACCAAGGGGGCAGGGACTCAACCCTGAGTCATGCCCTACTGATGTGGTCGAACCAGTGCCCTAATCTTAACAGGTAATTTAATCAAGACATGTCAGCTGAATCTAATGCATTCAAAGAGTATCACACCCAGAGAAACAGACAAATTTATAATCTTTTTCTTTTTGGGTATTCATAAATAATATCAAATTGCCACAGGTATTTAAAAAAATCAATCAATAAAAACAAAAACAAAAACTCATTAGTCGCCTTTGGAGGTTGGTAGGACACTACCTTATTCTGCCAATTCATACATACAAAGACTCAAACGCCTGTGTAAATTCTAATTCAGAGCATCCAAATAGTTGGTGACTGGCAAGTTCTCTTTATCACATCTAAGAAATACAGAAGTAATGAGGTCTTAGAAAAGTACTGTTTTATCATTTTAATGAAAGGATGGATGCAGGCAGCAGTCATCAATGACCACTAACACTGTTGGGTAAAACGTCAACAGAGTCCTTCACCTTGGATGGATCAGGCTGACAATCCTGATCTCACTGATGAGTCTTAACAGAGCTCAAAGTGGGACATTAGGACGTTATGTGATTCCAGCTGAAGCAATAGGAAGTACATAAGCCTGTCTATGAAGTATTCTTACTCCCCACCAAAAAAAAAAAAGAAAAGAGAGAAATAGCAAACCTGAATCTGATCAAGCCTCTGGATCTAACTGCCCACTTATGGGAAACAGTGTTAAATAACCCTTTTATAAGAATACATGGATTTTACCAAAAAACAGCATGTGGGAAATTCTCCTGGACAAATGACTTGGGTTTTTTCAACAAGTGAATGGCAGGGAAAGGGGTGGGTTGTGGAGGGGTAGGAGACACAGAACTGTTAGGGGTAAAACAAAACCTCAGAGGCAAATCAACCAACTGCAATGTGGGGACTCCGAGTCAAACTAACCAACTATTAAAAAATGTCTTTGACACACATGGGAAAATGGACATGCGCTGCATGTTAGATGGTATGAAGAAACAATTGCTAATTTTGTTGGCTGTGCTGCTGATATAGTGATATTTTTTTAAAGTTCCATATTTTTCAAAGACACATACTTCAGTGTTTCAGAGAAATGATATGTCCTGAATTTGCTTTAAAATCTTCTCTGGTGACGATGATAACAAACAATACCAAATTGGGAGGACCAGTGAAGTGAGAGTAGCAGACTGTTGATTATTGTGTGTGTTGTGTATGGTTGGAATTTTCTCTAATAAAATGTAAAAATTAACCTAGTTCGGAGTGCAAATTGCTCTTCATTTGGGGGGAGAGGGTGGTTGTATGTTTGAGGTGAGGAGGACACATGGACAGATGGACACTCTAGGATAGCGCAGCTGCTTACTGACTGAGCTGTGAGGCTCTGCCTGCTTTCTGGAGGAGTGAAGAGATCAACCACTGTTTATTAAACACCTACTAGGCCAAGCAGCTGTCTGGCCATGGTGACCGACAGAATGAGGCCCCACTGGGCAATATAGACCATCTGAGCACTGGTGGCAGAGGCTCTGACACCAGACAAACCCATGGTCAAGTCTCAGCTCCAACCCTCACCAGCCTCACTTTCCTTGTCTGTAAAATGGGGACAATATCTAGGTCAAAGTACTGTGGAGAAGACTGATGTGGTAGTGTGTATAGTAGTGTGGTTGCTATTGAAAGAGGCTAGTTGGGAAGAGAATTTGGCAGAGACTCTGAGGAGGAAAGGAAAAGTGATGGGAGGGGAGAAAAAGAAAATCCAGATAGGACCAATATTGAAATGTAAATTGTCCTCCCTGTGGCAAAAAAGGAAAAAGTTCCCTCTGTTCCTTCCCTCTTTCCTTCCTCTGCTTCTCTTCCTCCCTCCCTCCCTCCCTCCCTCCCCCCCCCCCTCCCCCCCTTCCTTCCTTCCTTCCTTCCTTCCTTCCTTCCTTCCTTCCTTCCTTCCCCAACAAATCTTGAGGGTTTTCCAGGTTCCAGGCTCTGTGTAAATCTTGGAAAGAAAACGGAGGAAGCCACAGACCCTATCCTCAAGGAGAGCACCACCTTATCTTGTGGGAATGAAGAGTCAACAAATCCTCTGAAGACTGGGAGACAGGTGCGAGGGTGGAAGGAAGCTGAGGAAGTGGGGCCCCAAGGGAGACTGCGGGCGGTAGTCTCCCCAAGGAGGACTTAAGTGGATCCCAGTGTGAACACCCAGAGAAGGGGTGCCATGTGGAAGAGCTCATATTCCCGCAGAGATTAACTTTCAAGGAGCTCTTGGCCTCCTTCAAGACTTGGGGTGGGGAGTGTTACAGGGGAGTCAAGGAAGGAGTGAGCTACAGATTCCCCAGCCAGCGCCCAGCCCATGTCCTTTCCAGAGGGGACTTCAGGCAGCAAATGCAAATGCTTCTCTGTGGAGAGGATGAGTGGGCTGGACCTATTGACACGAAGGTGTGATTGCCGGGAGGAGGACCAGGGACTGTGTGCTAGAGAACAGGCCTTTGGGAGTAGAGGTCTCCAGGCGCTCTCTCTGTGTCTCTGCTGCTTTTGATTAAACCTCTACACCTACCTGATGCCAAGGGCACTTCCTGCCATGTCAGGGATGGCCAGCAGGCCTGGGGAGGGGGTGGGCAGTGGGGTAGGCGCATCTGCCGACCTGTCAGTATTGAAATTTAAAAAAATCCCCATGAACTTTTAAATGACAAACACAATGCATGCTTGTTGTAAATAAATTCCAGTCACATGGAAGTCACTTGTTCTTCCTCCATGCCATAGAGAGGGAACGACTGTTAGAATTTGTTCTCTGAGGGGAGCAGATATGGCTCAAGCAGTTGAGCGCCTGCTCCCACATGGAAGGTCCCAGGCTCAGTCCTCAGTGCCTCCTAAAAACAAAAACAATAAAAACAACAAGCAGACAAATGAAAAAAAAAAAAACCCAACTCAGGGGAGCCAGCTTCCCACATACGAGGTCCTGGGTTCAATCCCTGGCCCCTGGTAACTCAGGAAAAAAAAAAAAAGGCTTTTTAAATAAAAAGATAATATATTTCAAAAAATATATATACTCTATATTCTGTTCTGTAACTTGCTTTGGTAAATCTAACGATAAACCATGGACATTTTCCCATGTCATTAATACTGAGAAGCCACATTTTTTTAATAGTTACATTATATTCCATAGTATGGATGTGCCACGGATGACTTGACAAATTGCCTATTTGGTGGTCCTCTCCGTCGCTTCAAGGTCTCTGCTATTTCCAACAACGTTCTGATGAATTATCTCCTCAGAGTCAGAGTCACGTGTAGATAAAGGTCTGACAAGGGAACGGAGGGGTCAAAGACACACGTAGTTTAAACATTGGTGGATGTGGCCTAATCGCCCTCCAAAACCTTTGTACCAAGTTCTCTCTCAGATCGTCACCACTGCTTGAAATTAATATTTTTCATCTTTGCCTATCTGCTAGGCAAAAAGGGCATTGCAGTTTTAATGTCTTTAGTTGTCAGTTAACCTGACCCTACTATTTTATGAAAACAATGGCAAGAGGAATTTGGTTTACAATACAGAACCAGAGGCCCTTTGGGATTATTTTAGAGAGCGGCACCCAGCCAAGTCGGAGGCTCCTTGAGGCCTCGGGGGCCCAGGGAGTGGGCAGGAGCTGTCCTGGACAAGGAACCAGAAGTAGCCTGCCCTGGGGCCTGGGTCCAAGCAAACCCTGACACCACAGCAAGACGCAGGAGCCCAGAGAACCTTCTTCTGGCCTCCTTTCGCCACCCCTACCATGGACGCAGCCTCGCCTGGGATCCCCTCACTGGCCACCAGCTCTGATGGGGGCTGCTGGGGCCACCTGTGCTGAAAGGCAAGGCCCACAGACCCAAGACAAGGGCTGAGGTTTCGGAGGGTGACGAAGGACCACCAGGGGGCAGTGTGGATGTCCCCATACTGGGTTGGTAAAAGGCAGGGATTTTGGTAACTACCTCCCTGAGTAATTACAGCCCCGAGAAGTCCCCACAGACCCCTTCCCAATCAAAACCTCCCCCCGCTACCCTAAGCAACTACTTTATCAGCTTTTCTGGAAAACACTTCTTTACCGGGTCAATCAAAATTTGAAGGTGGAGCACTGGAATATGTTTAATCCATTTAAATTAATTACATGTAGTTGGGAGATTAAATTTGTTCAGTTCGAAGATGGGAAAGTGACAGAAACTCACAAGGGTTGGGGTTGTAGGGAGGAAGCCTAAGCTCAGTGTGGTAGGCTGAGTTATGTACCCCACAAACACAAGTTCTTACTTGTAATCAGCGTCCCTGTGGGTGTGAGCCCACTGCAAACGGGAGGAAGAGGCTACTTTTAGTTCAGGGGTGGCCAACTAAAAAAATCGGGTCTTAATCTATATTACTAGAGACCTTAGAAGCCAGAGTCCAAGAAACACGAGAGGAGCCAGAAGCTGGAAGTCAGTGGAAAGCAGAGGCACAAACACAGAAATGAAAGGACCTCGCCATGTGACCGGGGGCAGGCATCCAAGTCAGGGAGACCCATGGATCCAAGCCAAGGAACCCCACGGATCGCCAGCCACCAGCACCAGGGCACTACAGATTTCAGGGGAGAAAGCAAACATGACCTATTGGATTTGGAACTTCTTCTAACCTCAAAGCCATGAGCCAATAAATTCCTGTTGTTTAAGCCAAGCCACTGTGTGGTATTTGTCCTAGCAGCCTGGCAAACTGAGACACACAGTGTGTGACTGTTACTGCAGGCCAGTCAGGCTGTCTTCCCACTGACACAGCTCATGCTTGACACAAAAGAAAGGGGAACATTTATAAGCTAGTTGCCCCAAAAACAAACTCAAAGACTCATGCATAGATGTGTATATATAAATGTGGCTGGTATGAGCCTCATTCCACAAATTCAGTTGTGCAGGAAATGTCACCCTTATTTACGTCCTCTAAATCGAACCCGCTGGACTCGGGCATTGCTGGGGCTCCTGAGGCCAGCACACCAGAGGGGCACTGAGGCCATCCTTCCCTGCTGCTCCCGGTAGGCACCTGCAGTGGGTCCCGGATCCAAGCCCTCGCGGCCCTGTCACCTGGGGCACTAAAGTCTTTGCTGGGGCTAAAAGCCTTGAAGTGAGGATCAAGCCCATCCAGGGCACCCTCCAAGTCACTGTCTTGGGAGACCCACTCACCTTCAGGGGGCCTGGGAGGGAGCTGAGAACCGCCCCCCACCCCAAACTCACTCAACCCAAGAGAGACCATCTGATCGTGGGCTTGGGGTCAGCACTGCTTCCCTTTCTCTGTGGAACTGTCCTTTGTCTGCCCCACTCCGGGACAAATAGCACAATCTCTCACCATAGACTGGCATCTCCCACCCACCATAGACACCCTCCTGTGAAAGGCAGGGTGGGGGTCAGGTCGGGGGAAGCTGAGAACAAACCCCAATTCACAGCCCCAGAAATGACTCTGCCACTGTGTGCATGAGCATGTGTGCGTCAGGCTTTTTCATGCTCCCCAAACTTGCCTGTGACCAAGTACTTCCTAGGAAATGGGTCCGTGACATGAGGTCCCAAAGGCCCTCTCCGCCAGCAACGGAGGGTCAGAATAAGGTTTTCAAACACTTGGTGCAGGGGCCACTCTGGCTCTTTCCATGCAGCATCTTAGTTAATCCTCATTTGGGAAATAAGTCGCTTAGAGGGAAAAGGTGCCCCTTCTCACCAACCCAGAGAAGAAGCCCTACCCAAACAATATGCCTTTAAAAAAAAACAACAAAACATCCTGCTAACATACTTTCTAGGACTAAGGAGACCCAACCAGGACCAAGAAGCCTTCTTCACAATCCTTGACCCCCATCCACACCTCCTTTTCCTCACATATAAAATGAGGGAATTGAACCAGGTATGGCCTGAGGTCCATCCACCCTTAAAGTCAGTCTTTCTCTTTTTTGAGAAACAAGAGAGATGGGTGTGTGTGTGCATGTGAGTTGTGTGTGTGTAGAATGTGCATATTTGCATGTATGAGTGTATGTGTGTAGATTTATATCCGTGTCTGTGACTGTGTGTGTTTGCTATGTGTTTGTAAGGATGTGCAAATGTCTGTGTGGGTGTGTGTGTGGTGTGTGGCCTGGTTTGTGTGTGTGAATGTGCACACACACGTGTGAGTGTTCAAACACCTGGGACCTGTTGCAGGGCCTCCGGCTCTGGATGCGCTTCCTGTTTTATAAGCAGACGCTCTCCGCAGGCCTGGCACAGAATGACAACTTCCTGCTCTGCACTCCCACGTCCCTCTTGCCATGTTATTCTCAGCTTCCCACTGCTGGGGCAGAGCTGGAATCATTAGTCAGAGTAATTATCAAATTACCTTCAGCCTTGCTCAGCTCGCTTCTTGATCCGTTTGGCTGAGGCAAAACTCGCACCTCTGGCTTCTCCTGTGGCCCCACAGAGCTTCGGGCTTGGTCAGGACGCTGCCTGGAGCAGCCCAGCTACATGGGGGCATCACCCTGTGAGCTTTACAAAATTGCTTCTGTCTGGACCCAGGCTCCGAGGTTCTGACTGAATTGGTCTGGGGCAAGGCCTGGGCACTGGGGTTGTTCTGAGCTCCCAGGTGACCCTGAGGTAAAGCCAAGGTGACAACTCCTGCCTCAGATCAAGGTTAATCAGGGCGCAGTGGGGACAAGTTGGTGCAAAACGTCAGTGTTGGCAGAGGCCTCAGGGTTAGTTTTGAAAGGAATGGAACAAAATTTTTCCTCACAGGAATATATATAGACATTTGAATTTTATGTAAATGATAACATCATAAACGGAATGGGATTGGGCTTCCCCTTGTTTCCCACAGTGAGCCTGAGGAATCTCCACAGAACATGGTCTGGAAACCCTGCCCGGGTTCAACCCCGTGGTAGCCGTTAGCCTCCCAGGCCCACAGGATGGCACCTGCCCACCCCCTTGTGGTTGGAGGAGTCAGCGGGTGGGTGGCAGTGGAAGGGATGTGTGCCTTTCCCTCGCTCTCCCCTCCAGCTCCGAGACCAGCACTGCCCCAGATGGTGTCTGCCCCAGCAGCCTGGGTCTCACAGTGACAACAAGGACGTGGGGCAGATACCCCAGCTGACCTGCTGGACACATGTGGCAGAGAGAAATAAACCCGGCTCTTTCAGCCACCAAGATTTTGGGTTTGTTGTTTTTGCCACTAACACAGTCAACTTTGACTCATACAAGGTCCCTGCTTTTATAGAAGTGGAATTGAGACTTCTGAGTCCCTCTGTTTCAACAAAGCAATATGCTAGCTAAAACTACCTAACCAGGGAGAAAATGGGGTGGGGGCGTGAGGGAGCTTGAAACACCCTGTATAATTGTTCAAGAAGTCAGGACACCAGGCCTGGAGTGACACCTTGGCCAAATTTCTATGTACGGGCCCAGAGGTAAAACAAGCCACCTTTTATGACCAAGGTGCCAAGGTCATAGAGCCAGGAAGTGACAGGGAATAGCTTTGAGGCTAACAGCCTCCCCACTTCTCACCTTGAACGAAAATAAATTTTGGACAAAGGCTTAGTGAAAACATCATATGGGCTTTGGAATATAATAGACCTAGCTTTGAACCTCTTGCCAGCTGTGTGACAGTACACGGTTTCTTAACCTCTCAGATCCTCAGTTCCTTAATAATACCCACCTTGAGGAGTTTATAGAAGGATCACCTACACTAGCATACATCAAAGCAACTAGTATTTGGTAATGTCCATTAAATGTTAGTTTTCTTCCTGTGATTGTTTAATTTTATGGGTCCACTTGGCTACATTGTGATGTCCTGTTGTTTGGTCAAACACTGGCCTGTATGTTGCTGTGGAGGTATTTTGTAAATAGGATTAGCATCTACAATTTGTAGGCTTTAATCAAAGGAGATGATCCTAGATAATGTGGGTGGACCTAATCCAATCAGTTGACAAAGAGCTGAGGGTTTGAGAGAAAAGAAGAGATTCTGCCTGGACAGGATACCCTTTGCTCCTCTGTTTCCAGCCTGCTGGCCTCCTGTACAGATCTTGGACTCAAGACTTCAACATCACTCTTACCAGAATTTCCCTGCCCTGCAGACATGGACTTGCCAGCCCCAGCAACTGCATGAGCCAATGCCCTAAATTAAATCATATGTATTTATAAGTCAAATAAATCATACATGATAAATCATATATTTATCCCCTGTTGGTTCTGTTTCTCTGGAAGATGCTAACTATACAGTTCCCTTCGTATCGCACCTTAGTAGATAGTGGTTGCCTGCCCACCTAGCATTTTTCTTTCCACCTCCAGACAATACCCTGAGTTTGGTACAGGTGAGGTGAGGTGTTCATCTCCTCTCCCACACAGCTCAGATTCTTTTGGAGGAAGCCAGGACAACTCTGGCTTCAGGCTTTCACCAATCAACATATTGCAATCCCCTGCCTATCGCTATGGCTCGGAGGTATGGACATGACCAAAGCAGCCCATAGGAAAACCTCAGGATTCTTGCTTGGACTTCTGGGCACTCAGACTCCGAGAATGGGCCAAACTTCTTTCCCTGCATTTCTCTTCCTCTAGGAGGAGATCTGCCCTTAGTCCTTTGTGCAAAAAACTCATCGACACATGCTCAGGCACGTTTGGCCTCAGCAGGAAGACTTTGTTTTCTGCTAATTAAACTTCCTAATATGACTCCATGCTAAGTGAATTTGCAAGGCAGGGGGTGTGGGTTCAAGGGTCCTGCCTGGCTTGAAGGGGTAGCCCCTCCCTCTGTGCTATAAAGGGACACATTCTGAACATGCTGGTCTGGACCTTTCCGGCAGCTTAATGAGCATGCCTGTGTTTGCCAGGGCTTCAAACAACCCAGGAACATCATGACCAGGGAGTAGACATTACAATGACTCCCTGGCAAATAATAATTACAATAATGAAATATTCTCCAGAGAACTTTAGGATTTGCTCACACCTGAAAGTAACACAGAAATCCATCTCATCAAAATGATGGGGCTTAATTTGACATTTGTGACTTTTATTGGAGACTCAACAATATAATCCTGCTGGTTGGTTTTACTTCATTAAATTTTCCAATGTGTCTAATTATTGGAAAATAATTATTGTATTGCTAATGCTGATGGTTGATGACAAAAACATCATTTTCTTCCATGTCCTGAGCTTCTTTTTCTCCTGTCCTGAGGTTTATCAATCCATTTTTCAGTTCTAGTGTATTGTATTGTCCCAAGTCCTCTAATGAAGACATCATGAGGAAGGCTTCCTTTCTATCACAACTGCTGTGGTCACCCTTTACCAGGTATGGTGATCTGAAGCTTTTATGGACCCCAGAAAATCATATCTTTAGTGCTAATCCTTTCCTTTGGGTGTACATCTATTGTAGGTGGGAACTTTGATTAGATTACTTCAGTAGGGCATGACCCAGGGTGGGGCTTAATCCTCTTACTGGAGTCTTTTATAAATGGGATGAGAGGGGAAGCGGCTGTGGCTCAATCAGTAGGGCTCCCATTTACCATATGGGAGGCCCCAGGTTCGGTTTCCGGGGTCTCCTGGTGAAGGCAAGCCCGCCCGCACAGCGTGGTTAGCTGACCCAGCGAGCACAAGCAGCAAGGGGGGGATAAATGAATAAATAAATAAAATCTTTAAAAAAAAAAATGGGATGAGAGAGAGAGAGAGAGAACCTACAGAAGCACAGAGAAAAAGACACAGGAGCAGAGAGAAAGCCAGAGGAAGCCAGAAGCTGAAAGCAACGAAACCCGGAAGAGAAGGGAGAGACCAACAGATGTTGCCATGTGCCTTGCCATATGACAGAGGACCCCAGGATATCACCAGCAAGCAGCTGGTCTTTGGAGAGAAAAGTATCACCTGAGGATGCCTTGATTAGTACATTTTTCTCAGCCTTGAAACTGTAGACATACAACCTAATAAATCCCCATTGTAGAAGCTAACCCATTTCTGGTATATTGCATTTTGGCAGCCTAGCAGACTAAAACACCAGGACTGGGAGGAATTGTCCAAATAGCGTTGGGTGTTTATATGCTGTCATCCTCACAGAACCTGGGGGAGGCCATGATCCCTTCTGAAAATGACCTGTCCTGAATTTCCCTCTGGAGGGGATGTTTATTACATCCAAGGTCCCTGCTAGGCTCTGGGATTCCCTGGCCACGGACCTCACAGGCCTCCCTTCTCTTGAAGCCCTCTCTTACACAACTAGCGTTAAACTAAATGAAAAAGAACCAAAAGCCTCGCAGATATTGCAGGCTCTCTCTCTAGGTTTCTATGACAAACATTTTATTGTAGTAGCCCTTGACCCAAACTGAGCACGAATTCCTCTCAATCAGTGCTCATAAGGGTTAACTCCCTCTGCCCTGTGCTCCCATAACCATCTTCTTTGCTCCCCTGTGCCTTTGCTCTTACCGCCTTGCACCGTCTTCTCCAGGAGACTGTGTTTCTCTGTGTGTCCCTGGCCCTAGCAGAGTGCCTGGGCCTTTGAAGACCCTAAGGAAGCATCTGGTGACCCAAACTCAGGGTCTCAAGACAAGACCGTTTTTCAGATTATGTGTACTATGCCGGTATGAAGTATTACTTCAATAGGACAGCTCCAAGAAGATGAGGGTAAGAAAAAGAGCAGAAAAGAAGGGAGGGAAGTAGAAAGTAAGTAACAAATCATTGCTTGGGAGGCAGCAATATGTGTCTGCACCAGGGCGACAGTCCATGACCCACAACCCTCCTGACTTCTGAGGACTCATCATCCATCCATTGTACAACTAATTATAGAATGTCTTAGGGCACCTCTTGCCTAACACTTGTGTTTGTGCTTAACCTTGTATATTCCCCACCTTCCCTGCCCAGATCGTAAGCTATTTAAAGGCTGTCTCAGGCTTTGATTGCCCGTGGTCCATAGCACAGCATCTTGTACCAAGTATGCAGTAGCACATAGTTTATCAGTTGATTTAACTAGTTAGACTACATGAAAAAGAAACGAAAGCTCACAAACTCACAGCCTCTGTTTTTTGGTTCCTGCAATTAAGTTTTGTTTGTTGTGTGGGGACATATTCCACACCGAGCAGGAATCCCCTGCGTCCCATAGTCCTGTTTGATTAGTGCTGCAAGCTACATTGAAGGCTCCCAGTGACCTCACAGTCTAGAAGCTGCTGAACTTCATTTTGTCCCCCATTTTCAAAGCTTTCCTCATCTTGAACTCTTTTTTTCAAGTAGCATCTTGTTTCAGTCTGGGTCCAATCAGGAGACAGAAACCACATAGAGAACAATGGAAGTTTAATGTAAAGCATGAATGGGGAGAGACTATAAAGATGTTGTTAGGGATTGAACTGTGTCCTTCCAGCAGATATGTTCAAGTCCTAAACCCAAGTCCCATGGATGTGATCCTATTCAGAAACAGGATTTTGAAGATGTAATTAGCTCAAATGAGGCCAAACTGGATTAGGGTGGGCCCTTGTCCCCGATGACTGCAGTCCTTATAAAGGGAGGAAATTGGAGCCAGGTGGACAGAATCAGAGGGTAATGCCGTGGGACAGCTGAGGACTGAAGCCTGCTGATTTCTGGCACCCCTCCTCCAGAACCCCACAGACGTCAGAGGAAGCTCGGCCTAGCCGGCACCTTGATTTTGGACTTCCAGCCTCCAGAGCCGTGAGACAATACATTTCTGTTGATTTAAGCCACCCAGACTTGTTATGGCATCTCTAGGAAACTACGGTGGATGTAAAGAGAACACTAAAGGCTGCCCTGGGGCTGAGCAAGTGTCCCCAGGACAGGACAAATTTGGAAGGGGACCCCTCCCCAAGGCTGGGGATAGACTTTGTTGGTGAAAGTGTGGTCGCAGCCTCCACGAGGTAGAGAATTTTGCTGGGTGGCCTGGACCAGAGCTGGTCCACAGCTGTTGGGCAGCTGGAACCAGCCCTCCAGGACACAGGCGAGCACAGGCTGGTGGGTGGCCAGGCAGAGGGCATTGGGCACCACTGTTTGCACAAGACCTGGAGGGGGTGATGTTTGTGCAAGAGCGTCCAGAGAGCTGTTTCCAGTGTCTTCCTGGTGCAGACACCATGCACCCCAAACTGCATGCTGCCCTTGGGAAGCTGCTTCCGAACACCCTGACTGCCCTGTGTGCCACCCACCAGCACCGGCTAGCCTGTTTCCTGCAGATGCACTGTGCAGCCCAGGCTATGCACCCCCCCACCAGTGAGTCAGCTCCCAACACCCTGCCTCTCTCTGTCCACTGGCCCGCTGGCCTCGGCAATCCTGAATCCTGGAGGACTGGTTCTAGTTGCCCCATGACTGTGGACCAGCTCTGGCCCAGGCAACCCAGTGAACGTCTCCATCATCCTGTGGCTACAACCACATTTTCGCCAATGAATCTGAACCCCAGCCTTGGGGAGGGGCTTCCTCCCATATTTGTCCTTCCCTGAGGACTCTCCTTCAGCCACCCTTTTAGAGTTCTCTTTACATCTTCATCCTTTCTTCCCTATCATAGTTTAATCACTCTTTGCATGACACTTGCCCTGTTCGAATCACTGTGTGGTTTCAGTCTGCAGTTTCCTTGGTGGGTGTTAGGATAGAGGTAAGCACAGGGCACGGGAAGACAGGGGTGGGCAACTAGCAAGTGAGACGATGCATACCGAGCACTGCATGCCTGGTACATACCAGTTCCCTAAATTTTAGCTGTTGTTATTGTAAAATTCGTATTGCTATTTTTAGCACATCTGCTGGTGTCTGAGTTGGTTTTGAACATCGACAGCAGGGAGTTGGCATGTAGGAGGGGCAGGGCTTTCCAGAGAAATGGAGCAGAAAGTGCCAAGGCTGAAAGACTGCCCACCTCGCCTAGTTGTTAGAGGATCAAGATGAGATTCAAAGACAAATATCCTCCATAAACATAGAAAGATATTATAAATCAATAATTCAGCCACCTTTTCTGGCTGGAACTACCCTGAGAACAGCCATTCTCCTTGTTCACATTCCAGATTTATTATAGTTTGTCTGCGGAGAGAACATTCCAACCAGAACAAAGTGCCTAGTGAAAATGCGTATCGCCCAAATGAAATATCTCCCATTGTAAATAAATAAATTGACACTCTATTTTTTGCATCACTCATTCACTCATTCATTCAGCAAAGTTATTGTGCATTGTGAAAGGACTAAGTAATATCGAGATTAATAGGATGCTGTCTTATTCTTAAAATGAATTTCCCGTGGCTCTGCGGAGGAAACCAAGTATCACATGTTGTATCATGTACATACTGGCTGTAATGCATAGCATTATGTGGTAAGTGCTCGAATGTCCCTGGTTTCCAGATGCCTCCTGCCAGTTCCCAGCCCCACCCCAGCTTCATCCCTACCCCCACTCCATGAAGATTTGGTTAAATCTGGTCCCAGCCTCAGTTTTACAGCCTCTCTGTGACCTCTGATAGTGCCTGGAAGGTTACCCTCAACTGAACTAAACGAGTTTACCCTACACTAAAGCATTTCTCTCCCCAGCATCCTGCCTGGGGCTGCTGCTTCAACTCCACTCAGCATCACTGCGTCCCTTCACTGGTTTCCCAACTCATGCCTTCAAGCATTTCTTGAGTTTCACCTTAGCAGAAGATCGGGATGGTAGGAGTGGTGGTGAGGAGGTCACAGGAAAGGCACTTCTCAACGGGTTCTGGGGATGCCTGACCACTCCTTCCTCTCTTTACTTTCCTCCCTCTCCAGAGAAACAAATTCTTCTTGATTTCCTGTGGAATACTTCCAACCCACATTCATGAGCCCTAGGGGTCTCACTTTTGGTATCCAACACTTTGCAAACAAATGTCGTTCCCGTATTTGGAGAAATTCTGCTGAATAAAATGTGGTCTTGAGTCCATCCAAGGGTTTACAAATTGTTCCACCGGCTCAGTAAGGAGGAACCAATTCTGCCTTAGGGGTCAAGAAAGTTTCAGAGAGGAGGTGATTTGTGACAACTTCCTCTTTATTATTAGCATTTTCTGTGCACCCTCAGCCTGCAGTGCCCCCTGGTCACATGAGGGAGCACATGACCCAGCCTTGGCCAATAAGAGCTCCCTGCTCCCTAGGCCCAGGGCCATCCTCAGTGATTGGTCCACACCTGCTATGCACTTGTGTCTCCCTGGAACTTGAATCTTGAGCAGAGGCACAAAGAGACGGATGGTGAAACTTGAGCCATCTTCTCAGAGGACCCCAGAGAGAAGGTTCTCCAGCTGAGGTTGCTGAGAGCCTCAGGGCAGCCTGATCATTTTTCTTCCTGAGGCCTGGATGAGCTGCCTCCTTTGTTTTAGTCACTTTCCCATAAGTCCTTTTTTGTTGTTGTTACATAAGTTAGGTAGAATTGGTATCTGATGTTATGAACAAAACTCTAAGTTTATTTGAAGAGCGAGTTGCCATAATTCTACTCAAATAGAAATCTAGATAAGTTATAAGAATCACAGCCCAACGGCTACTCTGGCAAGTGTTAGATAAATATTAACAAATGTGTAGTCTCCCAATTATTTTTCTTTTTTAAAAAACTTGTGATAATTACATCACACCAGATAGGTCATAACATGACTGAGAAAATTATAATTTTATTTAGAGTGGGTCTGTTCTAATCACTTGAGGACTGGTAATCTTGATTTCATTTGGTAGAAACCGTGGTACCATCAGTCATGTATATCCAGAGGAAGCCATTCCTAGAGATGGCTAAGTGGATCCATTCTGTGCTGGATCTAAATCATTTCCATTTCAGAAGAAGGCCTTCATCCATCCTTATCCCCCAATCTTGTGGGAAACTTTCTACAGGGAGAGAGGAAGAGATGATGTCTGGACTGCTGTTGGAAACCAGGACTGGTGGCACGTGCAAATCTCATAACTACCCTTGGAATAAAAAACTAGTGTTGTATGTGAATATTCTCACTGTCCTGATTTTGTGATAACCAGGGTAGGCTAAACATTCGCTATATTAGAAACCATGCATGTGTCCCCAGACCTAGTTTTTCTCCCTAGGTCTGATTTTTAGAATGCTGGTGATAAACTAAGCCTGATTTATTATAGGACCATCCTGTATGGGAAAAGGCTGTAACTTTGGGTATCTTTGGTCAACTTCAAGAGATATAGCAGGGGGACGGATGTGGTTCGGGTGGTTGGGCGTCCGTCTCCCACATGGAGGGACCTGGGTTCGATCCCAGGGACCTCCCGGTAAAAATAAATAAAAGAAATATATGGAAGGCGTGTGGGCCACCAGACCCTGTGTGTGGGTGAGCCGCCAGGCCCTGCGAGCCACGCAGCAAGTTGGTGATGTAACAGGAGAGTGACACAAGGTAAAGCCAAGATGAGACGCACCGAAAAACCAGGAACTAAGGTGGCACAGGCAGTAGGACGCCTCTCTCCCACATCGGAGATTCCGAGGCTTGAATCCCAATGAAGACAGGAGGAGAAGGATGAGAAGAGAGGGCAGGAAATGGACACAGAGAGTTGCCCAGTGGATGGACACAGAAACAGCAAAAACGGGGGGGTAAAAATGGATAAAAGTAAATAAATAAATAAATAAATAAATCCTTAAAAAAATGTATAGGGGAGGAAGATACGGACTATAGTTAGTAGTAATACTTTGATGATGCTCTTTCATGATTTGTTAACAAATGTTTCACAACAATGCAGGGTGTTTGGGGGGGGAGTGATGTGTGGGAGCCCTGTGTGATGTTATACATGTTTGTTTTGTAAGTTCACAATGTTTACTGATCACTTATAGTTTATGTATGTTCATGTATGAATTATATACGTCAATAAATTGTTTTTTAAAAAAATCAAACTAGTGTTGAGGTGCCCCCACCTTCCTTGTTAGGTCCAAGGACACAGGGTTGGCCAAGACACTGATTATTTGCTCTGAGCCTGAGCATTTTAGATTTAAGGGATTTTGCACAAAACATTCAGCATCTTTGAGATTGTTTCCTACCAGTCTTGCTTAAAATGGCGCGTCCACAACTCTAGGTACCATCCAAGGACACATCTAACAGGCAAGCTCTCAGACCAGTTCACCGCACAGTGGGTTAATTTGGATTAATCTTTTGTCAGATGGCCTGGGAAAGTGTCCTTGGATCTCATCTTGTGGTGTCTGGATGCTAATAGGAAGACGGTGGATTTTACTCCTTAAGAAATACCTTTGGGGGTAGTGCCTGGCCATGTATCTAACATGACAGGCCCTTCCTTGGGGTTAATGGCAGTTCATTGACAGAATCTGGAGTTGGGGATTAAAAAGACAGACTCTCATTAAATGTTCTTTGAGTGGTCAAGTGTGAGAAAGCGCATAAGTGATCATTCAACTGGCATAACATACTGGATTTATTTCTTTTCCCTACAAAATAAAAATACTATAAACATAAAAATATTGGTGGAAGAAATGACCCCAACTTCCCAAATATTGCATTACATCTCTTTCTTTTTCAAATTCCACTTCCAGGAAATTCCTTCAAGAAAATATCAGTGGAATCATTTAAGGATACTTTTAGTTGCAAGGCATAGGAAGCCTAGCTCTAATGGACTTAATAAAGGGAATTTATTGACTCACAGGCAGAAAAAGTCCAGGGGCAAAGTGAGACTTGGGACAGTTTGATCAGGACTCTAGCTGAATTTCTCTGCACTTTTCTTAGCTCTGCTCCTGCATGTTGTCATTGCTCTCAAGTTGGCATCTCTCATGGTGACAAAATGGTTCCTATAATTAATCACATGCAGAGCAAGACAGAGCTTTTTTGTTCCAGAATTCTCCTTTAATCTCTTTAAGGTCATTCTGATTTTATCTGCTTGCTTAGGTCACGTGTCCATCTTGGTAACGGAATACACTGATTGGATTAGCCTAAGTCTCTTATTCCAACCCCTGAACTGGAGGTTGTTTCAGCTTCCCAGGAACCCCATGGATCCCTATATGCAAATTAAGGGCTGCTGGGTTAGGAAAGGGGGAAATGCATTTTAGGGGAGCAATCATCAAGTAATCATGTACCAACTAACTCTTCCTATCCTCAAACCCAAGCAAGATCTAATTTTTCACTCCAATTTTTTTTAACTTTTTATTTTGAAATAATTTCAAACTTACAGGACAGTTGCAAATATAATATATACTCAATACAAAGAACTCCAACATAACCCATTTCCAGATACCCAGATCCACCAATTTTGACATTTTGCCACATTTACTGTCTCAATCTATATCTATGTATCTATTATCTATCTATCAACTCTCTATTTTTCTGAATATTTGAGAGCCGGTAGCACATATGGAGCACAGGACACTTCCATGCACATTTCCTATAAACAAGGATATTCACTTAGGCAATCACCTTAAGTATAGTTACCAAGTTCAAGAAATTTAATGTTCATATAAACCTTACATTCTATATTTCAGCTTTTTCTTATGACCCAATAATATCCTTTTGAGCCTTTTCTCCTCCATTCTTAGATTCCATTTAGTATCATGTATTATGTTTGATTGCCATTATCTCTTCGGTTTCTTTTTCTTTATCTTTAAATGTGGACACCTATATACATCATAAATCTTCCCTTCCCAACCCTTACCAAACAATCCATTCAGTGGGATTAATCACATCCACTCTACTGCAGTATCCTTACCACCACCCATTATCAGAATATTCCCATCACCCCAAACAGATGCCCTACGCTCATTTTGTATTAACTCGCATTGTCTCTGCCCCCACCCCTGGTAATCTGTATTCTGCTTTCTGTCTATGTGAGTTTGCATATTCTCTGATATTTTCATTGTGTTTACCGTAGAGCTTAAATTTAACATCCTAAATCTTCAGCAATCTCATTTGCTTTGATACCAAATGTCCTAGTTTGTGTCTTTTGTGGACTGCATAAAATTATGTTCTTAAGCTAACCCATTCCTGTACATGTAAGCCTATTTTATGCAGGACCTTTTGGTTACATTCAGTTAAGGGAACTTTTGATTAGATCGCTTTTAACTAGATCACTTTAGGACTTCTGATTGTTTTTGATTGGAGACCCAGGTTAGATCCCTGCACTCTTGTTGTGATCTTATATAAACTAAGAAATTAGAAATACACAGAGAGAAATACAGCTGCCATTTTACCCTGCCATGGGAGAGAAGACTCCAGCTACAGAAAGACAGAGAAAACCAGAGAGACTGAGAAAGAGGCTGGAGGCTGGAATCAATGAGGCATCCCAGAAGACAAACCATTGTGTTCAATCACCATAGCTGAGCTCAGAGAGGAAGTGAGACTGGGGGAAACACAAAGCAACCAGCTGTTATCTTGCCTTGTCACATGACAGGAGTCTAGATCTGCCAGCAGCCGACCTTGGTGCAAAAGCATCTCTAATGATGTCTTGATTTGAACATTTACACAGCCTCAGAACTGTAAGCTTTTACCCTAATAAATTAGTATTATAAAGCCAACCTATTCCTGGTATTTTGTATAGGCAGCCTTAACAAACTAAAACACCAACTTAACAACTTAAATAGCATACACAAACTATGTTCTTATACTCCTCTGTCACCCCACTGTTATGTAGTTCTTGTCACAAATTACATTTTTATACATTATGAGTCCAAAACCATTGATATGTAATTACATTTTATGCATTTGTCTTTTAGATCCTTGTATTAGTCAGCCAAAGGGGTGCTGATGCAAAGTACCAGAAATCTGTTGGCTTTTATAAAGGGTATTTATTTGGGGTAAAACCTTAAAGTTACCAGGCCCTAAAGAGTCCAATTCAAGGCTGCTTTCTCACCAAAGTCTGTTGCCACGTGTTGAAGCAAAATGGAGGGTGATCTCTGCCTGTCTCTTGGGCCTTCCCAGCTCTTCTGTTCTCTTTGGCTGCAAACTATCAGGCAGCTGGCTCATCTGCCTCCCTGGGGCTTTAGCTGTTTGAGCCTTCTCCATGGCAGTACCAAAATGACCAAGTTTTCTCCTGTTCCATATGTCTTCTTGCGTGAGTGTCCATTTATATCAGCCCACCAAGGGGGCGGGGATAAAATCAGAGTCATGCCCTACTGATGTGGTTGAATCAAAAGCCCTAAATTGATTTAATTAAGTAAACTTAAAACCTTTGAATTTAATACAATCAAAGGATATCATAACCAGAGGAACAGACCAGTTTATAAACATAATCTTTCTCTTTTGGGGGGATTCAAAAATAATTCAAACTACCACAATCCTGTAGGAAATAAAAAAATGGAGTCACAAATAAAAATACAAGAGTAATGGTATTTATATTTATCCATAACATTATCTTTACTGGAGATCTTTATTTCTTCATATGGCTTCAGTCAACTATCTAGTGCTCTTTGTTTTCGTCCTGCAGAACTCCCTTTAACATTTCTTATAGGGCTGATCCAGTAGTGACAAAGCCCTCAGATTTTATCTGGATGTCTCAATTCCTCCCTCAATTTTGAAAGACAGTTTTACCAGATATGGAATTCTTGGCAATTTTTTGCTTTCAGCACTTTAAATATTTCTTTCCATTTCCTTCATGCCTCCATTGATAAGAAATTCACACTTAATCTTATTGGGGCTTCTTTGTATGTGACACATTGCTTCTCTCTTGCAGCTTTCAGAATTCTCTCTTATACCAGTCTGATTATAATGTGGTATGGTATGGGTCTCTTTGTGTTTATCCTCTTTGGAATTTGTTGAGCATCTTGGATGTGTATCTTTATGTCATTTGTTAAATTTGGGAAGTTTTCAGCCATTATTTCTTTGAATATTCCCCCAGTCCTTTTATCTCTTTCTTTTCTTTCTGGGACTCCCATAATGCATATATTAGTAATTTTTATGGTGTCCCCCAGGTTCCAGGCTCTGTTCACTTTTCTTCATTGCTTCCTCTTTTTGCTCCTTAGAATGGAAGATTTCAATTGTCTTATCTTCAATCGCACTGATTCAGCCAGCTCCAATCTGCTGTTGAACCCCTCTAAGAAATTTTTAATTCTGTTATTGTGGTCTTCTGCACTGTTTGGTTCCTTTTCATAATTTCTGTATCTCTATTGATAGTCTCTTTGTGTTCATCTATCATTTTCCTGATTTCCTTTGGTTCTTTGTACACATTTTCCTTTATCTCTTTGAGCATATTTAGAACCATTTTTAAAAAGTCATTGGTAGGTCCCAGAAGTGATTCTCTTCATTGATGGTTTCTAATGATTTAATCTTCTCCTTTGCCTAGGGCATCACTTACTGTTTCTTTGTATGTTTTGTAATCTTTTGTTGAAACCTGGATATTTTAGTGTGTTATCACTGGAATTTAGATTTTGAGTCATCTGTTCCTCAAGCTTGTATCCAGCTTGTGTTATGACAGTCCTTTCTTGAAGGCCAGGAGCTAACCAAAAAGGAGGAGGAGGAGGAGGAGGAAGAGGAGGAAGAGGAGGAAAAAAGAAAACACCTTTCTTAGTCTTTGCAGATTGACAAGTGCGCTCCTTCAAGGCTTATCCATACAACAAGTTTGGAGAATAGTTCCAGGCCAAAACTTATCGTCCTTCCTGGCCCCTTGTGGGTATGTCTCTTGTTTTGGGCACGCACATGTGGCCCTAGGAATTCCCCCATTTATGAGGATATAAATATTCCCTCCTTATATCCTGTGGGGGAGGGACTAGCCAGGGGATTAGGAGATCCTACCACTTTCAAGTGGCTTTGTTCTTTTTTTTTTTTTTTTTTTGATGTTTTTTTTTTCACTTTTCATTGTTTTATTTTTTAAAAGATATTCAGATTACATAAATGTTACAGAGAATATATAGGGGATTCCCATAAGTCCTGCTCCCCACACCTCCCACATTTTCCCACATTAGCAACATATTTCATAGTATAGTACATTCATTGCAATTGATAAACACATTTTGGAGCATTGCCACTAAGCATAGATTATAGTTTACATTGTAGTTTACACTCTCTCCCAATCAATTCTGTAGGTTATGACAAGATATATAAAGGCCTGTATCTGTCATTGTAATGTCATTCAGGATGATTCCCAAGTCCCGAAAATGCCCCCATATTACGCCTGTATTTCCATCTCTCTACCCCAGAACCTACAACATACTAAGGGACTGAGATTGTCTACTACTGCAGGCATGAGAGTCCCATCCATCGTCCATGTGGAGTGAAGCCCCCCTCAACTCTAGGTGGCTTTGTTCTTGATTCAACGTTTGCGCTGTTACTGACATCCTTTAACAGATTTTTGGAACTTTTAGAAAGATATTTCTGCCAGTTCCTGCTGGTTGTTCAAAGCTTTTCTGTGGGGGAACAAAGCCTGAAGTATCTCACTCAGCCATTGTGATCAGGGTGGGAACCTTTTACTCTACTTTTAATGAGCCTTATCCACTGAGGATCACATTTTGTCTACCTTTGTATCTTTGGTTTTGTCCTGTCCTATAAGCATCTAAAATAGAAAATAAAGCCAAGACTTAACTGTATAAACAAACACTTTGGTTTCGAACTTGTGGGATGATGATGAAGTGGAAAATATGATAAGAAGAAAAATATTTGAAAGCATATTTCACTTTCCAAAAGCCAAAGCCTGGGTTTAATTATTTATGAAATCATGGGGCTAGTTGCAGACCACTTTCTGCAGACAGGAAAACAATATGTTTTTAGCCTCAGGATGTCTCCAGAAGTCCAACTGGATGAACTTCATAGAAATTGGTTTAAAAAATATTTTTTCTCCTTGTTTGCTGAAAGCCACTTGTAAAATTTCAGCTAACCACAATCTCTCCTAAATTAATCAGTCATCCAGACATGATCTTGTATCTTCTTTTCAGACAGAGACAAGTATATAAGTAATGGGTATTTGTAAAACCGTTGAGTGAATCACATGAGGTCTGATGTAACAAAACCTAAACAGTATCTATTCTTTCTATATTTAAAATCTGCATCTCATGGACTCCTTTCAGAGCCCTGGCCATCAACGGTTACGCAGATGGATTCTCCTGTAGAACAGGTAGCACAGCCATTGCTTAGAAACGAATTGCCAGTGGACTGGCGGTTCCTTGTTCCACAATAACATTGCCATAGACTTCAGCATTAAGCATCACCACCACCATCAGCATCAACCATTACCACCACCACCACCACCACCACCACCACCACCACGAAAACCAGGCTTAGAGTTACATACTTATTTTACTTTTCAAAAATACATTCATATGCATAGGCTCATTAGAGCTTATCTACTTTGTAAAGTTGGCAGAACTGGCATCATTATGTTCATTTTACCTGTACAGAAACTAAGATCCTGAGGAGTTAGGTGGAATATGCAAGGACACAATAGAGGTCAAAAAATTAAACCCATACTACAGCCTGGTTCTTTTAACTCCAAAATCTACGCTATTTTCATTGAACCACTCTCTCCCTGACTATGAAGAATTCCTGACTAACTCATGCTTCAGGTGAGGAACCAGATGCTCCATGTTTATGTGAACTTCCCCGCCAGAAGTTGAATTTTAATCCTGAGCACTTAACTCAAAAGTCAGCCTTCTTTCCATGGCAAGAGGCTGATTCTGTGTATACCCCTGGGATCCGAGGGTCTCAGTTTTGGAATCCAACCTGACCTGCTGGTGCAACATGCCCTCTGCAGAAGCACACAGGTTTTTCCAGTGAAGGGAGAGTGCAGTTGGAAGCTGCTACCCTTGCTCTCTCCTCTCATGCCACCAGGGAGTCTGGGAAGGAATTGGGATGCTGACTTCCAGTCATACCCTTATCAGCTGGAAGTGTCCTCCACTCAGCAAAGCTCCTCTATCCCCACCCAAGGACCTGACTACCTTCTCAAGGTTGCAAGTAAGTGTTTCCCCCTGCAGGAAGGTTGGGGCCTCCCCTGTGGAGGCTTGCTTGCCTTGCCTTTCAAGGGATCCTTTGGGCTTGGGTTTGGAGCCCATTGTCTCCACACTTTAGCCCGGGGCTGGCCTGGGTGGGCTCCAGGACCGCTCTGTTGCTAATGGTCAGTGCCGGGCATTTGGCTGCCTTGCTCTGGAGCCCTTTCTTCTTGAGTTCGGAGGTCAAGTTTGAGTAATAAAGATCTTCCAAAGACTTATCAGTCTTCCTGAGAATGTTGCTGGCCAATCGGAAAAGGAAAATCACCCCGTAGATGCCGATGATGGTGAGGATGTACCAGGCGGCACTCGTCCCGTCCGGGAGCTTCAGGGCCCTGGTGGAGTTGGCGTCATTCTTCCCCTCCATCTGGTCCCTCAGCAGATGCCACAGGAGAGCACTGGCCTGGGTCTGGTTGGGGGCCACCTGGGGAGTCCACTTGATTGCTGAGAAACAAAGAGGCCCACATGAGACCCTACGTCCTGGACTGAGGGCTGGCTGGCCAAGCCAACGGGGCTATGGGAAACACGGACGGCTTAAAGAGACTTCCATTGTCGGTGGCCAAGAACCTGGCAATGGATATGTCTATATATTTTTAAAAAACTAATAAACTTCAAAACACTATGATTTTGAATGAAAGACATCCTATAAAGATGTTGATTACCTTTAAAACCATCTAGAAAACTAACAGAATTGTAATATAAGATATCAGTGTGATTTCTCTGTGAACTAGAAAAATGAATTCTCAGGTTTATATGGAAAAACAAGCTGTCAAGTCCAAGTAGTAAAAATTTGGGGAAAAATAAAAAAAAGTAATGAGTTGGAACTAACCCAGCCAAAAATTTAAATATATTATAAAACAACCATAAGTAAAACAGTGTGATACTTGCACACGGACAGGCAGACCAGGGGATCAAAACAAGATGGTCATGAATAGGCTGGAAATTGGCATCCGGCAAATAATAAAAGGCCATTTCTGATCAGTAGAGAAAAGATGGATTGTTCAGTAAGTGGGTATTGGGGCAACCTAGACTTGGATCCATATCTCTCAGCTTATGTCCAAAAATGATCCAGTGAATCAAAGGTTTTTAACTTTAAAAAATGGAACAATTAAATGTACTAGAACAAAAGTGGGGCAGATTTTTTCCCTTCATTATTTTCAGAACGGGATATCCTTTCTAGGCCTAACACAAAAATCCAGAAGCAAAAAACAAACAGACAAAAAATCTTAAGTTAAACTACATAAAATGTTAGGAGTTTTATTCCATGGTAAAAATACCATAAACCCAAAAGATAACTGATGAGCTGGGATAATAATGCAATTTATACCACAAGAGGCTAATTTTCTTAATAGCCTGCAGATCTATTAACTAAGAGAGGTGCAAAACCTCAGTAGAAAAATGTGCAGAGGATATGGAAAAGCAAGTCATAGAAAAGGAAACCAACCTCGGCCATGAAAAAAGATTCTTCACATCATTTATAATAGGAAAAATGCTAATTAAAACTAGAACGAGGTAATGTTTTGTCATCTGTCGTGTTTGCGAGCTCAAGACTTTCAGAATACGCCAGGTGGATATGTTTGTGGGGTTATTCTGCCCTCACCCAATTGTCAGTGAGGAAATAAATTCATACAACCACCGTGGAGGGCATGCTGATAGATCTACCAACACGACAAATACGCCTACCTTCGACTCAGCAATTCAACCTCTAGGAGTTTACCTGAAAGATACTCTAGAACGTGTGCAAAAGGACGTCTACTCAAGGGTGGTCATTGCAGCCATGCTTCGTTAGCTCGCACAGTAGGAGTTGTGAAGACTTCATACAGTGGAATACAGTGGAATACAGTGCTTAAAAAGCAATGAGCATGGAAGAAATCATATCACGCATGTGGAGGCAGTGGCCACTGGAGGTGCTGAGGGCAGAGAGAGGGAAAAACAGGTGAACTATGGGGGCATTTTGGGGACTTGGGAATTGTCCTGAATGACATTACAATGACAGATACAGGTCATTACATATTTTGCTATAACCTACAGAATTGTGCGAGAGAGAGTGTAAGCTACAAGGTAAACTGTAATCCATGCTTAGTGGCAATGCTCCAAAATGTTTTCATCAATTGTAACGAATGTACCACATTAATGAAGGATGTTGTTAATGTGGGAAAATGTGGGAGGTGTAGGAAGCAGGGCATATAGGAACCCCCTGTATTTTTATGTAACATTTATGTAATCCAAATATCTTTAAAATATATATATATATGTTTAAAAATGTTTAAAAAATGTAATGAGTTTTTTAGGTACTAAATACAAATAAGTGAAAAGTAAGCTAACAGAGCATATAGTACACCACAATAGGTGTAAAAAAAAAAGGGAGACATTTTATTTGCTGATAGTTTATACGTATATAGAATATTTCTAAGAGGATACAGAAGGAACTGCTACCTGGAAAGAAATTTATTTTTTTGCTATATGCCCCTTTGTACCCTGTGTATTTAGTTTAAAAAAGAAATTAACTTAAAAATGAAAGAGAACGAATTGGCATTTTTCTGGTCTCCTCAGTGTAAAGCCTCTAGGTAAAGGAGCCATGTGCCCTTCCAAGAGCGAAAGATTAAGATCTCAATTGCTGTTTAATTCAAAACTATTTTTTCTACTTGGGGAGCCAGTGAGGAAAATAAAGCAATGCAAACCAGAGAAGCTATGCCTAATCCTACTAGACATTTTCCAGTTGTACTCTACAGGTTCAAAGTCCCTTTTCTGGCTCTCTGTGAACACGGACATATTCAGATATATCATAGGATAATTCCCATAGTCTTCTGGGTAGACCAAAGGCCTTCTTATTTAATATTTCTTTGTTTTTTATTTTTTATTTTTGCCAATTCATATTACTAATGTAGGATTCAGAGAGACCAGTATTTTAAAATTATATTTGTTTGCCAAAATAAGTGAATGCCAAAATTTGGGGGAAGGGAGCAACTATTTAAAATAATTCTATAAACCACATGTGACAAAGTCCAGGATAAATTAACAGATTTGATTATAATTAAGTCAATCATAAAAAACAAGAAAACATGAATTGTATACCATTTTTGTGGAATGGTTTGAAAACTTAAAGTAAGGCCACAAAATTATTAAAAAAACAAACCAATCCAACAAGAAGATAAACCTTAATTAGGGCAGAAAACGAATTGGAAATTAGGACACATTATGAAATCATGGAAATTCCTGTAAATTGTTATAGAGTGAGGTGATACCTTCAAATACATATAAAATATATCCAGTGAAAAACTACAGAACATTAAGTTATTTTGAAACAAGTCCATTTTCCACAAGAAAGAAACCCACAATATGAATGATTACAATACATTGTACTTTATCTTTCATTAAAAAAAAAATAGATAAGTGTAATTTAGATGGTATCTTAATGGATAAACACATTCTGTAGAAGAGAGAAACCTTTTCATCTGTGCCATTTGGTACTTGTAATTTAATGACGTGAAATACATAAGTAGTTCTAGGACTGCCCATCCGGGCATCGTAGTGGAATACTTACATTCCCTGGGTGTTCTTTTCCTCCACCAGTTTCCCTTGGGGAGGCGAGTTTAAGTTGCAGCAGTGGAGAGGGAAGTTCATCAAAGGATAACTCGTTTCTCCTCACAGGTGATCACAGTCTACTGCACTGAGTTTCCTGAATGGGGAGCAACATGACACTCCAGGAATTTTATGACAGTACTGAACAAAAACTTGGCAGAGAGTATCTGGATGAATTTTCTCTCAATTAATCTGAGGATCCAAGCCAATCTGTCTTCTGTTAGCTCAGAATGTAAAGAAATTCCTTGCTTTAGCTTACTAAGAAGATCTAAGGCAAAATAATTTTTAAAAAACTGTGCTGGTCCCAGGGAGTCTCCAGCCCTCCCACGTCCCATCCAGGCCAGCAGTGGTGGAAGCTCTGTTTGAGACTGGCTTGTCAGCTTATAGCCTGGATGGTTCCTGAATTCCCCTGTCTGCACCTGTCACAGGTGTGTAGAGGGCCAGGTGTGGCAGAGACCCATCGTCATAGGAAACTCCATGATCAAGAGTCACCAGCTTCCTCTCAGAAATGTCCTGGGTGAAGAAACCCAGACCGGAAGGAGCAGGCCACACCTGAGGAACACACCTGAGGAACACACCTGAGGGGTGTGGCTGCTTAGTTCCCCCTCAAGGGTCAGTGGGGAACATGTCCAGGGGCCAGGCTGTGAGGAATGGATCTTCTATTTGTCATACCCCTGAGTCACAGGTCATATTGCAGTAGATTTAACTGGAAAGTGCTAGAATGAGAATGTGGGGAAAAGGGACCCCAGGAGAGGAAAGCCAGAAGATTTTGGCTGCTTCCCTAATGTAGCCATCATTCCCAGTCTTGTTTCTCCTGAATCCTTGCTGAGAACCTGCCAAGCTTAGGAGGATTGTTGGCTTTTAAGAACTAATTTTTTCAAATGTCCATCAATAGAGGACTGGTTAAATAAATTATTACGAAGGGCGTATGATCCAGCAATTCTGCTCCTGGGTATATTTCCCAAGAGAAATGAAAACATATGTCCACACAAAAACATACACATGAATGTTCATAGTAGCATCATTCACAATAGCCAAAAAGTGGAAACAACCCAAATGTCCATCAGCTGAAGGAATGGATGAATAAAATGTGTTATATCCATACAATGGAATCTTATTCGACAATAAAAGAAATTCTGATAAAAGAAGTTCTGATACATACCACAGTATGGATAAGCCTCAAAAGCATCATGCTAAGTTAAAGAAGCCAGTCACAAAGGGCCACATTATTTATAAGTGCATTTATATGAAATGTCCAGAATAGGCAACTATATAGAGTCAGAAAGCAGATTAGAGGTTTCCTAGGGTGGGAAGGATTGGGGAGTGGGGGACTAAAGAGTATGGATGGGGGCATGAAAATGTTTAAAATTAATTATGGTAATGGTTACACAACTTGGAATACACTAAAAACTATTGAATTGTACACTTTAAATGAATGAATTGAATGGTATGTGAATTATGTTTCAATAAAGCTGTTAAAATTATAATATAGGTATACAATTGAATACTGTGCAGCTATGAAAAATAGAGCGAAGCTATTTATATTGATGTGTAAAGACCTCCAAGGCATATTGTTAAATAAAAAAGGAGTTTGTTTTCATCTGTGTAAAAAAGTGCCAGAAAAGTATGTGTGTGCATATGTATATATGTAAATGTATATGCATGTGCATAAATTTATGCATATGTTCATGTACATATGTATATGCATTTATATGCATATATATAATGCTGTATAGACATTCTAAAGCCACTAGAAGGATGCCTAAGAAACTAATAACAGGAGTTATCTGGAGGAGGAAAGAACTGGGTAGATGGAGGGCAGGGATTGGAAAGAGAATTTTCTCTACATCTTCTTTATACTTCAAAGAATTTTAACCATGTGCATATATTCCCTATTCTATATCAAATATATCCATGAACTAGATTTAAATCTTTCCTGAAATTCTAATTTAAGCTCTTGCTGTCTCTTGCTACTGGATGGATCAGGCACTTTTCAGCTGCACAGATGGGGGTTTCCAGCCTTTGGTGGCATGAGCCGAGGCGGGGGCAGAGCATGGGGGACCCCCAATAATGAAGGGCGGGTGGCAGCAACAAGGGCTAGGACTGGGAACTCTGGTCCCAGCTGGCCCAGGCTCTCTGAGTCGCGGTGTCCTCCTGGGTAAGTCGAGGCGGTGGAGGTCAACACAAGCCTGTATCCTCTGGTCCCCAGGAAGGCAGGAAGCTTTTTCGGGGCTGTGTACAAGAGCAGTGACTTGGTGGAGGTTCTAAGCCGGGTAGGGGGTCGGGGCGTTCTGCCAACTTGCCTCGAGAGAGGGACGGCATGGCAGGGCAGTGGGCGTGGAAGAGGTGGGAGCTCTGGGGAGTGGATCACTAGGAAGTCAAAGGTCCTGACTCAGCTCAGCAGGATGTTGGTGTGGGTGTAGGATGTTGGTGTGGGGAATAATAAGCCCCAGGAAAATGGGGGCAACCAGAATGCCCCAAGGAGAGTCCAGTCCAAGTAGGAAAAGGGGGTACTAGCGTTATAGAATAGTTCCTTGCCAAGTGCTTTTCCCTGCTGTCTGGTTTCTTAGAATCCCTGCAAAGCAGGGAAATATGGTTTATATGGACAACTAGAAATACTACTTTTGGAAAGGATTCTATATACTGCCATGGCTGTGGCCCCGTGGTACCGCCTCATCCAAAGTGCCTTGTCCCTGGAGGGGGTGGGGGTGTCGAGTTGGGGGTCGGCACAGTTCTGGGCAGCTGCCTACCTTCCTGTGCAGTGTGGATGATGCCAGCTATTTGTCATTCCCAAATGCTTACATAACAGTGAAATGGAACAGCCCACACCACCTGCAGGGCCAAGAATTTTCTCCCGACTGTGTATGCTGCCTTTCTTCAGGTGTCCTTCAGCCTGCTGGTTTAGTCTGGACAAATCCTGACCTCACGCAGTCAAGCAGAGCCATGCACCCAGGAAATACCTGCTTGAACTACAGTTCTGGGAGCAAGGACCCCAGTAGCCCCAGATACCTTTGGCATTAGACACCCGATGCTCCCAGAGGCCGTGGCTTTTTTTGGTTCATTGAAGAGCCAGTCAGCTTGGAAGACTTTTAAAATTGGGAACAAAGGTGGCAGTGGTATGGACATGACTGTCCACAAAAAGAGAAGAAGAAAAGGAAAGAAAAGGGAAGGGGAGAGAAGGAAGGGAGAAGAGGAAGGCAGTGCTTGTGCATTTCAGGGCATCACAATTGCCAATAAAAATGCAATGAATAAATGCTCCTTTCCACAATGGATCCACACCCTCCAAAATGCAGACCAAGACCAAGAACATGCCCTTACTGGGGAACGCAATTCAACCCACCACCTCCTGGAATGCAAAAGGACATGAAAAATGATCGTGGAGAGGAACTGAGCTTCTTCCCACATCTCATATCTTCTCCCAGTTAACTACTAAAGCCCTCACCTGCCTGGTTAGCAGAAAATCTGTTATTCATCTCCCTCCTGAGCCCTCTTGCATGGACCAGGACTCCCGGGGCTTTCCCCAGAGAGGCCGTAGCATGGGCATTCGGCTACCTACCATAGCCAAGCAAAGAGGACAGGGAGTCTGAGTAATCCACTGCTGCCATCGCTTCTAGCTGCCACTTGGGGGAGCTGTTGAACACCGGCCTTGCACAGCAGGTCCAATGATGCCAAGGCGGCCCTTCAAAGACTTCAGGGATGTGCCCATTAACTTTAAACACTGCCTGCTGCTCATTCACACTGCAGGACAGACAAGGAAGAACTGTCCTGCTCCCTCAGCTCCCACCTCTTTTCCTTGCTTCAACCACAGAAACCACTGTTAACAAGTCAGGGAACAGAAGCAGAAGAGCAGGTGATGAAAGAAAGAAGCTGACCGAGCACCCCACTCTCCTACCTGCAGGTCTCCTCCCACTATGAGCCTAAGCTGGGAGGTGGAGAGCCTTAACCTTAAATCGAGTTCAGAATTTTGGTTATGACCTGAGATTGCACATTTTAATTATGGAACTAAGCCTATGTTTTCCAACCTAATGTGACTATAAGTCTTTTTATTAGCCAAGAATGGTCACAGGGACAGGGGAAGAACAAACTCCACAGTGTAGGGGCCCACAGAGCAGATTTAAAGAAACACTGGGAGTAAAAATAAAGTTGTGTTATTATTACATCCCATGAAATTTTTATGTCAATGATGGTTAGTCAGGATGTCCTGGGATGCAGAGCTATATTTAAACAAGAGTTATCAAAAAGGAGGCTTTGCTAGTTCAAGGAAGCAAGGGAGAGAGGGGGCTCCTGGCCTAAAGGGCCAGATCCTGGGAAGGGGCACATCAGGGCTCTCCTTCTCCATTTATCTTCCATGTTTGTTTCTCTTTGCATGTTGGCCTACTTTTCTCCTGCTGCCAATGGGTTTTCTCCACATGGTGTGGCATGCGACACTCAGACCCACACACCCTAACAGGTCCACCAGAGGGGAGACCCAGGGGAACCGAGGGGTGGCTGTGATTGGCCTGACTGAGTAAGGTACCTACTGTGGACCAACCACTGTAGAATTGGGGTTGACTGATTGTGTTAGTCTGTAGCACATGCTCAAAAGAAGACAACGGCCACCTGTAGTGGCTGCATGATGGAGGATGGGCCAAAGAGGGGCAAGACTGGAGGCAGAGAAACCAGTCAGGCGGCAGCAGTCAAAATCAGGGAAGAGATGATGGCTTCTGAAAGGGGGGAGTGGGAGCAAGGATGGAGAGAAGCCAATGGATTCAAAAGATATTTAGAATAACATGTAGAACTGTGTGGGAGAGAGTGTGGTCTACAACGTGAACTATGGTCCATGCTTAGTGGCAAAGCCCCAGGATGTGTATATCCATTGCAGGTGATGTGCCACACTAATGAAGGATGTTTATGTGGGAGGTTGTGGGAGGTGTGGGAGGTGAGGAACATGGGAATCCCCGTAATTTTTGTGTAACATTTATGTAATCTAAGCATCTTTTAAAATATTTATAAAAAACAAAACAAAACAAAACAAAACTTTTAGACATCCTAAAAAAAAAAACAAAACTGAATTTGAGATTTAATCCAATAATTTTCAGTACATCATTCTTTAATCAATTATGCAAAGACAACTCATATGTCTTTTGGAACAAACACATCTTTGATAACAGAGTGAGAATTAAATCTATACTCAAAAGTCCTTTTGAAAAAAAAAATCGGAAACAAAATACTGAGTATACTTTCAATATCATGTTGTCTTATAAAAGTCCAGCTATCTGAAATAAAATCTGTAGCAGTTTGATATCACTTATGAAATAAAAAAATAGATATTGGGAAAAAAAGTAAAGTGGTTATTAATAATATACTATTGCTGTTAAGAATTCTTTAATTTATATATATATGAAATCATGGGCCATAAAATATCTTTTACACCTTTTGAAAAAACAGGGTTATGCTGACCCCTGGAATAGTTGCAGAGTAGACCTCATTTTGTATAATCAAGAAGAGTTTATACAAAATATGGATGATATCTTCCTTGAAAGTTTGGAAGCACCAGTCTTTGAAACACAGTGAATGGAGAAGAATTGAGAAATTAATGTTAGAGAAATGCAAGCCTAATTTGTTAATTTTAAATGATGTATAGTCAATGGAGGATGAAATAAAGATATAAGAATAGCATTCAAAATTTTAAAAAAATGATATTTAGAAGGCAGAATCTATAGAACTTGATTTGTGTTGCCATGGAAATAAGGTCTTTGCAGATACAATTAAAGTAGGGATAGAGATAAGATCAACCTGGATTAGGGCGGGTCCTAAATCCAATGAGAGTGTCTTTATAAGAGATGGAAAAGGAGACATACAGAGACACAGAGAAGGCCATGGAAGATGGAGGCAGAGACTGAAGTGATGTAGCCACAAGCCAAGGAACACCTGGAGGCTGGAAGAGGCAAGGAAGGATTCTTCCCTGGAGTCTTTGGCAGGAGCACAGCCCTTCTGGCGTGACAGGCAGGCATGGCAAGCTGACACAACAAGATGATGCAAAAAGAGACACAAGAAGAAAAACATAACGAGAGACACAACATAGCAGGGAGCAGAGCTTCCCGGTGCCTCCTAAAGAAGATGAGCAAGACAGCGAGCTGACACAATGGGCAGATGTGGCAAGCTGATGCAACAAGCTGATGCAACAAGATGATGCAACAAGAGACACAAGAAGAAAAAAAACATAATGAGAGACACAACAAAGCAGGGAATGGAGGTGGCTCAAGTGATTAGATGCCTCCCTCCCACATCGGAGGTCCAGGGTTCAGTTCCTGGTGCCTCCTAAAGAAACAAAAAAGACAACAGACACAGCATGTGCAAACAATGAGGGGGTGGGGAGAAATAAATCAATTTTAAAAAAATCTTAAAAAAAAAAGTGACCATTGGAATAAACAAACTATAAAACTTCCAAATGATCAGAAGGACCACACACACAAGGCAAAGATGATACAAACCAGATAAGAAAAATGAAAACCAATGGCAGCATTAAAAACACAAGCTTGATCTGAAACCAGATGACAGGTCCGAGACTAAATATAACTCTCCTATCAATATATCATAAATGGGGCAAAAAATCACATGCCAAAGCCAACTATGTGCTGTTTATAGGAGATACAAAAGAGTTTTATTAATTCTTATTACAATTATTATACTTTTAGCATGTGCCAGGCATGTTCTAAGGCATTTGTGAATTATTAACTAATTTAAAACATTTAATCTGAGTCAAAGTAAAAGAATGGACACAGACACATCAACCAAACACAAACACAAAGAAAGCAGAAGTCTCACTCTCAATACCATTAGGTTGAATGCCATCCAGAGAGCATTATATAACACAAAGGGAGGCATATCATAATTTGCACTGATTATCTAACATCATGACTAGCCATGCACCAGATAATAAAGCATCAAAATTCATAACGCAAAATTTATAGGAAACGAGAAGCAGGCAACTTTTAATTTAATTCTCAGTCCATAATAGAAAGAAATAGACAAAAATTTTAAGAACACAGAAATCAAAATATATAATTGATTTATGTAAGACCGCAGATATAATTTGATATATTGGACTCTCTATATCCTGAAAACAGAGAATGCACTTTCTTTTCAAGAACTGTGACATTTCTACATGCCAAAAATATCATATACGTGGCCATGGAGAAAGTCTTGCAACTATTTAAAATGTAAAAAAAAAAAAGAAAAGAAAAGCCTTTTCCCTTGTTGCGCCCTGACAGCAAGATGGGTCACCAGCAGCTTTACTGGAGCCATCCACGAAAATTAGGCCAGGGTTCTGGCTTTTGCTGCATCTGCTCAAACCAACATGGTCTGTTCCAGAAATACGGTCTCCATATGTGCCGCCAGTGTTTTGGTCAGCACACAAAGGATATAGGCTTCATCAAGTTGGACTAACTGTACTTCCTTGAATGGACTGTCCAGGACATCTACCAGACTGAAATAACGCTAGTTCTTTGTATATAAAATAAAACTAAAAATAACTTAAAAAAAAAATATATATATATATATATAAAATAATAAAATGTAAAAATATTCTCTACTAACAATAAAAATAGAAACAAATATTTAAAATTGAAAAATATAAGACTTGCCCCCTGTAACAAAAGTTCTTGCCTTAAAAATTCTTGGGTCAAAAAGAAAATCAAAACTAAAAATGAAATTTGCCTAGAAAATAATAATTTTTTTTTTTTAATTTTACCGGGAGGTCCCGGGGATCGAACCCAGGTCCCTCCATATGGGAGACGGACGCCCAATCAGTTGAGCCACATCCGCCCCCGAAAATAATAATTTTTAAGTGTACATATCTGAACCTATGAGATACAGCTAATATTAATAAAATGAAATAATAAAAATAGATTTACACTCAAGGAACAGAGAGTGTCTGCAACTGCAAGCAAGATAGTCCCATCCATCTGCCCCATGGGATCTAAGCCCCCTCTCAATTAGAGGTGGAGTGGGCAGAATCCTCAGGATTGGGTAATGAACGAAGGACTAAAGTAGACTTACTGGTATTCTACACAGACTTATTGTTATTCTAGCAATGGAAGAAGTTTTATCATTGACGTGGAGGCAGTGGCCACCAGAGGTTCTGAGGGATGTGAAAGGGAAGAATAGGTATAATATGGGGGGCATTTTTGGGACATTGGATCTGTACTGCATGACATTGAAGTGACGGATACAGGCTGTTGTATATTTAGTCATAACCTACAAAATTGTGTAGGACAGAGTGTAAACTACAATGTAAACTGTAGTCCATGGTTAGTAACAATGCTTCAATATGTGTTCATCAATTGTATCAAATGTACCACAATAATGAAGGGGGGGGAAGCGGCTGTGGCTCAATCAGTGGGGCTCCCGTTTGCCATGTGGGAGGCCCTGGGTTCGGTTCCCGGGGCCTCCTGGTGAAGGCGGGACCGCCCACACGGTGTGGTTGGCTGACCCAGCGAGCACGGGCAGCGAGGGGGGGATAAATGAATAAATAAAATCTTTAAAAAATAAAATTAAAAAAAAAAAAAATGAAGGAGGTTGTTAATGTGGGAAAGTGTGGGAGGGGGGCATATGGAAATCCCCTATATTTTTTATGTAACATTTATGTAATCTAAAGCCTCTTTAGAAAAGTAATTGGAAAAAAAAAAACTAAAAAAAAAGAAAGATAAACACTGCCTCATAATGAGATTCAATGGTTAAAGTATTTATTTGTATAACCTCTTAGATCCACTTAACTGCTCAAGTTGGCAATCTATCACTTCATATGCAATCTTAAGGACAAATAGCTTACTAAATGTTTACTATGTTATTGGGAAGCATAATGTCATTTTATAAATCATATTTTGAAAAAAATAGATTTACAAGAAAATTCAGTGGGGGAAGAATTGCTTTTCAGTAAACGGTACAGAAACAATAAAATATTCATGTGCAAAAAATGAACTTAGACTCATCTCACAAATATATCAACATTCACTGAAAATGAATCATTGGCCTAAATATAAAAGCTAAGACTATAAAACTTGTAGAAGAAAATCTTTGTGATCTTGATTAAGTAAAGATTTCTTCAATATAACATCAAAAACAAAGCCCATAAAAGAAGAGAAAAAGATAAAATGGACTTCCAAAAAATATATAACTTTTGCTCTTCAAAAGATACTGTGGGAGCAGATGTGGCTCAAGCAGTTGAGCGCCTGCTTCCCACATGGGAGGTCCGGATTTGGTTCCCGGTGCCCCCGAAAAAAACAAAAACAAACAACAAGCAAAACAAATGAAAAAAAACTAACTCAGGGAAGCTGATGTGGGTCATTGGTTGAGCTCCAGCTTCCAACAGACGAGGTCCTGGGTTCAATCCCCGGCCCTGGCACCTCAAAAAACAAAGCAAACAAAACAAAAAACTTTTAAGAAAATGAAAAGACAAACCACAGACTGGAAGCTGACTGACAAATCATCAAGTTAATAAAAGACTTGTGCCCAGAATATTTTTCAAAGTTTTACAACTGAATAATAAGAGGGCCAGCAACCCAATGACAAAATAGGAAAAATATTTGAATAGACACTTCACTGAAGGAGATACATGAATGGCTAATAAGCACATGAAATAGTGCTGAGCATCATTCACCATGGGGGAAATGCCAATCAAGACCACAAGGTGATATCACTACCCACCCACTAAAATGGCCATAATCTAAAAGCAAATGATGCTGAGTGCTAGTGACGATGTGGAGAAGCAGGAACTCATACTGCTGGTGGGAATATTCAATGCTACAGCTACTTTTGGATTGCAGTTTGGCAGTGTGTCAAAAAGTTGAACTTAGATGATATGGCCCAGCAGTTTCACTCCTAGGTATATACCCAAGAGGAATGAAAACTTGTGTCCCCACAGAGACTTGGAAATGAATGCTTATAGCAGCCTTATTCATAAACCGGCAGTAATATGGATGCCCATTGACTGGTGAATGGATAAACAAAATGTATATGCCCTTAGCATGGACGATAACCATGGATGAACCTCAAAGACATTATGCTGAGTAAAAGAAACAGGTGCAAAAGACTGCATATTGTATATTCCATTTATACGAAATTTCTGGAAAAGGCAGAACTATAAAGTCAGAAAGCAGTCAGTGGTGGCCTGGGCCTAGAGGGGGAGCAGGGATTGATATAATGGGCCTCAGGAGAACTTCTGGGGCTGGTGGAAGTGTTCTGAAACTGGGTTGTGGTGATGGCTCACAAGTGTACAAATTTACTAAAAGCCATCAAACTGTGCCCTTATAATGGGTGAAGTTTATGGTGTGTAAGTTATTTTTCAGTAACCCTGCTTAAAAATTTAAATTAAGCACCTAATTCCAGATGCTAGAAAAAGAATAACAAAATAATCCTAAAGAAAGCAAGAAAAAAAATGCTTAGAAAAGAACAGAATTTAGAAATCAAAACAGAAATAATAACACCAATAATATATGTAAGAGTTGGATCCATGAAGGAGAAAGAGAAGAAGAAGGGGGGGGGGGGGGGGGAGGAGGGAAGAGGAGGAGAAGGAGGAGGAGGAGGAGGAGGAGGAGAAAGAAAACACCTAAACCATTAGCTACCCCAATGGAGAAATAAAGGAGAAAGAGCAAGTATACAAATAAGAGTTGTGACTGGATGTAGAGGAAATCAAAGAAACCAGGCCTCAATTCCCCTGCTCATTTCTGTGCAAACAAATTTGAAAACCTTGACCAAATGTCTGACTTTCTAGTGAAATATTAATTACTGACATTTATCCCCAAAAGAGATTTTAACAGCCAGAAAATATCAGTTACCACAGAAGATGTTGAAAAACTTGCTCAAGAGTGATCCACCAAGAAAAGCTTTGGTTGGGTTCAGATGGTTTCACAAGAAAATTCTGGTAAATGTTTATGGATAGAGAGAATGCTAATGTTTTTAAACTGTTCTAGAGCATGGAGAAAGAAGAAAAGCTTCCAGATTATTCTATGAAACTAGCATATCAATAATAATCTAATCTATAAAGTCACCATAATAAAAGGAAACCACACACCGGTGTTCACAGTAAGGATATAGATGGAAACATACAATATTAGCCAATAGCTCCAACAGTACATTAAAAGAATAATATGCCACAAACACTTGGCATGTAGCCATGTCACTTTTGGAAGAGTTGGCCACTATTAGGAAAGTCATGAATGTGATTTACCACATAAGTAAGTCTAAAGAAAATATATGTTCATCTTCATAGGTGATAGGTAGACATTTACTAAATTTAAACTCCATTCTGATTTTTAAGCTCTTATAAAGTTAGATGCCTCTGCTAAATAAAATATAATCTCAAGTCAAATATAAGAATCATGTTTAATAGTGAACCATTAGAAGTACCTCATTATAACCAGGAACAAGACACAACCATTCACTGTCACCACTATTTATTTAATATTGTACTGTAGGAATTATCCAGATCGATCAGACACGAGCAGAGGAAGAGGAACAAACATTGGAAGAAGGGGGCGAAAATTACTTTTCAGATTGCTTGACTGTATGATTAGAAAATTTAAGGGACTCAATCACAAAACTATTAGCAATGGTAAGATAATTCAGTAAAGTGAATGGGTACAAAATAAATATTTTAAAAATCTGAAGTAATAGCAAGAGCTTGGTAAATATTGGCAAAGAACACAATAGGAACCAAAAATATAAAGCACCCAAGAGTACAATAAATGCACAAGACATACAAAGAAAATCTAAAAATCAAAAGACAAGACTTGAATAGATGGAAATATGTTTTCTATTCTTGGATAGAAAGATACACTTATGTAAAGATGGTAGTTCTCCCAGAATTGATTTTTAAATTTGGTATAATTTGAATGAAAACACCAAGAGAGGTTTTTATTTATTTATTTATTTTTTCTTCAGAACTAGACTGAGTTCCCGATCTTCTGAGCGTTATATTTCATTAGTCAATTATCTATTCCACCCCTTTTTCTTTCCAATGATATATTTTGCACTTTTTGGGTGCAGTTTTCTCTCAGTATCAATGAATAGAATTCCAGCCTTTAGGCTTGAAAAAGCATAGTGAAACCAGAGGAAGATAAAAAGGGGGAAATGTTCCTTCTTCCCTTGCAGTTGCAGAGAAAAGCAGACAATATTCTGTGACATAAAATCCACAACATTGCCCATGTTATTCTAACAAAGAAATAGATAAGTGGCCTAGATTTTATATTTTGTTGCAATACCCTGAGAAAGTAACCTTACTTCCCCAAAGGCTATGGTACAATTTGAACTGGCTGTGTTAACCATGCCAGGACCTGGAAGAAATATTTAAATTGATACCTCTGTTTCCTTAAATGTATCAATGTTTTTGAACTTTCTTTGTTTTACCTGAAGGGGCTTGCTGACACCCTCTCCTTTCACACCAGGTAGGAGGTAAATAGAAATCTGCAAGATTTCTCCTTTAAACAAAGAGTTTGAGAGTCTTGCCTCATTTAAACTATCACAGACAAGTTGATTCTGAAATTGATATGGAAAAATGAACATACAAGAAAAGGAAGAAAATTGAGGAAAACGAAAGTAGTGAAAGGAAACATCCCTACAGATTGTTAAAATATTGGGAGCGGATGTGGCTCAGTGGTTTGGCACCGGCTTCCCACAAACGAGGTGGTCTGTGTTCAATTCCCGGCCCTGGTACCTCCAAAACAAACAAACAAACAAACAAACAAACAAAAAACAGTGTAAAGGCACAGAAATGGAAAGAGCTAGATTCTGGTATATACACAGGCAGACAGATAAAAGGAACAGAATAAAGTTCAGAAATAGACTTCAAGGGGGCAGATGTGGCTCAAATGGTTGGGTGTCTGTCTGCCATATGGAGGGACCTGGATTCGATCCCTGGGACCTCCCGGTAAAATAAAATATATATATATAGAAGGCGCATGGGCTGCCAGGCTCTGTGTGCTGTTGAGCCGCCAGGCCCCGGGAGCCATGCAGCAAGATGATGACCTAACAGGAGAGAGACGCAGGGGAGAGACAAGACGAGATGCTCCGAGAGCTCTGAAAGCTAGGAACCGAGGTGGCGCAGGCGGCAGAACACCTCTCTCCTACATTGGAGGTCTCCAGGATCGAATCCTGGTGAAGACTGGAGGAGGAGGATGAGAAGAGTTGACAGGAAACATAGAGAGAATTGCCCAGTGAATGGACACAAAAAACAGCAAAATGGGGAAGGGGGGGTTTAAAATGGATAAAGTAAATAAATAAATCTTTTAAAAAAAGAAATAGACTTCAATATACTCGGGGAAACTGTTTAAAGGGGACTTTTCAAATCACTGGAGAAAAGATGGGTCGTGTCACGAATGGATGGAACTGTTCGATAATCTGGGAGAGAGTAAAATCGGATCTCTACTTTAATACTCACACCAACATAAACCCAGATGGAGGAAAGTTATAAACAGTTTTTAAACGGAGTATAAATGAACTAGAACAAAGCATGGGAGACTTTTTAAAAAGCCTAGATTGTGGCAGTCTTTGTGAGCATGACAGAAAAATAAGGAATCATAAAAGAAAAGACTGATAAATCCAGCTACATAAGAAATAAACTTTTCTTCATGGCAAAAACAAAACAAAACATTTTTTTTTTTTAAAGCCATCAACAGAGCCAAGGAATAAATGACAGACTGGGGACAAGTATTTGCAACACAGAAGATGAAGTGTCAAATATCTTAATATACAAATATCCTTAGTATTCAAAAGGCTTTTAACATTAAGAATCAGACCAGCAACTCAATAGAAAGATGGTCAGCAGACGTGAGCAGCTAGTTCACAGAAAAGGAAATACAAGTGTCTCTTAGATAAAAAGATGGGAGTCTTCACTCATAATAATATAAATGCAAGTGAAAATGACAGAGATTCCATTTTGCGCCTCGTAGATGAGTAGAGGTCATCTGTAAAATGGGACTCTTCACGGCGCCTTCTCCAGAGTTTAGTTAATACACACTAAGCAGTTAGGAGGGTGCCTGGAGCGTAGTAATGGCTCAGAGAAGTCAGTTACTATTATAATCATTAGTGAGGGCAGTTTGGTGTCATCAAAATTTATATCTTCTGACCAGGTCGTTCATCGTCTAGGAATTTGAGCGCCTTGGGTGTGAACGTGTTTCTAGGACATAGGGACAAAATCTGGTTATTGCCCCATTGTTGTAATAACAAAAGATTGGAAACCCCCAAATATCTGTAAGAGAAGTCTGTTAAAGGGTGTGTGAGTCAGGGTTCTCTTGGGAAACAGAATCAACAGGAGATATCTGTCAATAATATGAGATTTTATAAGAGTCTCTCACTTGACCGTGGGGATGCACAAGTCCAGGTTCTGCAGGCAGGCTGCAAACCAGGGGCTCCGATGAAAGTCCGATGAAAGGTCCTTGATGAGTTTCTGGGAGAAGTTGGCTGTCCAACGACGAGCTGGGAAATTCTCTCTGAATGTTGAAATCACTCCCCCTTTTAAGGCATTCAACTGATTGGATAAAAGCGTCACCCATTGCTGATGCAATCTCCCTGATTGATGCAGATGTAATCAGCAATCCACGTAGTAAACTCACTGGTGATCAAAGTCCATAAATGCTCTTGTATTACAATTAGCCCAGTGCTTGCTGGAACAAACACCTGGAAACAATTACCTGGCCGAGTTGACACATTAGCCTGACCATCACAAAGAGTATGGAAATCCAAACAACAGACTCCTACACAGCCATTAGAAAGAAAGACGCAGACGTCTCCGTCCTGCTGTGGAACAGTCTTTGATATATATTGCTACTTAGGAAAGACTTTGATATATGTTTCCTACTGAGGAAGAAAAAAAAGGCCTGATGAGATTGGTATGTATTGTGTACCACCATTTGCACGTCTAAAAGCTGGTCCTCTTGTCTATGCATTCCCTCCTTCTGGAAGGAAGCATAAGAATCTTTGTATTGCCTTGGGGGGCAGAACCCTTATTCATTTGTTTGTTTATTTTTATTATGTGTCTATTACCTATTGAAAATGTATTTTTTTAAAAAGAGTTTGTGATGAACATATTAACCTTTTGGAACCAGCTGTTAATATGTGAGTATGTCTGAAACTCCTGCCTTCAAACACTTTGCAACTAGCCTTCTAGGCTTCGGCTTGTGTCCCTGGTTTGCACCTGCTGCTTGTAGAGATGTTCCCCGGAACAAGGAAGATAACCCACTAGCAACAGACAGACTAAGCAAAGGCCCTTTAGAAACATCATGCGCACGGTGCCCTAGCTTTACCCAAAAAAGACCCTTTGAACTTCTGGAATTCAGTTTTCTGATTAGTGCTGCAGCACGCGGGTGTAGACTGCATAATGCTAACAGCACCAGGCAGCATATCTTGAAGCTGCCTCAGAGAGCCCCCTGCAGGCCGAGGTTCCCAGACCACAGCTGGATGGTACCCAGGGCTGCTCTGCCCCCCTGTGGCGAGAGGCTGCTATAACAACCAGGCCACCGCTGCGGGGCTGCCCCAGGGGACACCTGTTCAGGTTTTCAGGTGATTAGGTGCGGTAGCTGCAAGCCTTTTCTAGCATTGTAACCGAAAAATGAACAGATGTGTTTTGACTCACTGAGTTGTAAATTAAGCAGTTGCTAACCTTCTGATATTTTACACTGTATGTAGCCAAAGAAAATAACCACTAACTGTGATAGTTTACTGCACGTTAGCCTTGAAACAGGCAGAGGCAGAGATCTGCAACTGTTGTAAATCACGGAACTGCAACCCGGATGCCCAGTTTCTTTAGCGCTGATGCTATGTTTTGAAAATGCATGACCTTACCTGGTAACTTATATCTCATTATCTAATTTTGCCCTTGCACATGGCCCCTTGTTTATTAAAATGAGTCAGCCCAGGACCGACCACCCCAAATCCCAAGTTATCTTGCAAAACAGTTCTAATCAGAGCCGGCCCACCTGGCAAGCTCAGTAGCCTAAACTTTAAGCTGAGTAAAGTAGGCATGTAATCAGTCTGTGCGTGTTCAACAACTAAACAAAGTCCAACCTCCTTACCACCCTGAGCCTGCCTGCCTTCGTTTGAATGCTATAAAACACTGCAAGTTTTTCCCGTTCAGGGAGGCAGATTTATGACCAATAGCTCTTCTCTTCTTGCTTTGTGCTCAGCAATAAACTCTTTCTCCCTCTCAAACTCTGGTGTCACATAATTGGCTTTTCTGTGCACATCTGACAGAGAATCCTGGCACTGACTGGTACCAGCCCAGCAATGGTTAGATATGGGGGTTTTGCACATACACTTACAAAAGCACTCAAAAATTGTGAATTATACCATTCTGGGCCTAATGATAGATATTGATTAAGCTTGAAAAAAATCTAAATTCTGGAATTCTGTACTTAAAGCAAACTCCTACAAAGAACTGAGGGGTTTGTTCAGCCAGAGCTGCCTCATTTCTGACTTGGGGGAGTTCCTGGGCTGCCTTGCACCTTTGGCTCTTGAGCTTGTATGCCCCAGAATGTGCATGCATGGGGAAAATAGGCTCAATCTTGCTAGGTTTGTCCACAGAGTAAAAAATTTTAGGATGCTTCTCGAACAGGGCTCAGCAAACTTTTTTTTTTTTTTTTTTTAGTAAAGGGCTAAATAGTAAATATTTTTGGCTTTTGGGAGCAGGTGTAGCTCAGGTGTTGAGCACCTGCTGCCCATGTATGAGGTCCTGGGTTCAATCCTCAGTACTCCTAAAACATATGTACGTGCAAGTTAAAATCCTAGATACGGCTTTGCAGACCATACAATCTCTGTTGTAACTATTCACCTCTGTGGCTGTAGCATGAAAGCAAGCTGAGAAAATATGCAAATGAATGAGTGTAGCTGTGTTCCAATAAAACTTTATTTACAACAACAGGTGGTGGGCCTCATTTGGCCTGCAGGCCGTAATTTGCTGACCCCTGGTTTCATGGCTTGAATGGTGACTCCTTCAAAAGATATGTCCACCCAGAACCCGTGACTATGACCTTATTTGGAGAAAGGGTCTTTGCAGATGTAATTAAGGTGAGGAATTTGAGATGGTCTAATCCTGGATTATCTGGGTGAGTCTTCAATCTGGTGATGAGGGTCCTTTAAGAGAGGCTGTGTGAAGACAGAGGCCGAGTTTGGAGCCCCCAGAAGCTGGAAGAGGCCAGGAAATCTCCTCCCTAAGAGTCTCTGGAGGACCATGGTCCTGCCAAACATTGATTTTGGACCTCTGGCCTCCAGAACTGTGAAGTACACATCTCTGTTTTAAGCCACTGAGTTTGTGGAAATTTGTTACGGCAGCCCCAAGAAACTAATGTACCTAGTCAAGAATGTGCTCCAAAAATCCAGGGAGACAGTACTGTGGTAGTTTCAGATTATTTATGAATTCCAAGAAGAGAGGTTATGTTTGTAAACTGGTCTGTTCCTCTGGGCAAGATACCCTTTGATTGTATTAGATTCAGTTGCCATGTCTTTGATTACATTTTGTTAAAATTAAGGCTTTGATTGGACCATGTCTGTAGGTGTAACTCAGGCTAAGTCCCTGTGCCCTTGGTGGGTGATATAAACGGACACTTACTCAAGGAGATACATGAGAAAAGAGAGAGAGCTCCATAGACACAGAGGAGGAGAGGACTTTGATCCTGCGGTCCTGGGGAGAGATGAACCATTAGCCTCATAGTTCACAGCCAAAGGGAACAGAGCAATTGAGCAGCTAAGGCCCGAGAGACCAGGCAGAGGCTGCCGCCATCTTGCTTAAATACGTGGCAACTGACTTGGGTGAGAAAGTACCTCTTATGATACCTTGAGTTGGACTCTTAGGGCCTTGTAACTATAAGCTTTACCCCAAATAAACACCCTTTATAAAAGCCAACAGAGTTCTGGTTCTTTGCATCAGCAGTTCTTTGGCTGACTAGTACAAGTACCCTCTTGGTGATGGAATGGTTAGTGATCTGCTGTTCCATGGAGCTCAGGACAGCTCAGCAGAGGGACATGTGGAGGTAATGACAGCTGCTTGCTCCATTAACAAGGTCATTTTGAGTCCAAACCATACCTGTTCCAAGCTCAGTGTCTGCATACATCTTGTGCCATAGGTAAATGGATAGCCTTTATGAACTGGAGGGCGTCACTCACTGAATGCCTCAGTGCTGTGTAACACCCAGGCCTCAGTTTGCCAGCTCTGCTATGACAAATACCACACATTGGATTGGCTTAAACAACAGGAATTTGCCATCTCACAGTTTTAAGGCTAGAAGTCCAAAATCAAGGTCCCGACAGCCCACGCTTCCTCCCAGAGTCTGTAGCATTTGGGGGCCTCGGCAGTCTTTGGGGCGCCTTGCCTGGCACCTCTGCTATCCCCATCACTTGGTCATCTGTCTCCGGGGACTGCTCTCGTGGCTTTCTCTGCCTTCAGACTTCTCTATCTTCTGGCTGCTCTTTATAGGGCCGCCCATAATACTTCCCTCAGTTTGGTCACCCCTAACTCGCATCTTAGAAGATCCTGTTCGCAAAGGAGTCTACCCCTTACCTGACAGTAAATCTGCAAAGGGTCCTATTAACAAATGGCTTCACGGCCACAGGAATGCAGATTAAAAGTAAGAACATGTGTTTTGTTGGGGTACACGATTCAAGCCCGGAAGGCTTTGCTCCAAGAGACCAGCTTAAAACAATGCGGTCATCGGACGTTCCATCCTCATCTGACCGCATCAAAACAAGCAAAGTCTCCACACCTGTCTCAGCGTCGGCCACAGATCCTGGGGCTGCACATGCACTAGGGAAAAGCCTTGGCCTTGCTCCTTCCCACACCACGTGGACCTCCCTCCTTCCCTTTGCCTCAATTGGGGGGGGGTCATGCCTTTCTCCCTGCCCCCCTTCCCTTTTCTCTTTTAGTGCAGGGTCAGCCAGTGAGTGGGTGACCTCGGCTTCTCCATGAGTTCATAAATCCCCGACTGGGAGGAGTTCAGTCCTGCTAGCTCTTGAGGACTTGCTTCATAACCAAAATTTTGAAAAAGTTTTAAAAAGATTTATTTTATTTATTCCCCCCCCCCACTACTCGTGGTTCGTGTGCTGTCTGCTCTTGTGCCTGTTTGTTGTGTGCTCATCTTCTTTTTAAGAGGCACAGGGATGTGGGATGGAGGCACCCAATCACTTGAGCCACCTCTGCTCCCTGCTTCTTGTGTCTCTCATTGTGTTTCCTCATTGCGTCTTTCCATTGCATCATCATGTTGGGTCATCTTGTTGCATCAGTTCACCATGCCAGCCTGTTGTGCCAGCCCGTCAGCTTGCTGTCATGCTCATCTTTTTTACGAGGCACCATGACCGAACCCGGGACCTCCTGTGTGTTAGGCAGGCACCCAACTGCTTGAGCCACATCTGCTTCCCTGAAATTTTTTCATGTCAGAAAAGCTACCCTTTAGGGTAATACAGGCAGGATGTGTTCAGCAGTCTGCCATTATTGGGGACTGAATCATGTCCCAACAAAAGGCACATTCAGGCCCCAGCCCCTGGCCCTGTGGGTGTGAATCCATCTGTAAACAGGACCTTTGAAGATGTTACTAGTTAACTTTGCTCACACCGAATGAGGGTGGGCCTTCACCCAATATGGCTGAGATCCGTAGAAGCAAAAGAAATTGGGCTTGGAAAGAGAGAAGCCAGTGGAGCAGCCTGAAGCTGGAAGTCAACGGAACCTGGAGAGAAATGAGAAGCCGCCACCATGTGCCTTGCCATATGAAGGAAAAGCCAACGAGCCCCAGGACAGCCGGCCAGCAGGAGCGAGGAAGCCGCCTTCTAGCTCTGAAACGCCAGCCAATGGCTTCCTGTTGTTAAGCCAACCCACTGTTGGTGTTTGTTTTAGCAGCTGGGAAACTAACACACTGCCTGCTCTCCCCGGCTGCTGCGACAGAAGACCGCAACCTGGGTGCCTTAAACTACAGAGATTCATCCAAAACTCAGGTGACTGTTGTCTTTACTGAAGAATCTGCTCCCTGCCTGTCTCCTGGCTTCTGGCGGTGGCAGAAATCTCTTGGCGTTCCTTGGCTTGGAGCCTAACTCAGGCTCTGCCTCCATCTTCTCCTGGGTGAGGCTGCTCGTCCTGTATGAGAATACCAAGCATAGCGGCGTAGGGGCCCCCCTACTCCGTAAAATCTCATTTTAACTCGCCTAATTCCATCTGTAATGACCCTGTGTCCACATAAGGCCACATTCTGAGGCCCCGAGGACTGAGACTTCAACGCGTCTTTTGGGGTTGGGGGGACACACCACTCAATCCATAACACAGCCTTCCAGGGCAGCCTTGAGGAAGGTTAAGCTCACGTGGCCCTAAGGACACTATTTACTCACAGGCCCCGACTTTAGGTGGCCTGCATAAGGGCTTACCTGCCAGCCGGCTACGAAGCAGGGGCGAGGCAAGACCCCGGTGCTTGCCGTGTGTTTTGTTTGCTGGCATCTCTGTGTTGCCTCAGCATCCCTTTTTTCTTTGCTTAACTAGAGAAGTTGTAGGTTTACAGAAAAATCATGCAGAAAGTACAGGGCTTCTGTATAGCGCCCCCCTCGTTTCTATCACCCCAAACACCTTTTTAGCCTCTTCAGTACCTGAGCACCTGTTCAGCCGATTCTCCACGTGAATTTCTCTGTTAAAATAGCAGGTGGCATCTCTGCTTTCCTGACTGGACCCTACTCACCAGCTACGAAATAAGTGCTGGCGAGTCCGTGCCGGGCATGGGTGTGTGCGGGGGAAAGCGCCGCTGGGGAAAATGGCAGTTGGGTTCTGCCAGCAGCTTCCACTGGGTGGGAACAGACGATACTGACCCCGTGTGGGGAGCTTATTCTGTGCCAGGTGCTGCTCTGAATTCTTAGTCCATGATCTCTGTCCTGGCCCAGGCTTCCCCCCACATCACATCCCCCTGGAACCTCAGGTATGGCCTGACTTGGGAACAGGGTCTTTCAGTGGTAATTGAGGTGAGGATTGCGATGAGGTCATAGTGAGGAAGGCAGGCCCTAAATCCAGTGAGTGTCCTTCTACGAGGCGGAGGCACGTCCCTGTGATGGGAGGGACGCCTGCTGGAAGAGCCAGGAAGGAGCTCCCCCAGGGCTGTGGGGGCAGCGCGGCCCTGCCAACACCCTGATTTCAGACTTCCAGTCCCCAGAACTGGGAGAGGGTGACATTTCTGTTGTTTGCAGCCACCCAGTCTGTGGTCATTTGCTCCGGTGGCCCTGGGGAACAGGAGATGTTTGTGTTTAAAAAGCAGTCTGGACACCTGGATCCTTTTGGACGGATCCACCCAAAGCGGATCCATTTCTCCATTCTTCAGGCCACCTAAGGCCCTTCGCAGCCAAGGTCCTCAGACCCCCCTTCCTGTCTGACCCACAGGCGGACCCCTCCCCACCTCCACGCACCACCCCATTGCATTTTATCTTTAAGACTGTTAGAGAGGATCTCGTTTCCAGGAATTGTCTCAGGTGAGAGGGGAAACGCCCAGTGACAGAGGAGCGGGCGAGCAGGCCAGGCAGAGGGGCCACCGTGCTTCCCCCGCCCCTGCTTTGTGTGAGCCGAAGACAAACAGCAGCTCTTCTCATTTCCCCTCCCTAGGCGGTCTCAACTGGGACAATCAAGCATGTTACTACTACCCGAACTTGCAAACCTGCTGAGCCTCATCCAGAAAGCAGCTGGGGTTTTTAATTCCCTGCAAGGTGAAAAGTCTCCCTGCCGCCTCGTCCTCTCCGCTCACCTGGGTTCTGCGAGGCCGCTGGGAGCAGGCGATTGCTCCTCTGGGCCGCCCAGTGTGCCCTTCCTCCCAGCTCCTGGGACGACCCCGGTGGTGACCGTGGTTGGAGGACAGTCCACCTGCCTTGGCTGGTCGCTGAGGATCGTCCACACTCCGTGGCAGGCGTGGATGGTGCAAAGCAAGTGCGAGTGAAAGCTGGTTCACAAGGCCCACGGCCCGCACGGCGACCTCTGAGCAAACTGGAGAATGGCATCCCTTCCACCGGCAGCCCCGGGTCTCCCCCCGGGGGCCAGGACTCGGCTCTGAGAGCAGGGGCAGGCTTCCACCCCACCCCACCCCCCCAGCCCCCAGGCCTCGTGCTGGGCACAGTGCTCCACCTGCCCAGCTGTTCCCAAATTAAAGCCCGATATTACATGCTGTCTTAGCGTCTGGTAAAAGCAGGAGGGCCTCAAATGGCCTCACAGCAAGTTCCCCGGCCCCTCTGCCCCAGCGGGTGAGGGCCCCTAACCAAACTACCCTCCTTTAGAGGCACCAGCCCCTGCGCAGTGGCTTCAGTTCTGACTGCAGAATTATTGAAATAAGCCGATCACATCTTCCTGAGGACGCCAGGGGCACCCCGGCCTCTTGTTACTACACAGGCTGCTGCCCCCTCCCCTGCTGGTTTCCTCTGCTCCCGAGGGGTGGGCAGTGTCCTCCTCTCTCGGGCTGTGAGTCTGTGTGACTCCTGCACCACTGCCCCGTGCATCTGTCCAGGGCCAGGTGCTGTGTGTTTCACCAGCCCCACAACCCTAGGGCAGGGTGACGAGGAGGCACCAACCCAGCAGCCCTCCGAGATCATCCAGGAGTGGCATCCTTTCTCCCCAGCAGCGTGAGTTGTCACGGGCTTGGAACTGACAGGAGCTCGGGTCCCGGTGAGAGATTATTTTCCAAGGCTGGAAAGGATGACAAAGAGTCATGCCTGGAGGGGCGGAAGGGGATGGGCAGGTTCCAGCGCAAAGCAAATATATGCAAAATAGTGCACACAGAAGGTTAGTGCTAGGAGGAGTCCTAGCAGCTTCCCAGGAATTCTGAGCTGGGACCCCCACTATGCTTGCCTCCTTCTGGGCCGGCATCCCTCTAGGGCTACCTGGCCTTGTCGGTAATAGAAATTTCGCCTCCCAAGGGTGGTAACGCCTGCTCCCATAGGCTGCCCAGCCCTACGCAGCACCCACTTGGCCCTCGCTGGCTCTGGGTTCTGTGTGTATGGAACGATATCCTTGAGGAGCCCGCCAGGGGGCAGCCACCCCTAAATAAAGAGTCCCTTCCATGGCGCCTTGAGACTGGCAGACAAAACCCGCATTTTTGCAAATATCTGTGATCTGTGGTTACCACGTTACCGACCTCAGGTAGATGGGGGCACCGGCGAACTCGAGGAGCCCGCTGCTCTAACTTTCCTGACTCTTTTTTGCGTTAAGATTTGGTTTATGTATTCAGTGAGTCTGCTTACTTAAAGAATGTATGGATCCTTATCAATGCATTTGTGGCTTTTCTCGCAGCCTTGATAATCTGACTTAGTCTGATTTGGTATTTGCGGCTCACCGGTCCTCATGGAGAAGACGTCTGCTGATGCGGGTTCAAGAGAGGATGTGCTTACGTGAATCAGTCTGCACGCAGCACAGCCCTGCAGGACTTTCCATAGACTAGGGAACCCATAGCAGTTTTCTCTGCCTGTCAGCTCGTGTCTAGCTCTTCTTGTGGTTATTACTGAATTGTGGTAGGGTCCTGAGGGGAGCCTGAAGGAGTTTAGCAGTTGTGCAGGGGAATATTTCAAGTCACATTCTCATAATTTGCGACTTAGCTTCTTTTTGGCTCGGTCTGCTTTTAGGGCCTGGATTAGATGTTGGGCTACTTTAAGTCTCACCAAACAGACGTCTGTAGATAAAATATAGGTGTTTTTAGAATCCTTTTTGAGAACAAACTGGTATTCTTAAATAATATCCTATAAGAATTATCTGGGGAGATGGGGGAAGAGGGGGTGTATGGGAACTCTTTCTGTGCAATTTTGTCTGTAGACTTAAAAGTGCTCTAAAAATAAAGTCTATCTAAAGTACTAATAATAGATTGAGTTAGTGTATATGAAGAATAAAACCGGTAGAGTCCTACCCTCCCCTGCAGTGAGTCTTTGCTGCCAGCTGAGATTACCTTTCCCCTCTGAGTAGGGCCTCTCATTTTCTTCCCCAGCCCTTGGCATGTTGAGTCAGCCGGAGGAGGAGGGCTGGAAGTTAGAGGAGGGGAGCTCCTGCCGCCTTCTTCCTTCCAATCGTGACCTGGGCATTTTGTTGAACCTCCCTAAGCCTCGGTTTCCTCTGCAGTTGAGTGACAGCCCTGCTTAGTTAATCTCCCTGGAGCTTTTCAAGGCCAAGGGACCAGTGAAGTGCACATACTGTATCTACTCTGCAGAAAGTTAAAGGTGGAAAATGCCCTGCACTTCGCCCTGCCAGGCCAGGGGGCTCCAGCAGAGGTGGGCCCACCTTGTCGGTGTTGGCTAATTTATCCCAGTCTAGCATCAGCCCTCAGTCCTGTAGGAAGTTCAGTATGTAGACTGGATCCATGCCTTCAGGGCAGACTCCCACCAACTAGTCCCAAGAGTAAGGACTAAAATCAGAGTTCTAATTTGCAATTCCACAGGGAAAAAGAATGGGGGGCCTGGAGTCCCAGTGGGAGAGCCAGGAGAATGGGGTGCTCTCCTGGTATCAGGTGAAGGCAGCCTGGTAGAGCTGAGGGTCCAGTGGCCTTGGGTGGTCCTTGGGGAGCCCCACCAGTGACTCCCCGTGTTTCTGGCACCAAAGCTAAGTATGGACTCTGTCCATACTTCTATCAGGCAAGACAATTCGTCGTCTGCAAAGCAGAGGTTGAAAGTTGGTGGTCTTGGGGCAGAATCCAGCTCATCGTATTTTATTTGGCTCACACGATTTTTAAAAATTGAACTAGTTGCCAACATTTAAAAATCAGGAGATTTCACATAAATATCCAGATTTCCAGTTTATCTTTTTAAAAATCTGAGCCAATCCCAAGAGCTGAGCAGTAGCCTCCACTTTGGGGGTGGGGTGGGGGGGTGTCTCTGCATTGCATCATCATCACCCTCTGGGGCTTTGCTCCTTCGCCTGCTATTTGGAAGCCTCAGAGGTGCCCGCTTCTCTCTGTTCTGACACGCCATGACCATGTGTCAATGGCAGAGTTTAACTATCTATGGATGACCTTATTTTCCTTATTCCTAAGCCTCTCATCAGAGCCCACCAAGAACCGCTATCTACCTTCTAAAAGTAGCATAGTACTATTAAGAAAAAACATGTCATAGGTCATATCAGGCTTTAGTTTTTAAAAAATCTCTTATAAAACCACAAAAGGTATTGCTGACCTATCCAACGAACACTGAAAATATTGCATGCCAAATGCTAATTGACTACGTATTTTTCCAAGAGCTTAGAAGAGTGCCCGACACACAGCATGCACTCCATGTTTGTGAAATCAGCTTTTAAAACATGGTAACATGCATTTGCAAATTTCTGGCTCACTTCATTGGCCCCTCACCTTCCTCCTTGCTCCTTTAAAACCAGCAGGAATGAGGAGGAGGTAAGGGGATTGAGGAGTGAGGGGAGTGCGCAGGGCCCCTGGCCCTCCAAGATCAGGGAGGACTGGAGCTCATGGGATCTCCCTCAGCTTTCAGTCACAGGAATCTTAGTGGGGGAAAGTGAACTGGTGATAGAGAGCGAGTTCGTGCCCTCAATTATCAAAGCCAGTGTGCCAGCGGTGAATCACGCTGCGACCACGTGTGCCCTGTGCCCTCCCTGTCTCCGTTTGCCAGAGCTGTTCTGACCAACACCATGTGCTGGGCTGGCTTAAACAACAAGCATTTATTGTCTCATGGTTTGAAGGCCAGAAGTCCAAAATAAAGATGTTGGCAAGGAAAAGATGGAAGCAACCCAGGTGTCCATCAACTGACAAATGGATAAACAAACCGCGGTATATACACCTGGTGGAATATTATTCAGCTGTAAGAAGAATGAAGTCGTCAAGCATGCGACAGTGTGGATGAACCTGGGGGATATTGTGTGAAGCAAGCCAGACACAAGAGGACAAATACTGTATGATTTCCCTGTTACGAACTAAATATAATGAGCAAACTCATAGAGTTAATAATGAGAATATAGGTCACTAGAAAATAGAAGGAGGTTAGAGAATGGAAAGCTGAGGGTTAATCTGTCAGAATTGGTAAAAAGGTTGTTTGGAAATGTTTGGAAATGAGTAGAAATGGTGAAAGCACATCATAGCGTTTGTAATTAACGGTGCTAATATATGGGTATGACAGTGGCTGAAAGGGAAAGTCTAAGGTCATGTATATCACTATAAGGAAAGCTAAAAAATGAAGCATAGGACTGTATTTGAGAACTGAGTATGGTTAATAGTGCATATCTGAGAACAATTGCATCTTTAAGAACAATAGTGCATATATAAGAACATTAACAGAACAAATATACGTTAATGTTACAAGATTCACATCAGGGTGATATTTGGGCAAAAATACAATGAAAGCAAACTATGGACAGTAGAGTATAGTAATATATTAATAATCTTCCATCAGTGGTAAAAAAAAAAAGGGGGGGAAGTATATTAAGTGAAAAAAACTAGACAAAATGTACTACTTATTGTTTGGCTCCATCTATACAAAATGTAAATAGAAATAAATTATAGAGATGGAAATAGATTAGCAGTTATGTATGGCAGGGGAAGGACAGAGTGACTGAGAGGTGACTACTAAGGGGTAAAGTTTTTTGTTTTTGTTTTTTGGAGTAATGAAGATGCTCTAATATTGACAAGTGAAGAATGCATAACTGTGATTATACGAAATGGCTTTGACTGTACACTTTGGGTGGAATGTATGGTTTATGCACATGTTTGAATAAATTGATTATAATTTTTAAAAAAGACATTGGCAAGGCCATGCTTTCTTCCAGAGTAGGGCATTCTGGTGCCAGAGGTGCCCCTACACACGGCATCTCTCTCTCCTCTGGCTTCTTCTGACCCCAGATTTCTCCTCTTTATGAGCCCCACCCCCCATATGGATCAGGACCCACCCCGATTCAGTTTGGCCATACCATAACTGATAGCCACATCTTCGAAGGTTGTAGTTACTGATGGCCATACCCACAGGAACGCCGACTGAGACCTGGGTGCATCTTTTTGGGGGAGTGTGATTCAGTCCCCAACACTCTCCTCCAAACCCATGCTCCACGGCTGCCTCTCCTTTGAGAGGGGTGTTGTGTGTCTGTCTGAAGCAGGGACTGACACCAGGATGGTGGGATGCCAGCAGCCATGACTGGGCTTCCAGTGGCCCAAGAACCTCCTGGAGTGGAAGGCAAAACATTAGAAGGTACTCTGTGACCTAAAGAACCACTGCTCTAAGGACGTCAGTAATTCAGATGCTATCCATGCCAGAGTTCCACCCAGAGATGCTCCCAAGCACACTCAGAGGCATCTGGGTTTATTAAATGAAATAAAGATGGAGTTGGGCTTGGCCAAACATGTCCATTTGAGGATGGCCAACAGTGCTCAATGTTGCTTTGAACTTATATTCTGTTTTATTAAAATAGAAACACTTGTCAAGAGTGACCAAGCAGGTGAACTTTCAGGATGCTACAGATGGCAGTGGAGAAGGACAGGTACTCAAGAGTACCTTCTGGAACCGTCTGCTGCCATGCCCAATTCCTTTCACATCTCCCATCCGTGTGGTTCCAAGCTAAATTTGTGAAGAGAGTGGTGTGCCAATGGGGAAAGCTGCTCTGTGTCTGGGGTGGAGTGGGGAGCACATCACCCCAAAAGGCCCTGCCACCTCAGTCCCATGTGTTGCCACTTGCCCACAGCCACACCTTCCTCGAGCCATTATGGTGGTGGGTGCAACCCTCTCTCCTGCTGTGACACCTGAGCACCTGCGCTTTGATAAACATTCTGGAGGGAAAGTGCATCCTTATCCCTCTCAGTCCTATAGGATGTGAGTTTCTTCTAGATTCATGTGTATGAGTGGGAAGTGTATGTATGTGTGTATGTTTAGGGGGTGCATGGAGGGAGTGGGAGACGTGGGAGACGTGGGAGACAGGAGGGTAGAAGGAGGACAGACTTCAGCGGTGAGGGCACAGGGGACAAGGGCAGATGCAGTCCTGTCCTATAGCAAGAGGAGGGAGATGCTGGTGAGAAGTGTGGGCACACCACCCCTTTAATTTCAGCCCTAGGAGCTAGCTGTATTAGTTAGGATATTGATTCTGCTACTTTGAGACCAAAGTGACAGTGGCTTAAACAAGATTAGCATTCATTTCTCTCTCCTACACAGTCTGAGCTGGTGAGTAGTCCAGGGCGAATATGGAGAGCCTGCTCTGTGACATTGCCCAGGGACCCAGAATCGCATTGCTTTGCCATTTGGGAGTAAGCTGTGCTTTGCCAGAATCAAAGCTGACTCACCACCTTATCCGCAACCAGCCACTGGAAGTGGGGAAAGGGAAGTGGAAAGCATGTTCTTCCCTTTTGAGGACTACTTGGAAGTTGCATGAATCACTTCCACGTCTACTGGCTAGTACTTTAGTCAAGTGACTGAAGTTTAAATCACGACCTGGCTAGCTGCAAGGGAGTCCAGGAAGTGCAGCTCTTATTTTTGAGGCCATAATTTCAGGGATTCTGCTAAGATTAACAAGGCAAGGACAGAGAATGGGAAACAATTGACAGCCTATTATAGGAAGAATGTGATTTTAGAAAAATAGTGTTATTAATCTATCCCCTCATCCCTTCCAATAGCAAAAAAGAAAATAAATGTATCCATACAATAAAGAATATGAGAAGCTTGCGATTAGAAAAATAAGACTGTCAAGGAGGGTTCATCCGGTTTGAACCAGTTGTGGGGTTCATGGTGAAGGCCTCATCTCTGGAAGGTATGTGTCAGGTCGTTCTATGGCCAGCTGATTTTCAAGGACATAACATGCCCTGTAGCTCTCCAAAATCCGGGCCTGGGAGTACGCCTTGTCCTTCTCCTGCCAGGTGTCCGACTCGATGTACACGTTGAACGGGTCGTGAGAGTGCTCTAGTTTTTTGGAGCGGATGTAACTCAGCATGATGCCCAGGGTGAAGAAGCCGAAGAAGCCAAGTACCATGAGAATGTAGAGGGCCGCCAGCTTGCTGTCGTCCCCACTGGGGGATCGGCGGGTCAGGCCAGATGTGGGGCCATCCTGCTGAACCGTCTCCTGCCACAGCTGACTCAGCAAGGGCATCACGGCTGTGGCATTGGGCAGCATCATCCTACGCGTCAAGGTTCCAGTGCTGGAGTGCAAGCTTCCCACACAAACTTTCTAAAAGAAAAGTGCAACCCGAAATCAAAAAGGATGCATTTGGTCAAATGCTACACACGTGGACTCACGCACACACACAATTTTTAAAAGCCCCAGGTGGAGCAGGGTCAGCTGACTTACCCTTTATCCATGATATGTGCATCTGCGTTCTACACGGCACCCTCTCGGGATTGGTCAATGGATACATTTAGTCCCCCCTCCCCACTTTTACTAGAAGGATGCCTTTTGTATTAAATTTTTTTTAAAATTGTGGTAACATAGGTACAACATAAGATTTCCCATTTTAGCCCCTTTCAAGTATACACTTCTGAGGTGTTAATCATAATTACAATGTTGTACTACCATCACCACCCATCCATTACCAAGATTTTTCCATCACCCCCCCCAAAAGAAACTCTGAACCCATTAAGCAACAATGCCCCATTTCCCTAGCACTCCAGCCCCTGGTAGCTTGCAGTCTACTTTCTATCTCTATGAAATTGCCTATTCTAGATATTTCATCTAAGTGGAATTATCCAGTGCCTGTCCCCTTGTGTCTGGCTTCTTTCCTTCCATGAGATGTCCCCAAGGCCCGTCCCTATTGTAGCCTGCATCCCTGTCTGTTTACCACCCCCACTTCCTTGGGAACCTTCGGCCTGTGTTCTTCATGTCAGGCATTGCTTTGGGCGTGTGCTGTGCAGTTTCCACAAATGGTGCCAGGTCATCAATCTTATTTGTCTCCTTCCTTTCCCACTCACCACCACATTGTGTCTCTTCTCACGCTGCTGAGTGTGCGTCTGCCTCCTGTTACTTCCAACTGCTACGTCAGCCTCCAAGCGAGCAGCCACTTCCTTTGCCCACTCACCCAGAGACGGTCACCCATAAACAAAGTTGCAACAAACATTCTCAGCTACGTCCTCCTACGGAACCCCCAGAATCACATTTCACGCAGGTAGCGCCTGGTGTGGGTGATATGACCGATCAGATGGAGAAGCTGTCAGGGCCCACCTGGGGGTGATGAGGTCTGGGTGGTCTGCCTCACCCCGGCACACCCCTCCGGGGGCAGCTGGATACATCTGAAGGGAGAGCTGGTGACAGGTCTCGTAGCACTGCCCTCCTCGGGCCGGCGTTGTGGTTTATGCCATTTACCCCTCCACCAACTGGCCCCTATCGAAGGCTTAGCATGGAGGTATTTGTCAGGGTTCTCTAGGGAAACAGACTTAACAGGAGATATCTATAAATAGTATGAGATTTTATAAAATTCTCTCACGTGACCGTGGAGATTCACAAGTCCAGATTCCGCAGGCAGGATGCAAAACAGGGGCTCCGATGAAGGTCCTTGATGAGTTTCCAGGAGACACTGGCTTTCTAAAAACAAGCTGGGAAACTCTCTCTGAATGCTGAAATCACTTCCCCTTTTAAGGCATTCAGCTGATTGGATAAAACATCACTTATTGCTGATGCAATCTCCCTGGTTGATGGTAGATGTAATCAGCCACCTATGCAATAAACTCACTGATGACTAAAGTCCATACAGGTCCTTGTATTACAATTAGCCCAGCACTTACTTGACCAAACAACGGGGCACAATTACCTGGCCGAGTTGACACATTAGCCTAACCATCACAGTCCACCTCTTGTCAACTTGGCAACCATACACATTACCCTAAACCATACTTTAGTCTCTAAGTAAAAACAATAACAGACAAGCATACATATATATTTCCTCCTAACAATGTTCAACTTTCCTGCATACAACCGGAAAAGTATTAATTCCCTACAGAATAGGGTGCAAGTCTTTGGGTAATATTCACTCTTAAACTTGACATCCTTAAATATTATGACATGATATTTTTATGATTAAATATTATGATATGATAAGGGAAAAGCTTAGGGAAGAAAACAAAGAAATTCATTTTGTGTACATATACAATCATACTCATAACAAAACAAGGAAGAAAGATTCATGACTATTACAGTCCTCGTTTCTATAACTGGTCACGTGTTTGAAGTCCATATTTATCACGACCTTCTTCCACTACCCATTGTATGTTCCCGTTACCCTCAGCAATCACTTCAGCTGGCTGTGATTCTTTGCCTGGTGGGGTGACTCAGACTTTCATTCCAGAAGATTCTGGGCCATTGTTAGTCCTGCTTAGATTGGTTTGTTGCAATTTTCCATTGACTTTAATCACAGAGCATGGCAGTACTAAGAGACGCTCTAAAGGATCTGTATTCCAGGCAAACTCTTTTTTACCCCCATTATGTAAATGTAGTCCTATTTCCCCTTGATAGTCAGAATCAATCACCCCAGCCAGTACAGTAAATTCTCTTCTTTGCCTGTTGATTCAGAGGCATGAGGAGCCCAAAGTGGCCAGGTGACAGTCTTAATTTCCAGTTCAATGGAATCATTGTTGTGTTCCCTGGTGGCAGCACTCCTCCTTTTGGAACTAAGACCTGTAGACCAGCAGAACTTAAGGCTGCAGGGACAGGAAGCAAAAATTTTCCTAGTGGATCACTAGGGGTAAGAGAAAGTGGTACCACTCCCATTTCTACCCCTTAATTCTTGGACCCAGGAATCTTGGTTATGGGAGAAACAGCACCATAGAGAGGACGCTGATTTAGAGCATACACAGCCTCCTGGAGAACATTGCCCCAGCCCTGCAAGGTATTGCCATCTAACTGGCACCATAATTGAGTCTTCAAAAGGCCATTCCACTGATCTATCAATCCAGCTGCTTCAGGGTGATGGGGAACAGGATAAGACCAGTGAATTCCATGGGCATGTGCCCATTCCCGCACATCATTTGCTGTGAAATGCATTCCTTGATCAGAAGCAATGCTGTGTGGAATGCCACATTGACAGATAAGACATTCGGTAAGTCCACGGATGGTAGTTTTGGAAGAAGCACTGTGTGCAGAAAACGCAAACCCATATCCGGAGTATGTGTCTATTCCAGTTAAAACAAATCGCTGCCCCCTCTATGATGGAAGAGGTCCAACGTAATCAACCTGCCACCACATAGCAGGCTGATCACCTCAGCGATTGTGATCACCCATATCGGGGGCTGAGTGTGGGTCTCTGCTGCTGGCAGATTGGGCACTCGGCAGTGGATGTAGCCAAGTCAGCCTTGGTGAGGGGAAGTCCATGTTGCTGAGCCCATGCATAACCTCCATCCCTACCTCCATGGCCACTTTGTTCATGAGCCCATTGGGCAATGACAGGAGTGGCTGGGAAAAGGTCTAAGCATTAGCCACAGAGTAGGTCATCTTATCCACTGGATTATTAAACTCTTCCTCTACTGAAGTCACAAATATGGGACACAAATATGTTCATGTTTTTTGCCCACTCATAAAGGTCTAGCCACATACCTCTTCCTCAGACCTCCTTGTTACCACTTTTCCAATCATGTTCCTTCCAAGTCCCTGACCATCCAGCCAAACCATTGGCAACAGCCCGTGAATCAGTGTACAAATACACTTGTGGCCATTTCTTCTTCCAAGCAAAATGAACAACCAGGTGCACTGCTCGAAGTTCTGCCCACTGAGAGGATTTGCCCTCACCACTGCCCTTCAGGGATGTCCCAGAAAAAAGGATGGAATGCTACAGCTGTCCACTTTTGGGTGGTACCTGCATATTGTGCAGAACCATTTGTAAACCAGGCCCGAGTTTTCTCATTCTCTGTCAACTGATTATAAGGGACCCCTGAAGAGGCCAAAGCTGTGGGCTGGGACAGAGAAAGCAACATGGCAGGGGTGGTGACCATGGGTATTTGGACTACCTGCTCATGTAACTTATTTGTGCCTTCAGAATCCACTTGAGCCCTATCTTGTATATACCACTTCCACTTTATTATGGAATGCTGCTGTGCACACCCAACTTTATGGTTTGGTGGGTCAGACCTGATAGGCAACTCAGGTCTCATGGTAACTTGATGGCCCATGGTTAAGCTTTCAGTCTATACTAAGGCCCAGTAGCAGGCCAAAGGCTGGTGCTCAAAAGGAGAGTAGTTATCTGCAGAAGATGGCAAGGCCTGGCTCCAAAATACTAAGGGTCTGCATTGTGGTTCTCCTATAGAGGCCTGCCAAAGGCTCCAGACAGCATCTCTATTTGCCATTGAAACTTCCAGCACCATTGGATCTGCTGGATCATATGGCCCACGTAGCAGTGCAGTTTGCACAACAGCCCGGACCTGTCGCAGAGGCTCCTCTTGTTCTGGTCCCCAATCAAAACTGGCAGCTTTCCTGGTCACTCGGTAAATGGGTTGTAGTAGCACACCCAAATGAAGAATGTGTTGTCTCCAAAATCCGAAGGGACCAACTCAGTGTTGTACCTCCTTTTTGGTCGTAGGAGAGGCCAGATACAACAGCTTATCCTTCACTTTAGAAAGGATATCTCGAAATGCCCCACACCACTGGACACCTAGAAACTTCACGGAGGTGGAAGGCCCCTGTATTTTTGGTGGCTTTATCTCCCATCCTCTCTCATGCAAATGCTTTACTAATAAGTCTAGAGTCTTCGCTACTTCTTGCTCACTAGGTCTTATCAACATGATATCATCAATATAATGGACTGGTATGATGTCTTGTGGGAGGGAGAGATGATCAAGGTCCCTGCAGACAATATTATGACATAGGGCTGGAGAGTTGATACACCCCTGAGGGAGGACAGTGAAGGTATATTGTTGGCCTTGCCAGCTGAAAGCAAACTGTTTCTGGTGGTCCTTACTAATGGCAATTGAGAAAAAAGCATTTGCCAGATCAACAGCTGCATACCAGGTACCAGAAGTATTGATTTGCTCAAGCAGTGATACCACATCTGCGACAGCAGCTGCAATTGGAGTCATCACCTGGTTAAGTTTACGATAATCTACTGTCATCCTCCAATATCCATCTGTTTTCTGCACAGGCCAAATAGGAGAGTTGAATGGGGATGTGGTGGGAATCACCACCCCTGCATCCTTCAGGTCGTTGATGGTGGTACTAACCTCTTCAATCCCTCCAGGAATCTGGTATTGCTTTTGATTTACTATTTTGCTAGGAAGGGGAAGTTCTAGTGGCTTCCACTTGGCCCTTCCTACCATAATAGCCCTCACTCCACAAGCCAGGGATCCAATGTGGGTATTCTGCCAGTTGCTGAGTATGTCTATTCCAATTATGCATTCTGGAGCTGGGGAAATTACCACAGAATGGGTCTGGGGACCCACTGGACCCACTGTGAGACTGACCTGAGCTAAAACTCCATCAATCACCTGACCTCCATAAAACCCTACTCTGACTGGTGGACCACAGTGATGTTTTGGGTCTCCTGGAATTAAAGTCACTTCTGAGCCAGTGTTAACAATCCCTCAAATGTCTGATCATTTCCTTTTCCCCAATGCACAATTACTCTGGTAAAAGGCTGTAGGTCTCCTTGGGGAAAGCTGAGAGGAAGATTAACAGTATAAATTTTTAGCAGTTTAACAGGATCTTTCCCCAAGGAGACCTAGCCTTCTCCTCCTCATTTAAGGGGCTCTGGGTCTATAAACAGTCTAAAGTCTGAGAATAGATTAAGGGGCAGCGATTCTCTGCATCTGAAATTTGAGTTAGGGTTTTGTTCACTCGACCTAGAACTCTTCTGCTTATCCTGTCTCACCAGATGAAATCCAGAAGAAATTTAGTTGCCTGCCCATTTATTTCACTTCTAGGTTCCCCATGATCTATTAGCCAACACCATAACTCCATGCGACTCAGACTATTTTGAGTGCTGCTTTGAATCTGCTTTTATGGTAGCCATGCCCACCTTGTCTTTGGTGATTAACTGTGGATACCTGACTTTTACTAGCCTGAGATCCGATCATCCCCATAATGTTTAAGGATTCTAGTTCCATTACAGCCTTCCGTACAGTAATATTTGGACTACAGAGAAAAGCAATGACAGCTCTTCGGGGAAGATGGAGTTAGTCTTACAAACTTATTCCTTATAGTTCTGGTTAAAGGTGTGTCCTCTGGACATTCCTGGGGTGGATGGGCAAGCCTCAAATGGTAAATCCATTCTAGCATTCCAGTCTCTCTAAGCCTTTGAATCCCCTCATCTACTGCATACCAGGGCAAATTGGGCATCTCAACCTCAGACATGCTAGGCCATCTTTTGGTCCATGTTTCAGTCAGGCACCCAAACAAACTGTTAGAGCCCTTTCTAACCCCTCCAGCTACAGCACTGAATCCAGAATTTCTGCTTAGTGGGCCCATATCAATAAATTCAGCCTTATCCTACTTTATATTCCTTCCACCATTATCTCATACCCTTAGTATCCATTCCTACACATATTCCCCTGATTTCTGTCTCTATAACTTGGAAAACTCATGCAGTTCTTTTAGAGCATAGCATACTTCCTCATGGGTCACACTTTGTATTTCACCTTTGGGGGCTTGTTGTGATTTTAGTCTAGTAATAGGTCTCGAAGACAAGAGGGGTGGTGGGGGTGGGTAAGGAGAAGGATTAGAGATGTTTTGCAGGCTACTGACCTCAGGGCATTCCTTTGCATTTTCTTCTGGTGAGACAGGATTAATCTCTTCAGGCAGGGGTTAGAAGGCAGATTCCAACAGGGCAGGGTAGAGGCTGGGCAGTGCACTGGGGAGTTTGGCAGGTACCTGCCTCAGGGCTGAGAAGAGGTCCAGACTCCCTGGGGCAGGCCAGAGGGTGGGCAGTGCAGGGTTTAGTTTGGCTGGTACCTGTTTCAGGGCTAGAAGGAGGTCTGGATTCCCTGGGACAGGCTGGAGGCTGGGTGATACAAGGTTGACAAAGTGTGGTCTCCACTGGCCATGCCATCACAGGTTTATCTGGCAAAGTCGCAGCACACTTTAGGGTTCCAATGTCCCCATCGATGTTATCATCCCATATGTCTCCATCCCAATCCTCAGGGTTCCACTGCTTTCCAATCAATGCCTTCACTTTAACAGCAGACACCCTGCGAGGTTGATATTTTGGTTTCCTTTGAAACTCTCTACTACTCATACAATGAGAGTCTGCATCTGATTTTCAGAGATCTCAAGCCTGTGGCTACAGGAAACAAGATTTTCTTTCAGAGCGCACATAGAAACTTTCACATCACTCATGCGGTATTTAAGTGGCAAATTTTAAGCCTTTAGCTCATCTCTTTTTTTTGTAACTGTATCCAGAGTATCTAGGAGGAACCAGCCAACATCACTGTAACTTTTGACTCCACAAAACTCTGTTAAGGTATTGAAAACACTCTGACCCAGATACCTGCCTCTAATAAGCATGAAAGTAGGGGAATCCAGTGATGATATTTTGCATATCTCCATTGCCAACTCATGCCATGACCTCTTCATTATTGGAAAGGGAGTCATTAGTACCCTTGAGTCCAATTTGAGTACAGAGCCAATTGCAAAACTCCCAGAACCACTTCAGAAATCCCATGTTTAAGATTCTGTTCCTCAAGAACCACTCTGGGTACCAAGCTGTATTAGTCAGGTTTCTCTAGGGAAACAGAATCAACAGGAGATATCTGTAAACAGTATAAGATTTTATAAAATTCTCTCACGTGACCATGGGAATGCACAAGTCCGGGTTCCGCAGGAAGGCTGCAAACCAGGGGCTCTGATGAAAGTCCAATGAAGGTCCTTGATGAGTTTCTGGGAGACGTTGGCTGTCCAAAGATGAGGTGGGAAATTCTCTCTGAATGCTGAAATCACTTCCCCTCTTAAGGTATTCAACCAATTGGATAAAACGTGACTTACTGCTGATGGCAATCTCCCTGGTTGATGGTAGATGTAATCAACCATCTATGCAGTAAACTCAATGATGACTAAAGTCCATAAATGTCCTTGTATTACTATTAGCCCAACTCTTGCCTGACCAAACAAATGAGCACAATTACCTAGCTGAGTTGACACATTAGCCTAACCATCACAATGGACCACAGAGGAGGTAACATGTTCCGCATCACTTTAATCTTGATGTATCTGTCCCTGAACACCCTCAAAAGGCCTGGGAACAGCGAAAGTTGTCTCCAATAGCTCTGGAATTCTGTCAGTGGTTTTGTGTGCTCCGAAAATGCCCTTTAGATGGCCTGGAGATCACTGATAAGCTAAACAGGTTTTATACCTGTTTTTGTTTGGGCAAACGCCAGTCTTTACCCCCAGTTCCTGCTGGGAAGCAAAATCCTCTTAGCCAAGTCGATGCAGCCCCACTCCCAACTCAAAATGAAGGGGCCACCTGGGAGTTTATCAGATGGAAGTGGACTCACTCATGTCTTATGACCTTCCAAGTCCTTACAGATAGCATGTCCTTGAGGCCCCCTTGGAGTGGCTGTTGTAACTGTGGGTGAAGGGTGATAGTGGGAACATAGTCTCTGGCCAAAACGCTGTGGAAAGAGAAATTCCAGTGCACATCGGGGCACTTAGCTTTTCTCAGCCAGAAGGGAACGCTGCATGTCCTCTTACCTAGGAGACCTGGCTCCTCCCCAGAGTGGACCTAGAGCTCCTGCTTCATGAAGATACTGAAGTTAAAAACATGCACTGACTCCAGCACCAGGAAGCTTCTGGCACCTTCCCCAGGCTCCTTTTCCTCTTGCTATACCTTAGATGTTGATGCGCTCAGATTCCATTCTTGCCCTCTGCTCTTCTCCTATTCTCTTTTTGCATGACTGCACCTGCTCTTTGAGGTTCACCCACATGGCTGTGGCCCCCAACCCACACATCTGGCCCACATCACACCTGAGCACCAGAGCCACGTGTCCAATTACCTGCCAAGGAGGCACCTCCCTTGGCCATCCCCAGGTCCCTCAAACTCAACACTCTGCTCCACCCTTTAAAAGCCTGTTTGGTACCTCAGTGAGCTGAGCGGCAACACTCTCCACCCCAAAAGTTTTTCCTGTTGAGTTATTTTAATTTTTTTAAGGGAATGGTGGAAAAAATTTACGTCGATATTGAAAGCCAAAGGCGAAATCTCTTTTATGAGAACAGAGAAAGCACCAGACTTCTTTATGGTAATTAATTTCCTTGCAGTTGAGAAGTTGCTGATAACGCTGGACAAGGCCCAGCTTTGAAAGGACCACCTCCCTGGGTGTTTTCTAACCATATGGTCCAAATGGGAAATATGTCAGCCCCCGCTCAAAGGGACTTTCAGAGTGGACAGCGCAGATACAGGTCCTAAATGACAGGGGCTCTGCCTTGCTCTCCAGCTCCATGCTGCCACTTTGCCCCAATTCTATGCTCCAGCCTCACTGGCGACTCACCGAACTCAGCATCCATGGTCACCTCTCTGCACGTCTCCAGCACAGGCCGCCCCTCTGTCTTGGCCTGTGAGACTAAGTGGGTTTACTCATGCTCTAAGCTCAGCCCCTCTCTCACCTCCTTCCTGAAGCTTCTCTGATGCATGGGGCCAGGCTAGCACCATCCGCGTCCTGTCCCTACAGGACACTGTACTCCCTGCAACATCATACAGCCATGATCTACCCCACTGCCTCCTGGCCCAGAGCCCGCCACACAGCAGCACAGGAGGTGGCTACAAGCTGCCACCAGGAACTCTCAAAACCGTTCCACTGCTGGGGCCCGATTCTTTTTTATTTTTCCTTAAACTTTTTATTTTGAAATAATTTCAAACACAAGACAGTTTCAAAAATAATACAAAACCCATATAGATAATCCCACATAAGCCCACCCCAAGATATTCTCATCCACCAATTTTAACATTTTGCCATATTGGTTGAATCATCCTTTCTATCTGCTATCAGTTTTCTAGACATTTGAGAGTAGGCTGCATACAACATGCTCCTTGAACACATAATACTTCCACGTACGTTTCCTAAGAACAAGAAGGTTCACTTACATAAACGCCTTAAGGAGAGTTATCAAGGCAAGGACTTTAACATTGACATGAAGCTTTCAGTCTCGATTCCAATTTTTTCATATGTCTCAGTACTGTTCTTTGGGCCTTTTCTCCTCCATTATTAGATCCAGTCCAGGATCATGTATTGCATTTAATTGTCATTGTCTGTTTCGTTGCTCTTTGTTTATTTTTAATTGTGGATACATACATACAACATAAACTTTCCCATCTCCACCCCTCCCAAGCACACCGTTCGGTGGAATGAATCACATTGACAATGTTGTGCTCCCCTCACCGCCGTCCATTACCAGAACTTTCCCATCATGGAGCCTGATGCTTAATCACCTGTTTACTCTAATGTATAGATGCCAATTAGGTGGCTCCAGAGCTTGAGCTAATTCCCTTTTCTGGAAGGACACCCCAAATCACGATCCCAGAGAGCAGGACCAGAGAGAACTCAGACTTGGGAATTATCGCCCCAGCTCCAGGGTTGCATTTTGTCCTGCTCCTTCCTGGCTCCTTAGCCCTGTGAAGTCATGGCTTTCCCCCTCTTAAAGGGGGGAGGAATAGCATGTTGTTTGTGGGCTGCTGGGCCATGGAACAGGCCTGCTGGGTGCCTGGTACGGCATCCACACTTAATGCACATTTAGTGATCCCAAGCATGAGTTTATTCGTTCTTCTCTCTCCTTAACAAATTGCAGTACGGGGATTTGGGGCTTTGGGGTTTTACGTTTGGAGTGTTCACTGCTGGCCACAGTAGCTCTTTTCTATTCCTTGTGGAGAAACCAGTCATGAAGGATAGTTTGTGCCTTCTCCTGCCTTCTCAGCCTCTGGGCCTGTGCACAGGGAGCTGTTAAGGTATTTTGCAGGTGGGATTAGCATCTCCAATCCCTTGGCTTTAAGGGTAGGAGATGACCCTCAGTTTGGGTGGGCCTCATCCAGTCAGTTGAAGGTCTTAGGAGCGAAAACTGAGGTTTCCGGGAGAAGAAGAAATTCTGCCTCCAAACTGGAACATCATCTCTTACCTGAGTTGCCAGCTTGCCCTGCGGCTCTCAGACTTGCCAGTCCCAGCATGTAAGCCAATTCCTCAAAATAAAGCACTTTTACACATATCCATCTGTGGCAGTTTGATATTATTTAAGAATCCCAAAAAGAGACATTGATTATGTTTGTGAAGTGTCTGTTTTGCTGGGCATGATACCCTTTGACTGTATTTGAATCAGCTGAGATATCCGATTAAATTATGCTAAGATTAGGGCCTTGAGACCACCACATCATTAGGGTGTGATTCAGCATTGAGTCCCAGCCCCCTAGGGCTGATAAAACAGACACTCACACAGAGAAGAACACAGAGGAAGAGAGACACAGCAGAGGCCCCAGGAAGAGAGATGAGCCTGATAGTCTACAGCTGACCTTGTGAAGAGACCTGAGCAGCTGAACCCAAAAGGCAATGAGCCCCGCGGAGAGAGACGAGCCCTATGCCAGTCTACAGCTGAGATAAGAGTAAGAGGGAAGACTGAACGCTTGCAGTGGGTAGCCACTTGCTTCAACACGTGACAGCAGACTCTGGGTGAGAAAGTACCTCTTATGGTGCCTTGAGTTGAACTCTTTAGGGCCTGGTGACTGTAAGCTTCTACCCCAAATAAATACCCTTTAGAAAAAACAAGATTTCTGGTGCTTTGCATCAGCACCCCTTGGCTGGCTGATACACCATCTATCGCCTATTGGTTCTGTTTCTCTGGAGAACCCAGACTGATGATACAGGCATTAAGCTGCATGGGCTCCATAGAGACTCACAGTTATTGATGCTGATTCAAAACCAGCATTTAACTCTGTTCTAACTATGGAGGTAGGCGGGAATCATTTTGTAACTGATCAGAACATGAAGCTCAACCTCTTTTAAAATGATTCGGAGCCACTTATGGTTGGTCAGAATGTTTACAATCCTGTCCCAGGAAACAGGCCTGGGGCTGATAACAGAATTTTATTTCCAAAAATCCAGAGCGGCCACCTTGGCAAAAGATCCTGCTACCAATTACCGCCAGAGAGTTCTTATAGCTTAATGAATATGTGAGTCTAGAATTATGGCAGGCAATCTCCAAATGTTAATTGGTTTAGAATGGATATCTCCACTGGCAAATTAATTTAGGAGTAACTTCTGCAATTAATTCATACCGGTGGATTCACTGAGAAGACTTGTGACTTAAAACCAGATGGAGTTCCACGGGAGCATTAGGACTTTTCTGTGGCTGTAGAAAGCAGCCAGAGATGTCTGTTTTGAACTCCGCCTCCCCCCAGGTGCAAAGCACCCTCAGCCGTGCTCTAAAGCAAGGTTGCTCAAACTTTAGCAGGCTGAAGAATCACCTCGTTAAATGCAGATTGCTGGGCCTCACCCCCAGGGTTTCTGATTCAGTAAGTCTGGAGTAGGGCCTGAAAATCTGCATTGCCAACAAGTTCCAGACACTGATGCTCAGAAGCTGATGCTACCAATCTGGAGACCGCAAGTGGGGAACCACTGGAATCCCCAGGCGGGCGTTCGAAAGTACTGATGTCCCCATCCTACCTTCAGAGATTCTGATGCAGTTGGTTTTAGTTGCTGCCTTTATACTGGGCATCTTAAAAGCTTCCCAAGTGAGCTGAATTTGCACCCAGACTGACAACTGCAGGGCCACAGTGTAGCATCTCAGGAAACTGACCATCAGTCTTTCATGCTATAGGGTACCCAGAAGAATTTTGTGAGAAGGGAGACATGATTTCACAGCCTAATTTTCAAATATGGTTCTGTTATTTCAAATGTTCTTGAGAGGTCTTGCATGTCCCTGATGGAATCTGAAGAGAAGGTGCAGAGAGAAATTCTCAGATCTGTACTCTGACCTCAGCTGCCCCTATCCCAACTCACGCTAGCACTGTAAATTGTGATTAGCCGATAAGACCTTTATGCCGAACCTGAAAAAGCCAAGTTAATTAACTGCTTTTCAAATAACAAGGCTTTGCATTTTTTAAAGAAAAAGCATTTTCTTAGTTTACATTTCATTTATCGTATTGCTTTTGTTAAATGCTCTCTGTACCCCCCAAGGACTGCATGCTGGGGCACCATGATGTTTTATAATGAGTCTCAAAGCGAGATTGGCAATGTTCTCTCAGTGGTCAGGATGGTGGGGGGAGAAGGGGGATGACAAAGAACCCCAATCTGCCTGTCTTTGGGGGGTTTATGTCAGTTTAAAGAAATTTTCTAATTTACTTCCTTTATAATGTCAAAGCGCCCACATGCCCAAGTTTTTAGACTGTTGTACACAAATAGACTTGGGGAGCAACTGATCAAAAAATTTACAAAAGACTGGGCTCCACAGAGGGGACTTGCCCAAGGTCATCTCTGCTATCAAAGATACATCTAAAAATTAATCTTTTACTATTGAAGCACATTTATTAGCATAGCAAAGCAGTTCCCATGACCTTGTCAAGAGCTGATGGATTCTTTACTTAGACTCAAAGGAATTGAGAACCAGTTACATTTACCAGGTAAAATTGTCTCTCTCCAGATGGGGACTGGCTTCTTACCTAAATTCACCATCAGATGTCCCCCCACCCCAAGTCCTCTTCAATGCTCAGCCTGTGCCGAACATTCTGGAACTGCAGAAATGGAGAAAGAGCAGGGTTTCTAGAAGTTTCTGCCTCTGCCTGGGTTTGAGACTCCCTGCAGTACTTCTATTTTTCTTCCCCTCTTGAGTTGGCTTAAATAGAGTTGTCAGGCTGCTGGAAGGCACTCAGGACGCAGGTGCTGGACAACTGAGCTGAGCTAAGCAGCTGTAAATGGAGATCAGTTGGACCTCCAGCCCCCAGCTGCACCCAGAAGTGCAGGGGGCAGTGCATGAGGTGACATTGTTCCTGGCACACACTACCCTTTCTGCATTTCTCCCCTGTGTTCTAGATAAGGCCTGTCAGCACTGATAACAGCCTGGAAGCTCTTGGGACAAAAGATTTCCCAGCACTGGCAACTTTTATTCTTTTTTAAGCATTTACCCAGTGGGCAAGGCTGTTGTGGCTGACTGGAAGATTCCTTCTTAGAGGGGTAGATTCTGGAGGTGAGCAGGGGAGGTGGGGATGTTGGGTTCAGAGCCCCGGGACCTAAGCTCCAGCCCCAGCTCTGTCCTAGATAATCAGCCCTGCTCCCGTGGGCTTACTTATCTAGGTGGAAGGGGAATAGCATTCCTTTCGTTAATAGCATTCCTCAAACACTTCCTCGAAAGAACATTCAGTCTTGAAATCAGCATTTGGCCTTATTTGTTTTAGGAAGAAGAATTAGGTGTAAAAACAATGATGGAGAAATTATATGATCTTATTGAGTCAATAATTCTATAAGCCAATTTTCTGTGAAAGAAATTGTCAATTGCTTTCATCTTTATTGCAATCCTATATCTAAATTTTGGAAATACATTTACCTCCTAGCAGACAAGAAGCCAGGTGGGGTCGGTCCCCAGGCCCTTCTGGGCAGTAGCTGGCTTAGCCTTTGTCCTCCACCCTTACCCTGTCCTGGGCATCAGGGTCACCACGTGGCCAGGGTGTCTCAAGGACTCAGGATGGAGCCTGGACAGAGGCCCACATCACGGTCCTCACAAGATCTGAAAAAGGCTTTCTGTTACCTTCCGACTGGGACTGGGTTGTGGCTCTTGAAGTTGGTCATATTGCCAGAAGCTTCCAAGACTGCCCTGCTGGTGACAGAGAGGAGGCTTTGGGGCCCAAAGGATGGAAATGAGAACACTCACCACCCGCTCAGGGAGTCGTGCCAGTGGGCTGGTGAGAGGGACCCGATCATTTTAGGTTAGAGGCTGGATGGCATCAGATAACCAAATAGTCTTTGGGTGGGCAGGTGAAATCACACCTAGGGAGGGCAGAGAGGAAACTTATCTACAGCAAATTCAGTAAGTTCAGGGAGCCTCAGTTTCCTCATCTGAAAACTGAGAATGGACTACCTCTTTCCTATGCTTTGGCTGTCCTCTCCATCAGGGAGGCACGGGCATCGTTTCTGCTGGTCAAAAATCTACAAAAGCCATCTCGTGTGCCACAACTATGTGTGAGCCCCCCACACACACACACACCAGATGCCTCCTCCTCTGACCCCATACAAAGGCCTTGTCTATGCCTCTCCCAGGACACTTATCATGTTCAAACTGGTATTGCAGTGATTTGTAGACCTCTCTGGGCACTTCCTCTCATCATGTCCTTTGCCCACCCCGCCAATATCCTCCCCCCTTGGCAGCCAGCACATTTCAGTAAGGTTTTGCCCAACTACATGAAATGCAAAGTATTAGAGTCAAGGCAACCACCATGTGAACAGAAGAGAAAATAACTGATCAAGTAAAAAACACCCTAGAGACAAACTGTTGGTTAACCAAATGAAAACCTCTTGCAATGTAGTCTGTTTAAACATAAACAATCTATATTATTAGTGTATTTATATACATGCATCTGCAGCCCATTTACTCCTGAAAAGATCTAAAGCAAGCCGGTAATTGTTGCTAGTATAGCATCATCATATCCCCCCCCCCCTCCTGGTAACACTTACCCCAGTTTTCTTTTCCTTGTTTCCATAGTACTTGTTTAACACCTACTAAAATGATAGAATTTTCTTATTTATTATGCTCACTGTTGATTGTCAACCCCACCAAAATGCAAGCTTCTCCACGCAGGCAGGAGCTCTGTGTGTGCTGTTCCCCCGTATCCTAAGCTACTAGAACAATGTCTGGCACACGGTAGGCGCCTAATAAATGCTAGAGTGCTTACACGCCAGGATTAAGGAATGCTGCTTGCAACCACCAGAAAGCCCGGGTTCACGAAGTAACTGTCTCACCAGCTCCACCCTCACAGGCCCAAGATGATCAAAGCATCCTTTATTTCCAAAACGTCCCCTTTACCAATAACTCATCAAAAGCAAGACATACCTGACTATTCGTAGGGCTATTTCTCTGGGCACTGAGAATATTCTTCCGAGCCTCGTAGCCCGGAACAGGGCCGCGAAGGCAGGAAGCGTCTGCCCCGGGTCACTCCAGCTGCCTTACAACGCGCTCATCACGCATCGCGCTCCAGCTGAGCACCGCAAAGGCCGGAGCTTAACGAGAGTGGGAAAGCGCTCTGAGGCGAGGCGGTGGGGAGACGTTTGCTCCGCATTTGTTCTCCGAGTGAGTGAAGGTGGGCATGGGGGAAGACGGGGGACGCTGCTGAGCTATCGCAGCGGGTCTCCCACTCCAGGGGTGGCGGCGCTTGCGTGCCTGGGGGCGCTCGGGCTCTGGGGCTGGGAGGCCCGCTGCGGGCCCAAGGGCTGAGACCCGGGTCCCGGGACGAGGAGGCGGGAGGCAGGGGGCCTTAACTTACCCGGGCTGGGGCGCCGGGAGAGCCGCTGCGCAGCGGAGTCGGCGTCGGGCCGGGGCTGCGGGGGTCACCCACTGCCCAGCCCGGGAGGCGGCACCCTCCTGGGCCCGGGCGGGGCGGGCGGGACCTCCCCGCACCAGCGGCATCCCGGCCCCGCCCGTCGCCCCCGGGGCGCCCCCGGCCCTGCCCGCCCCCGCTCTCTCCCCGCTGCGTCCCTCCCCGCGCTGCCGCAGGCGGGCAAGAGCTTTGGATCACACTGGGTTAGCTGGGGGCTGCCAGCACTAGACCCTACTGCAACGGACAGACAGGCAGACCTTCCTGCGGGAGTTTGGGCTTGGCAGGAAAGAAGCCGCCGCGGCCTGGGGGGACCCCTCATCCCCAACCCCGCTCGTGCGCGGGGACAAGTACCCCCTTCAAACATCGCCAAACAGAGTAACTTCTCAGGAGGCTCCAACCCCCCACCCGGCTCCTTTGGGCTGCATCCCGCATCCCAGCGTGACCGCGCAGCATCCCCGTCTTGCTGAGCCGGGCTCCCTGGGCGCCCGGGCCTGAGCGGGGACCGCAGCGGTGGACCAGGCCCGCGGGGTCCCGGCGCGCAGCGGCCGCTCGCTTGGGCTCCACCAGCCTGGCGCCCAGAGGGCAAATCAGGTGACTTCGTGGCAAATTGCACAGCAGTGCCCACCAGCGAGGTCGGGGAAAGTGAGAAGTGGTGGCCCCAAGTTAGAGTCCAAGGAAAGCGCTGGAAAGTAACTTGCCAGTGACCTCCATGCCGAGGGTCATAGCAAGAAGGGCGAGGCCCAGAGTTAGAAGAGCTTAGGGTCACTGCTCCCAGGTTCTGCCCCCATGTCACTTCTTTCTGGGCCTCAGCCTCGTGTTCTCAGGGAGAGGAGGGGCACTGGAGGTTCTCAGAGGGGTCCGGTGGTCTAGAACTCTACAACCTTGGAAGGCAGATGCAGTGTGCATCCAAACCATCACTCCAGAAAGCCCTGGAATGCCATAGCTTTGACCGTGTCCATGCACTTTGTGAAATCTAGTCTATGGAAAGGATATGAACCATAGGAAAACTTTGTGCACAAAAATGTACTTTGTGGTTCACTTACAATAACTAGAACCTAAATGTCTAAAAATAGAAAAATGGTTAATTTAATGATGGTCGTTTGGTACAGTATTATTAGAGTAGACTATTACATGCAGTCATTAAAATCATATTTACAAATAATTTGTAACAACACCAGGCTATCCTTGTATTATAATGTTAAATGAAAAATGCAAGTCCCTCAATTGTACATTCAGGATTCTTTGTGTTATATAAAGAAACTGTAAGGAACTGGCCACAGTGTTAATATTGTCTGTTATTCAAAGGCCTACATGGGATTAATTATCTTATTTATGCTATTCTGTGTTTCCTTTTTAAATAAAACAATAATCCTATACATTTAAGAAAATATTACCCAAACTTTATTTTTGAATTCTCTGGATTCTCTTTCCTCAAGTCCATGCTGAAGGTATGCAGTGTCCTTCTGCCAACCTTTCCACAAAGGACTCCCCCAGGAGGGAAAAAGGGACAATGGATTCAAGCAAAATGCATGTCCCACCAAATTTATGCCTAGCCCTTTTAGGGACGGTTCTTAGACGGGTTAAACACAGGTGGGAGACCCCAGGCCCAATGAGCTGGTCACTGTCTCCCCACCAAGGGGGCAGAACAGTGCCTGCCTACCTGGCACCCGATTCCTGTGACTGAGTGTGCAAAGTGGTGAAGCCCCCCCCCCACCCCGTAAGTGTGTTCTTAATTCTCTTCCCGGTTCTCGTCACCCTACATATGAGGAGTTGTTTTATTATAAGGATGCTGTGGTCGTCATTTCCTGTTTGTAATGATAAGACACCATTAGAGATGAGCAAGGGTGTATCTTGTTACCCTTCGTAAACTTGAAATTGTCCCCTCTTTTCCCTATCTCTTCCTCTTCCTTCTCCTTTTCCACTTTGTTATTCTCACCCCCTCCATTTTATAGGGATGATTGATTCTAAACTAATCATAATAATGGATCTACAGCCTACAGTCCTTAGGTCACTTCCTCATCTCTCTCTCTCTCTCTCGCTCTCTCTCTCTCTCTCTCTTGTTCCGTCCCTTCCTCCCCTACTCTTGATCCCTCTCTGGGGACCGTTCCTCTGGTGAGCTTCCACTCTTCTCAGCAGGTTTATCTACCCTTCAGCGAGCTCCCACCTCAATGCAGATGACATCCAAAGCCACAGTCTCAGCCACTTCTTCTAGTTCTTTCCTAGGAAAATCTCATTTCACAACTCGGTTATCCTCCTTATGCTCCTGATCTTTGTCCCACACTACTGGAGAAAGAAAGGCTCAGTTCCTCACCACAGGGGATGATTTTCAGCCTAAGCCACCAGGATCGTGTGGACGGGTGTTTACTCTTCCTCAGGGTGCCATTGGGTCGAGGCCCAGGTGCCCTGCATTGGCCTGGGGACCTTCCTTGCCCTCTGGCCCTCTCCCTTCTTGCTTTCTGACCACCACTGTCCACATGGGCAACTCTCATGGTCCTGGGGCTCCCAGGTCTTCAGTGAGAAACACCCATAAGGCAAATACCTTTCTCTGGTAGCACAGAGCATAATTTTGGTCCGGCAATATGCTAAAACTAAAATACTTCCTCCCCAAGGAAGATGAAGGTATGAAGGCAACTGAATACCTCAGCTCAACCTCTGGCAGCAGGTGATGGGGTGCAGGAGGTTGGAAGAGAGCCCCACACAGTTTGAAGGTTTTTGTGGACCCCAGAAAATATCATGTTCTTGGAGCTAATCCATTCCTGTGGGTGTGGGATCCTTTGATTAGATTGGATTCAGGTGGGAGGTCTTTGATTGGATTGCTCCAGTGAGGCATGACCCAGGGTGGGTCTTGGTCCTCTTGCTGAATGACCAAATGGAGGACTGAAAGCAGAGACACAGAGAAAAAGCGAGAGACAGAGAGACTCCGAGAGGCTGGAAGAGACGAGGCCCCGGGGGTGGGTGGCAGACGAGCCATATGCCTGATCACTCACAGCTGGGCTCGGGAAGAAAGTGAGCCTGGAGGGGAAGGCAGAGACCTCAGCAGAGCTGCTATTGTACCATGCCATGTGGCAGGAGTCTAGGATTGCCAGCAGCCAAATTTCAGTGAGGCAGCGTCTCTGATGATGCCTTTATTTGGACATTTTCATAGTCTCCGAACTGTAAGCTTTTATCCTAATAAAATTTCCATTATAAAAGCCAACCCATTTCTGGTATATTGCATTGACAGCCTTCAGCAAACTAAACCACCTATCTGCCAATGGGGCATCACCCCCTAGTACTGAACACAGCTCTGTCATCATCCCACACAGAAGGCTTGAGATGCCCCTGTCTTCTCTGATGGCCATTTATTCTCATTGGTAGCCTTCAAGTCTTCTGTCTCTTGCTTGGCCAACACCTGGTCCATCTGATTCTCTTGGTCACAGAAGGACTGCCTCAGTTTCCTTCCAGGATCCTCTTGGCCATAAGTCCTACACACAAAAGTATGCTTCCCAAATATTGATGCTCCTGGCATTCTCCCCCAAATCCCTAGAAGATTGCTTTGATTCCAAAACCAAGCCACCCACAACCTGCTCAGGGCCCTACAGGCCTTTCTAGCTCACTAATTCCATTTCCCACTGCTTTGCTCCTTAGAACATCCAAAGACCTTCCTCCAGTGGGGCAAGGACTTTTCTAATCCCAGTCTACAGCGAAGGTCCACGACCGCTGCTGTCCAGCTCTGACCCCCTAGGCAGGGAGTAGGTCCATTGACTTAAACTTTGAATTCAATTTTAAGATAAAAAACAGAACTTTTTATAAACATCTAGATTTCTGGCTTCTCTTACAAAAACCAAGGATTTGGAACCTACATGCCCACTTTTGGCAGAACAACAAACTGGCATGAGGCCCTCTATACAAGGCCCTGCCAGCCCACATTCTCCCCAGCAAGGGCACCAGCTGGTGCCCCCTGCTCGGTAGGTGTTGAGTTTGCCAGTCATGTTTTGGTCCCTTCCTTTCCAGGACCCACTTTCTACAAACCCTTATCTGGTGGGTCCATCTGTTTGCACACCTGAGATCTCATCTATTCATGGAATGGTTTGGTCCTTGCTGATCTGTTGGGTGGTTCATTTGTTGGCTGTGTCAGATGTGTATGTCCTATTCATACTTTTCAAGAAGGGATTCTTTTTGGGAAAATCTGAGAAAAGCTATGGGTCTCCTTCCCCCTCTCCCAAAATACATACATGGGTGACACTTTACCTATAATTCAGGAGACTTACAGACTCCTGATGTGCTAGATGATCCTCGGCTGCCATGTTAGGGACCCTTACTTTAAGGCCATAACTGGCTTTTCCATTAAACAGACGTGACACTAGCACAGATCCCACTGGTCTCGGCTGTGGACTGTGCTCATCAGATGACATTGACTGTTGGCCAACTGGTGGATGGTGAGAATGTTTATTAAAATAGTCACTTAAGCTTCCTCTGCCGGGGTCTTGGCACGGCACCTTGAATCACTCAGAAGGACAAAGCAGGTGTTTAGAGATCTACCAATCAGTCATCACAGCTGCCCTTCCATTTGACAAATAACCACAACCTTCACATTGTTATGAAAAGAACACAAATCCAATTAAGAAAGCTTTTCCAAAAGAAATAACAATTTTTTTTTCCATTTCTGCCTCTCCCTACCCACTTCTTACCCCAGTCAGAATAATGCTGTTGCTGATAGGATCGTGGAAAAATTAATTACAGCCTGGATGTTATTCTTGAGTAGGAAAGAACACTAAATCTACACACACAATGTTTGACATTTGAATACAAATACTGTCTTTATGATTTTTGTTTTTTTTAACAGAACTCAATCCATCTAGTATACAAAAACATATATCCTTTTAAATGCTGTGGATTTAAAATTGCAAAGATAATAAACTGGATGTTTTACCTAAAGGACAAGGAGACAAAGGAATGAGATTAGCATCTCTCCGTTCTTGGCATGTCTGCCATGAGTTTGGTGTGTCCCCAAAGCTCTGATAACACAGAAGCTGTATTGTAGCCGAACTCCCTGAAATGGAAGGCCATTGGCAGCCCTTACTTTAAAACCAGTGCAAGCTGCCTTTCTGGGAATGCATGAGAAGGTCACTTTTTAGAAATGGGACCTTCTACAGCCATCGTCATGGTTTCTGTCACAGTTATTTCAATAAGGACCTTAGACCTGGAAGTCTGGATTTGGGTGGGGGGGTGACACGAGCTGGGGGGATACGCCACTTGTTGGTGTGGGCCCTCCATGGGGATTGAATGAATCAATGAATAAAGCAGAGGTGGTGTTGGCACAACTGAGGGAAAGCATATTCCAATATGCTTTCTAAATATTTTAGATAAGCAAATGTCCAAAATACCTTCAGTGCAAAATTGGCAAACAGTGAAAAATTGAGATGACAATCTTCATCTTCATACTTGTATTAGTCAGGGTTCTCTAGGGAAACAGAATCAACAGGACATATCTGTCAATAATATGAGATTTTATAAGAGTCTCATGTGACCGTGGGGATGCACAAGTCCAGGTTCTGCAGGCAGGCTGCAAGCCAGGGGCTCCAATGAAAGTCCAATGAAAGGTCCTTGATGAGTTTCCGGGAGACATTGGCTATCCAAAGACGAGCTGGGAAATTCACTCTGAATGTTGAAATCAGTTTCCCTTTTAAGGCATTCAACTGATTGGATAAAGCATCACTCATTGCTGACAGCAATCTTCCTGACTGATGTAGATATAATCAGCTATCTATGCAGTAATCTCACTAGTGACTAGAGTCCATAAATGTCCTTGTATTACAATTAGGCCAGTGCTCGCTGGACCAAACAAACACCTGGGCACAATCACCTAGCTGAGTTGACACATTAGCCTAACCATCACAGTACCGAACCCTATTATAAGTAGTGTCTGAATCTGAACTCAGACCCCTTTACCTACCAATTTTCTCCAACAAATCTTTCTCAATTGGTAGTCAGTTCAAACACTATTTGCAGATTCCTATGTGGGCAGAGTATTGGACACTGTATTAGTCGCGGTTCTCTAGGGAAACAGAACCGACAGGAAATATCTGTAAATAGCATGAGATTTTATAAAATTGTCTCACACAACCATGAGGATGCATGAGCCCCGATTCCACAGGGCAGGCTACAAAACCAGGGGCTCCAATGAAGGTCCTTGATGAGTTTCCCAGGAGACGCTGGTTGTCTGATGTAGCGATGGAAATTCTCTCCCTGAATGCCAAAATCACTTCTTCTTTCAGGGCCTTCAGCTGGTTGGATGAGATCTCACTTACTGCTGACAGCAGTCTCCTCAGTTGATTGTAGGGGTAAGCAACCATCTATGTCATCAACTCACTGATGATTAAGGTCCATGAAATGTCCTTGTATTACAATTAGCCCAGTGCTTGCGCGACAAACAACAGGTCACCATTACCTGCTCAAGCTGACACATTAGCCTAACCATCACAGGCACCCAGTACATGCATGTCCAAATTCGCCCCACCTTGCAGAGTGGAGCTAAAATGCCACCCTCCTCCCACCAAGACACACCCAGGCTTCCTGGCTGAAGTTATCTTCTCTCACTTCTGGGAACTGCTGTGCCCATCCCAACAGCACCAGGGAGTCATCTCTGACCACCACCCATTGCTTCCCAATGCTCACAAGACCATTTTATCTTTTTTCATTTCTAAAACCCCCACCAAAAGCCAGACTTGTTCAGCTTTTGGAAGGATCTGACAGAGTTTGCAGGCTGATCTCCTGGCCTAGGCTGGTCCTTTGTCCTTATGTCCTTGTGTGATCCTTTTACCAAGCTTCACATTCCACTTCACATTTCAGTATTGATGACATCAGCTCTTCAATGACCCTGTAAACTCCTGAAGGACAGGACCCACCACTGATTTGTCTTTCAGTTCTCACTGTGACTATTAAGGAGCCTAGCTCATAGAAGGTACTTCATAAATATTTCTCGAGTAGATTAATGCTTACTTTTCTATCCTTGATTTTGTGGACACCCCTTTCTGGACATGCCATAGACTGGACTGTACCTACACTACTGGTGGTGCCTTTGAAGGACTGACCCTCGGTGAATATTTGCTGAGTGGAGTTGAATTTAATGGAATGCAAGAACATGGAAATTTGGGCCAGAAAGCTGAGTAGGAGGAATAACTGAATGACAGCATCTAAATTAAAATCCTTTGCCACAATAGCAGATTAGATTCTTTCTCCTCTGATAATTGCTCTTCTGGATATCAGAAGCTGCCAACAGGATCATAAGCATACTAAATGGTAAGGAAACTGTCTTTAACAGGTTCCAGATCGTCCAGAGTTCTACTTCAGTGGCCAAAAAGAGTGACTCAAAAGTAAAATGCAGTGAAGTCAAGAACCCACATGGGGGTCCAGCTCTGTCCCTATGGCAGTTTGAGATTATTTTATGAATCCCAAAAAGAGAAAAATTATGTTTTTAAGCCAATCTAGTCTTATGAGGGTCCTTTGATTAAATTACTTGATAAGGTCAATTTAGGGCTTTTGATTGGACTATGTCAATGAGGCATGGCTCAGGTTGAGTCTCCGCCCTCTTGCTGGGTCTGATATAAATGGAGACACAGAAAGATACAAACACGGGACTGGTAAGAGACAAGCCCTATACCAGTTTTGCCTACAGCTGCAGAAAGGCTGAGACCTTGGCAGAGACCGGCGGCCATCTTGCTTTGGCATGTGGTAGCTGACTTTGGTGATAAAACACCTCTTATTGTGCCCTGATTTGGACTTCTTACAGCCTTAGAACTGTAAGTTTTTACCCCACATAAATACCCTTTATAAAAGCCAATCCATTTCTGGTACTTCGAATTGGCAGCTCTTTGGCAAACTAAAACAGCCCTAACCATCTAGTGAATAGTGAGGAGCTGAGACACTTACACTCTCTGTTTCTTGTTTTGCACATTTGTCACTGGGGATGATAAGAATACCTGCTTTATTGGGCTCATGGTGGGTGCAATGAAGGAAAACAGCTTTTTTGAATCCCTGTGGAACATGGAGTGAATTAAAAATAAGAAAAACAGGGAAGAGAGATCTGGACAGGACAACTTAATGAATTCTTGTTTGATCACCCCTCAGCTTGAAACACAAAGCCATGACAGATAAAGTGTAACATAGAAAATGTGAAGATGTCTGGCTCAAAAACATGGAAACCACCTCCCTAGAACACAGGCAGAAGAGAAAATGCCTGAAGCTTCTGACTGATGGGAGTTTCCTAAAAGAACAGATGAACATAAAAATGAAAACCAAACCAAACAAAAACAACAGAAAAAATCCACCTAACATGAGCCTAAAAAAACAAAATTCAAAGTCCAATCCATGTGAAGAACTCTAATATTAAGCTAATAATAGTCAACTCATTTTATGATGCTAGCAAACCTTGATATCAAACAACATGAGGTTGGTATGAAAAAAGAAAATTACAAGCCAATATCACACCTGAAAAAAAATATTAAATAAAATATGAAAAAACTGAGCCCGGTAGTTATAAATAAACACCATATCATAGCCAGGGTGGGTTTATCCCAGGAATGCCAGGTTGGTTTAACATGGTACAACATAAGAAAATTGAGTGATGCAACTAATATATTAGTAGTATTAATATTACTATAATGGTGGGAAGTGGCTGTGGCTCAATCAGTAGGGCTCCCGTTTACCATATGGGAGGCCCCGGGTTCGGTTCCCGGGGCCTCCTGGTGAAGGCAAGCCCGCCCGCACGGCGTGGTTAGCTGACCCAGCGAGCACAAGCAGCAAGGGGGGGATAAATGAATAAATAAATAAAATCTTTAAAAAAAAAATATTACTATAATGGTATTACTATCAAGAAAAAACATATGAGCATTCATTTCTTTATTCTGTTAGGATCTATATATTGAGAACCAATTATGTGCCAGGCACTGTTTTAGGCCTTGGGACATAGTAGCTGGCAAAATAGACAAAAATCCCTTCTATGGCACAGCTTGTATTCAATTGGCTGTAGGCAGGCAACACAAAACAGAAGAAATAAGTAAAATTCTTAGTATGTTAAAAATTGATAAGAGCTATAGAGCAGAGGACTCTGCTCTGTGGAGGAGAGGACTGTGATTTTAAATAGGGTGGTAATGGAAGGCTCATTGAAAAAGCGATATTTGAGTAAAGTCCTTAAGGAATCAAGGGAGCAAGTCATTCAGGCACATAGAAGAAGGCAGAGAGAGCGGCAAACACAGACTTTAAGGTATAAAGGGTATGGTTCTAGGAAAAAGAAATAGTTCAGTGTGACTGGAGAGGAAGGAACAAGCAGATTAAGGGAAGAGTAGGGAAGAACCAGAGAAAGAATGGGGGAATAATCTTGTAGGGTCATTTATAAATCTTCACAAAGTGGGGGAAAATGGGATGGTTTTGAAGAGAGGAATGAGATGCTATGACTTACATCTTAATATGTTCACTCTGGTTGAGAGTTGACTGAAGATGCTGAGCAAGGAAGACAAGTTAGGAGGCAAAAAGAGAGATGGTGGTGGGTTGGACAAAGAGAGTAGTAGCGAAAAATGGGGAGAAGTGGTCAGATTCTGGATTATGATTATATTTATTTAAAGCCAAGTTTGAGGTATAATTCACATTCAATGAAATTTATCTCTTTGAGGTTTATCATGTAGCCACCATGATAATAAGGATATAGACTATTCCCTTCACTCCAGAAAGTTCCATTGTGTCCTTGTGTAATGAATCCCTTTCCCCAACCCCAATTCCTGCCATCAACTGATGTGATTTCTTTTCCTACAGTTTTGCTTTTTCCAGAATGTCATATAAATGGAATCATACAGGCTTTTATGTCTAGCGTTTTTCAGTTAGCATAATGCTTTTGAGATTAATCTATGTATCATGAGGTTTTTCTTTTTCATTGCTCAGTAGTAGCACATTATTGATGTACCACTATTTATTTGTTCATTAGTTAATTGACACATTCATGTACAGGTCTTTTGATGGACCTATGTTTTCATTTCTCTTGGGTAAATACTTAGAAGTAGGTACCATTTTGCATTCCCACCACCGATGTATAAGACTTCCAGTTGCTCCCCCAAATTGTTAACATTTGGTATAATCAATTTGTAAAATGTTAGTCATTCTGGTAGGTATGCAATGGTATCTTATTGTGGGTTTAATTAATTTGAATTTTCCAAATGACTAATGATGTGCATATTTTCATGTTTATTGGCCATCTATATCTCTGCCTAGAAGTCCTTTATCAGATAGATGTTTTGCAAGTATTTTGCAAATATTTTCACCAAGTCTGCAGCTTGTCTTCCTCCTTTTTTGAAGTCTTTCAAAGAGTAAAAGTCTTTAATTTATATGAAATCTATTAAATTTATTTTTTGATTAGTGCTTTTTAAATCCTAGCTAAATCTTTGTCTAACTCAAGGTCATTCAGATTTTCTTCTGTTTTCATTTACAAGTTTTATAGTTTTAGGCTTTACATTTAGTTTATGATACAATTTGAGTTGATTTTTGTACAAATGAAGAAAAGTTTGATGATTATGATTTTGCATGTAGATATCAATTGTTCCAATAATACTTGTTGAAAAGATTATCCTTTCTCCATCAAATTACTTGGGCTTAGAATATTATAACCAGCTAGACTATCATTCAAGAATAAAACAAAATAAAGAAATTTTAAGAATTGTAACAGTTAAGAGAATTCACATTTATTAAAATAATTATTAATGGTTGTACTTCAGCAAAATGAAAAGAAACCAGGGTAATACCTAACCAGGAAGAATTTGGTAAGATGGTGGAGTAGGGCTTTCCAGGAATCAGTCCCTCCACCAGAACAACTATTAAACGGGCAGAAACTGTCCGATCCACTATTTGAAACTCCAGAGTCTAGTAGAACAATGCAGCATCCAGGGAGAGCAGGAGGAAGAGGCTGGTAAATTGAGGTAAATATTGGCGTAATTCACTAGCACGGCAGTGGCTACTATTGCCACCCCCTGACTTTGTTGCAGGAGCAGTAAAGTGCTCTACCCTGGCCCCGTGCAGCTTGCTGATGCCAGAATGGGAAATAAAGACCCAGTTCCCCAAGATCCAGGGGAGTGCAGCCAGATAGCTGGTCACTACTTTTGATTAGTTACTTCAGTTTGCTGGGGTGGCCAGCTCTGAGGGTGGCCACTATCCCAACCCACCTGAGGTAAAAATGGAAGAGGAGCCTTAACGACCCCTCCTCAAAACTACAGAAAACAGAGGGCTACAATTACTGGACAAGTGCCTTCAAATCAAGAAAACACAGCACCAAAAAGCCATAGTAGAAATATCTAAATAGCAGCAAGGTTTGCTTTCTCCCCAGGTGCAGCATTCTGGTGCTGGCTGCTGGCAATTCCTGGGGTTCCTCGGCTTGTCTCTATGCCTCCTGTCACATGGTGAGGTCTTCTCCTTTTGGGATCTATTTATAAGACTTTCAGTAATGTAGATGAAGGCCCACCCTGATTCAATTAGCCACATCTAAGTAGAACCTTCCAAATCCTAATCATGAATGAGTCCACATCTGGACTTGCTTTGACATATTCAAAGATATTATTTGCAATGAATTCCCACTTACAGGAACACGGATTAAGATGAAGAACATGTCTTTTCTGGGAGACATGTTTTAACCTGCCACATCTAACTATATGCTGTTGAAAATAAAGTAATAAAAAAACACCAAAGTTGACACCACTGAAATCTAATGTAACAATGTTAACATAAGAAAAAGTAAAATTTCAAAAATTTCTAGTGGTTAATAGGATACAAAATGTCACTACAATTTAATAAAAGGAAACAATCTGTCAGAAAGCTTTAAAAATAATGGACTTACACGTACCTAACTACACAGGCTCAAAATATATAAAGAAAAATGGGAAGATTTACAAGAAATTGAATTATCCACAACAGAGGGAACTGGGTTGTGGGGAGAGGTTTAACCCACATCTATTAGACTCTGATAGATCCCTACCCCAAAAGAGTAAGAGTATAAAATATTTGAGTAATAGAATAACAAGCTTTATCGAATAAATATATAGAGAGAACCCTAACTCCAATGGATAGAGAATGTACATTCTTTCTCCAATGCCCATGGAACATTTTAAAAAATTGGCCATGTACTAGGTCACAAAATAAGTCTCAACAAGTTTTTAAATATCAGTTTTAAATAGACTCAGTCTAAAGACCACAATGCAATTAAGGTGTAAATCAACAGTAAGAATTTAGTGAACACACCCTCATATACCTAAAAAAAAAAAAAAAAAAAAAATCAAACACATGACCACTTAACTCATTGCTTAAAGAGTAAAAATATTATAGAAATAATAAGATATTACAAAATACTACCCTTTTGGGATGCAGCTAAAGTGGTTCTTAGAGACAAATTTACAGCATTAAATGCACTTATTAAAAAAGGAAAATGAGAGGAGAAGGGGGGGGGCAGGCAGCAGCAGGAGCTTGCCAGATCCCCGTCCCTGTTTCCCACTCTTCTTCCCCCTCTGACCTGCCCTGGCTTTGGAGAGCCTCTTCTCACCTGTCCCCAGAGCTGCTCTGCTACTGCTGCCTCCTCACTCTGCTTGTGGGGAGTCCCTCAGTCCCCACAGTGTGATCCTCCATCTGGGCCAAGGGTGGCAGGGATCTGATGAGCTTCTTTCTTCCAGCATCATTAATGGACCTTTTATCAGAACAATTCTACTTCTACTAAAGGTTTAGCAACTAGTGGATGGTAGGTGGAGCTCCAGGCAGCAAGAAGGGGAAGAGAAAATAAACATTCCACCTGCCCTGTAAACACACTTCTGATGCAAAGCAGCTCATGTAGTTTTGCTTTAAATCCCACTGGCCAGTGCTTACCACACAGCCATTCCTAGCTGTTGAGGAGATTGAAAATGTAGGCTTTTTTCCTTGGGCAGACATGGGCTCAGCTAATGTGGTGGTTTTAAGAAGAAAAGAATAGATTTTGGAACACAAATTTGCAACTCTGCCACAGATACTGAATGTTTACTGTGATTCTATAATAAGCACTATTTATCTGAACAGTTATTTGAGTACTTGGCACTTGGTGGCAAGGAATGTGTCAACACTGCTTTGAATAAAACCTTACGAATAAAAGTAAACATTATTTAATCTCCGAACTTGATAAATAATTTTTAAATTGGTCAATAATCAAGCAGTATCTTAAACTAGCTCTAAGAAGTAATAAGTTTAAAGGAAATTCCCTGATGTTCACCATGTAAATTTTGTAAGTAAAGTTTTGGAATTTGTAATTTGCCTTACCAGTTGGCTAAACAGCTCTAGGATAAACGCACCCTAATAAAACTTAAAAACAAGTCTCAAAAGGATGAAACTTATCTGAAACTAACTCAACTCCTTTCCAGAAATAAGTCCAACACTTTTAAGGAATAAAAATTCTAGCTTTCACAAGTTATTGAGCATCCAATAAAAAATTGCCAAACATGTAAAGAACCACAAAAATGTGACCCATCACCAGAAGAAAACGCTTAGTCAACAGAAACTTTTAGTTTGCTGAAGGATGCAAATGCAAAATACCAGAAATGGGTTGGCTTTTACAATGGAAATTTATTAGGTTAAAATCTTACAGTTCCAAAGCTGTGGAAATGTCCAAATCAGGGAAGCAGGTAAAGCTCTTTCCCCAAAAGTCAGCTGCTGGAGATCTTGGACTCCTGCCATGTGGCAAAACACAATGGCGAGTCTGCCAGTCTTATCTTTCTTCTATGATCATGTTCTCCCCAAGCTTAGCTATGGATGATCAGGCACATAGCAGCAGCATCTAAGGATGTCTTCTCTTGAAGCTCAGCTGTAGGAGATCTTGGAGTCCTCTCTCACATGGCAGGATAAAATAGAAATTCTCTTTCTATGTTTGTCTCTGCTTTCAGTCCTCAGTTTATATAAGAATCCAGTAAAAGGATTAGGATCCACCCTGGGTCCTGCAGTCTAATCAAATGCCCTTAACTGAAGCAATCTAATGAAAACTAATCTAACTAAAATGTCCCTTAACTGAATCTAACAAAAAGTTCCCACATACATTAGGCTTACATGTCCTGGAATGGGTTAGCTTAAGAACTTAATTTTCTGTGGTCCACAAAAGATGGAAACTAGGTAAAAAACAAACCCAGAAAATGACAGAGATGAACTTTGAAAGAGCTATTAAAAATATATTCAAGGATTTTTTGGAAAACATGAGCATAAATGTTCCATTTTCCATGAAAAATATGGAAACTAAAAAATCAAATGGAGGGAAGTGGATGTGGTTCAAGCAGTTGGGCACCCACCAACCATGTGGGAGGTACTGGGTTTGGTTTTGGTGCCTCCTAAAGAAGATGAGCAAGACAATGAGCTGGCATGATGGGCTGGCACAGTGAGCTGATGCAATAAGATGATGCAATGAGATGATGCAACAAGGAGACACGTTGAGGAGACACAATGAGGAAACACAATGAGAGACACAACAAGCAAGGAGGGAGGTGGCTCAAGCAACTGTGCACTTCCCTCCCACATGGGAGGTCCAGGTTTGGTTCCTGGTGCCACCTAAAAAAAAAAAAAAAAATGAAAGACACAAGCAGGCACAGAGAGCAGACAGCAAGTACAAATAACAAGGAGGGGGAGAAATAAATAAAATAAATCTTTAAAAAAATCAAATGGAACTTCTAGAGATGAAAAATATAGGGAAGCGGCTGTGGCTCAATCAGTAGGGCTCCCGTTTGCCATGTGGGAGGCCCCGGGTTCGGTTCCCGGGGCCTCCTGGTGGGGGCAGGCCCGCCCGCACGGCGTGGTTGGCTGACCCAGCGAGCACAAGCAGCAAGGGAGGGGATAAATGAATAAATAAATAAAATCTTTAAAAAAAAAAAAAAAAGAAAAAAAAAGAAAAAGAAAAATATATCTGAAGAGATTAATAGACTGGCATTCACAGCACATTATAGTCTACAGAATAAAAGATCTTTGAACTTGACAGCAATAGAAACAAAACACATAGAGAAAAAAAATTGTAAAAGAAATGAAAAGAGCCTCAATAACCCATGAAACAAAATCAAGCAATTCAAATATATGTATAATTGAAGTTCCAGGAAAAAAAGGGGAGGGGCAGAAATATATCTGAAGAAATAATGACCAAAAGTGTCCCAAATATGATGAAAACTATAAACATACAGATACAAGAAGGTCAATGAACCACAAGTAGGATAAACACAAAGAAAATGCCACCGGCGTACATCATAATCAAATTGCTGAAAGACAGGAATGAACTAAAAATCATAAAAGTAGACAGGAGAACAAAAGGCACATTACATACAGAAGAACAAAGATAAGAGTGACAAGAGAGTCCTTTCCTGGAACTATGCAAGCTAGAAGACAGTGGAGCAGGATCTTTTAATGTGCTGGAAAAAACACAATCAAGCTGGAATTTTATATTCAGTTAAAATGCCTTTCAAAAATGAAGTAAAAACAAAGTCTTTTTTCAAGCCAAAAAAAAAAAGAAGAGAAAAATGATAGAAAGTATGTTAAATTGAATTCAAAAAGCAAAATAACTGTGCAATAAATTAAACAAAGAGATTGAAAGTCATCAGAAACCTCCCAAAGATGAAAAGCCCAGGACTAGATGGCTTCAACGGGAAAATCTACCAATCATTCTAAGTTAATCTACGAAACTTACTCAAGCTCTTCAAAAAATTTGAACAGAAAAGAATGTTACCAAACTCATTCTATGAAGCCAACATCACCCTAATACTAAAACCAGATAAAAATACTATGAAAAAAATAATGAATATAGAAGCAAAAATCTTCAACAGTATACTTGCAAACTGAATCCAAAAGCATGTTAAAAGAATTATACACCATGATCAAGTGGGTTTTATCCCAGATATGCAAGGGTTTTTCAATACAAGAAAATCAATTAATGTAATAAACCACATTAATAAATTGAAGAAGAAAAATCACATGATCCTCTCAACTGATGCAGAAAAGGCATTTGACAAATATAGCACCCTTTCTTGATAAAAACACTCCAAAAGATAGGAGTAGAAGGAAACTTTCTCAATATGGTAAAGTGCATATATGGAAAAGTTACAGCTAGCATTGTACTCAATGGTGAAAGACTGAAAGCTTTCCCACTGAGATCAGGAACAAGACAAAGATGTCCAATGTCACTAGTGCTATTTGATATTGTGCTAGAAGCAATAGGCTAGATAACAAAATAAAAGTGACCCAAATAGGAAAGGAAGAAGTAAAACTTTTGCTATTTGCTGGTGATATGCTCCTATATCTAGAAAATTCTGAAAAATTCTCAACAAAGCTACTAGAACTAATAGACGAGTTCAGCAAAGTGGTGGAATACAAGCTTAAAACACAAAAATCAGTAATGTTTCTATATACTACATGAGCAATCTGAGGAGAAGATCAGAAAAAATTACATTTTTAGTAGCAACTAAAGGATTAAATATTTAAGAATAAACTTAACCAAGGACATAAAGGACCTGTATTCAGAAAACTACAAAACATTGCTAAAAGAAACCAAAGAAGACTTAAATAAATGGAAAGACATTCCATGTTCATGGACTGGAAGACTAAATATCGTTAAGATGTCAATTCTACCCAAACTTATTTAGAGATTCAACACAATCCCAATAAAAATCCTAAGAGTTTTTTTTTTTTTTTTTGCAGAAAAGGAAAAGCCTATTATCAAACTTATTTGGGAGGGTAAGGGCCCCAAAGAGCCAAAAATGTCTTTAAAAAGAACAAAATTGGAGGACTCTCACCTATTATCTTTAAAGCATATTACTTAGCTACAGTGGTAAACAACAACAACAGTGTGGTACTGGCATAAAGATAGATAGATTGACCAATGGAACAAAATTGAGAACTCAGAAATAGACCTTCACATCTATGCCCAAGTGATTTTTGACAAGGCTGTCAAGTCCACCCAGCTGGGCTGGAACAGTCTATTTAACAAATGGTGCTGGGAGAACTGGATAGCCATATCCAAAAGAAAGAAAGAGGACCCCTATCTCACACCTTATACAAAAATTAACTCAAAACAGATTAAGGACCTAAATATAAAAGCAACAATCATGAAACTCCTAGAAGAAAATGTAGGAAAACATCTTGAAGATCTTGTGTAGGCGGTAGTTTCTTAAACCTTACACTCAAAACATGAGCAACAAAAGAAAAAACAGATAATTGGGACCTCCTCAAAATTAAACACTTTTGTTCTTCAAAAGACCTTGGCAAGAAAGTAAAAAGGCAGGCCTACTCAGTTGGAGAAAATATTTGGAAACCACATATATCCATGTTATATAAAGAGATCATACAACTCAATGATAAAAAGACAAGCAACCAATTAAAAAATAGGCAAAAGACTTGAATAGACACTTCTCCAATGATGAAATACAAATGGCCAAAAAGCACATGAAAAAAATGCTACATCACTAGCTATTAGGGAAATGCAGATCAAAACTACAATTTAATACCATTTCACACCTTATAGAGTGGCATTATTTAAAACAAACAAACAAACAAACAAAAACCCCAGAAAACTACAAGTATTGGAAAGGATGTGGAGAAACAGAAACACTCCTTCACTTCGGTGGGAATGGAGAATGGTGCAGCCTCTGTGGCATGTAAGCCTATTGAATATGACACTTAGGCATGTCATATTCAAACTGCAGAAAACCAAAGACAAAGAGAAAATTTTAAAAGCACTAGAGGGAAAAAGTAAAACACCTTACTTTTAAAGGAACAGGGATAAAAATTCTATTAGACCTCTCATCAGAAGCCATGCAAGCTAGAAGAGAGTAGAAGAAAATATTTAAAGTGTTGGAAGAAAACCCCCACCAAGCTAGAATTCTATACCCAGCAAAACTATCCTTCAGAAGTGAAAGATAAATAAAGACTTGGTCAGAGAAACAAAAATTGAGGGAATTCATTGCCAGATCTGTCCTACAAGAAATGTTTAAAGTTCTTCAGAGAGAAGGAAAATTACTTAAGTCAGAAACTCTGATCTACATAAAGAGAGGAAGAGCATTCAAGAAGGAATAAATGAAGATAAAATAGTCTTTTGGTTTTATTATTCTAAACTGATTTAAGAGATAAATATTTGTTCAAAGCAACAGCAGTTCTAATTCTTGTGTAATTATAGTGTATAGATAAGTGAAATGAATGACAGCAATGTTAAAAGGTATGGGGGGGGCATGTGTGCTATTAGTGAAAGAATAATAGATCAGTGGAACAGAGAGTCCAGAAATAGATCTACACAAAAATATTGTCAACTTATCTTTGACAAAAGAGCAGAGACAATTCAATGTGGAAACAATAGTCCTTTCAACAAGTGGTGCTGAAGAATTGCAACTTCCATAGATAAAAAAAAAAAAAAAAAAAAAAGAATCCAGACACATACCTTATACACTTCACAAAAACTAACTCAAAATGGATCATAGACCTAAGTACAAATTACAAAACTATAGAAAAATTCTATAAAAATTTTCTGGAGAAAATTTATGTAACTTTGGATTTAGTGATAAGTTGTTTTTTTTTTTAAAGATTTTATTTATTTATTCATTTATCCCCCCCTTGCTGCTTGTGCTCGCTGGGTCAGCTAACCACGCCGTGCGGGCAGGCTTGCCCTCACCAGGAGGCCCCGGGAACCGAACCCAGGGCCTCCCATATGGTAAACGGGAGCCCTTCTGATTGAGCCACAGCCGCTTCCCAGTGATAAGTTTTTAGTTACATTAAAAGCATGATCCATGAGAGAGAAAAAATTGATGTTAGACTTAAAATTGAAAACTTCTGCTTTGCAAAAGATATTGTTAAGAGAATCAAAAGACAAGCCACAGATTGGGAGAAAATATTTTCAAAACCTACCTGCTAAAGGACTTGTATCTAAAATATACAAAGAACTGTCAAAACTAAAAAATAAGAAAACACACAACTGAATTAAAAATGTGCAAAAGATCTGAACAGATACCACACCAAGGAAGATATACAGATTGCAAATAGCATGTGAGCAGATGCTCATTAGCATTTTTCATCAAAGAATTGCAATGAAAACAACCATGTGATAGCTATTCTACATACCTATTAGAATAGCTTTTTAAAATCTGACAGATAGGATAGTAGATGTGGCTCAAGCAGCTGGGCACCTGCCTAACACACGGGAGGTCCCGGGTTTGGTTCCCAGTGCCTCCTAAAGAACATGAGCAAAGACAGCAAGCTGATGTGAGGGCCTGGTGCGGTGAGCTGATGCAACAAGAGGACGCAACAAGATGATGCAACAAAGAGACACAATGAGGAAACACAATGAGAGACACAGCAAGCAGGAGCGGAGGTGGCTCAAGCCATTGGGTGCCTCCTTCCCACACAGGAGGTCCCAGGTTCATTTCCCAGTGCCTCCTAAAAAAGAAGACGAGCACACAAGGAATAGACACAGAGAGCAGACAACAAACACAAAACAACAAAGGGGGTGGGGGGAGAAATAAATAAATAATTAGTCTTTTTAAAAATCTGACAAATTCTATGAAGATATGGAGCAAGAGGAATTCTCGTTCATTGCTGGTGGTAAGGCAAAATGATATAGCCACTTTGGGAAACTGTTTGGCAGAACTCAGGTATAAGTGTACAAATTCTATGCTTTTTAAAATATATAGTTTTTAAACTGGCCACTATGGTTTTAGAAGTTACAAGCCTTTCCTTTGGGGAAGCGGGGCAGATGATGTCATGTGAAGGACTTCTGCTGTGCAATGAATGCTCCATTTCTTGATCTGTGTGGTGGTTTCATGGGCTTGTTCACTTTATGAAAATTAATTGAGCTCACAGCCATCATTTGTGCATTTTTCTGTATGATTGTTATTGTCAATGAACTTCAATGACGGAAAGAAAACAAGAATGATTCAGAGCTGTGTGTATCCATGTGGCTAAATCTAAAAAAAAATGTTGAATTAATAGGCACTTTGCCAAATAATACCTAAAATATGATATCAATTAAAATGTTATCATCTGTAAAACAATGCTATGCCCTGCTTATGGAGTACAAAATGTAAAGTGTAAAAACACACATGAGATTATCAATAACAAATTCATGATAGTCATACCTCTGAGGAGAGAGGAAAGCAAATGGAATCAAAGAGGGTGCATAGAGGGTCTCAGCTCTGCCTATAATGTTTTTCTTGTTGAAAACTTCTGAAGTACATATTGCAAAATGTTGTGATTCAGTTGAGTTTACTTATATGGGTAATCATGGTACTATTCTCTGTACTTGTCTCTAGTTTTGGCATGTGTGTGTATGTGTGTGTGTGTGTGTGTAGAGAGACACACACAGAGACAAAAGGGAAAGAGCTACAGAGACAGATACACAGATAGACACACACACACACACACACAGAGAGAGAGAGAGAGAGAGAGAGAGAGAGAGAGAGAGGAGTGGTAAAATTATCTCCAGAATTGAAAGCTCTATGGAACATGTAACTAACACTGTATTGAATAATAAAAGCCTTGGAGAAAGAACAAGGATCTTGCAGTTAATACTGAGGATGTACGGATTTTTGCAGTATGGAAATTTTTGGCTTCTTTTTTATCAGATAAGTTCTAACTCAAAGACTAATCTGTGAATTTCACCAGCCCCTTGTTAACCTCATGTCTTTCATGAAATGTAATCTCAACATTTTGTGGAAATTAAATCACATCTGCTGACAAGCATCTTTAGAGCCACGGGGAACGGTCAGATATTGAAGGTCAACGAGAGACCAAGGAAGCTGCTCATTCATTCACTCAACAGCATGAACTGAGCAAGCCATGACAGGGCTTGAACTTGAGTTGTATGAGTTGTATGAACTTGGATGGCTGCAGAAGAGAAGAAGAGAAACAGAGTTGAGATTTTGGAGGCAGAGCTGTCCGAAGTCGCTGAATGGCTCTGCCTGACGTGGCAGTGGCTGTGAGATGTGAAGAGGAATCTGCGAGGGCTACTAGGGCTGACTCGCGCAGCTGCGTGGAGGCTGGTGCCATTACCTGTGGCGGCAAATATGGGGAGAAACAGTGCTGGCTGGGGAAGGCTGGGGACTAAATCAATATGTCCGTTTTTTGAATGTGTGAAGTTTGGGATGCCTTTCAAAGTCCACATCTAAATGTGGGCCACTGTATGTTGAATCGTGAGCTCAGAGAGGATGCAGGCTGCATACCTACACCTGGGATCTCAGGATGTTGATGGCAGTTAATGTCATGTGATTTAATGAGGTCGGAGAGGAGAAAAGTAGTTAGAGAAGGGATGTCTGATGATCAAGTCCTGAGACACTCCAGTGGTGAGAGGTCCATAGAGGAGAATGAGGCCAGAAAGGAGACTGAGAAGGAACAGCTTGAGAAGCAGGAGGGACTTTCATCAGGAAGTCAGGAAATTACAGTGTTTCAAGGAGAGGCTGGGTAGTGGGTCAAATGTTGCCAAAAGGACTGGTAAGATGAGGATGAGAAAGTAGGTAGAGGTTTTTCTGGTAAAAAAAAAAAAGAGAGAGAGAGAGAGAGACACACACACACACACACACACAACCAACATTCTTGAATTTTCAAACATGAGAAACATTTCCTTAGTCTTTCCAATGGTGGTAACAAGATCTAATGGGGTGAGTTAGGAAGAGAAGAAACTTTCAGCCCTTCTAGGGGGGCATCACCCCAGTAGAGAACTGAATAGCCAACACTGTCCTGGACTCAGCAGAAGCTATTTCAAGCCCAGTGCTGGGTTCCGTGATTCATTAGATGGCCACATCTGAAACTCATCTGGAAACCCTCATCCAGGCACTTGGAGCTCCAAAATCCTATACTAATGACCTGATACTCCATCTTAGGGAATTATATTATCAATTAGACTGAAAAAAAGCAGTTATTCTCCTTCCAAGACTATTAGGAACTCTGGGGAAGAAAACTAAAGAAATCTTTGAGTTTAAACACCAATATTCCATCCCAGGAACTTCAAATCAGCCACAAGAACGTGAACCAGGAGCAGACATTATTTAACAATATCTTTTTATTATCACACATTTGTTTTTCCTTTACCTAAGTAATGTTATGACATTTCAAAAATTTGCAAAATCAAGAATAGATAAAAATTATCCAGGTTGCCTATAAGAATTACCTTTCATGAGTAATATAAGCAGGTATTTTCTGCCACTCCAAGGAGGGAAACACTTGTCTGGACTACTTGGGCAAACTCTAACGACAGTTCTTCTGGAAACTGTCTTAAAGATAGCAGAAATGGAAGAGGCAGAGAAAAGTGGAGAAAGACAAGTTTTAGGGATGGTGAGGGCAAATCCCCTCCTTAATCTTTCTCAGACTCATTCCCTTCTTCCCATTCCTCTTGCCATCATCTTAGCTCAGTTCCAGGTGACTTCATCTGGATCAGTGCAACAATCTCCTGATTGGTCTCACTGCCTTGCTCCTCTCCTGTTCACCCCCACCCCCCGGGAAGATTTCAAAAAACCCAAATCTGCTTCTGCCTTCCCTTTCTCTTTGCTCAAAGGATCTGGTCAAGACCCCTCAGTAATACTTAAATATACCTCCATGATCTGGCTCTCACCTTCAACTGCATGTCAGAGTCCTGGAGAGCTTTTAAAGCCCGCCCTTGCCTGTGCTCACCACCAGTCACTCTGGTCTAATCTGTCTGGTGGGGGCCCTGGGCACCTGGATTTCTGGTTGAGCCCCAGCAAGTCTGCAGACTCCTGGGTCAGAAAGCAAGTAGCTTGGTTCTAGGCAGTGATGTGGGAAACCATCTTGAGTCCTGTGGATGTTTGTCTTTCTCTCCCCATGGGTGGGAATCAACCCTTTGTGAAAAGGCTCAAAATTTAAGACGGACTTTTGTGTGTCCAAGGTTGGGACCCTTTGTGGCATGCAGTGGGTTTCAGGTGGGGGTGGGATGAGGAAAGGAAAGGTGGGGACCTGGGCCTAGGAGGTGGCTGTGAGAGCTCATGAGATGGCAGTGGGCCATGAAAATGAGGGCCAGTATGCCTGGATGATGGGACCCAGTCCAGCACTGGGTTTGGGGGAGGATTGTCCAGTCTGCTGCCCTTCTGCTGGATCTTCAACTGTGGGTTAATTTTGGAGACAGTATGTTCCAGCAATGCCCTAGGGCCCTGAGGATGATGTATTCCAGACAGACCCATGACTGCTTCTGAATAGTAGGGAGCCACTGAGCACCCATCAGGGGGGAGATATCCAAACTCCAGAGACATGCCGAGGCATACTGGTTCTCTCGCCCTTGGAACAGAAAGGAGCAGACTTTCTTTACAGATGGGGCTTGTCTAGGTTGTTTTAAGTTTCTGGGCAACCCAGGCTGCCCCCCTCCCAACATAAAGGCACTGCTAGACCAAGCCATTGGACCCTATTGAGCCCTTCTCAATAAGGACGACACCTAATTGCTTGATAAGAATCAGGGAGAGACGTGGGGGTCTGTCTTTGGGTCCAGAAGCTTCAAAACGTAACAGCTGGTCTTGAACCACTGGAGAGGCACATACAAGGCCAGGTTCAAGCAGCGACTGGAACAGAGGCTCAAATTCGATGTGAGGTCCTTCCTCAGGGGATCTTCAGAGGTGTTTTTGTTTTGTTTTGTTTGTTTGTTTTTAATTGTTGATGACTTTCTGCATTTAGGTCACTTGTAAACCACCCCATATCCTAGTTTTGTCAGGTAGTTTTCCTCTGGGTCTCATTAACTTAATCCTCTCTCTCCCGTATCTCCCGTAAACTGGCTGCTGCTCCCTCTCCTTCATAGGTGATGTTGCAAACGTGCTGTTGCATCACCTCAGGAGACACAACGTCAGGCCGTCCCCTTACAGGTGGTGCTCATTTTGATTATTCTCCTTCCAAGACTACTTGGTGAAGGTGATAACTGCCTTTTTTTCCACGGTAAAGGTACATTTTCCCCTTTGAAGTTAGTAAGTAATCTGTTGAATGATATATATATATATATATATATTTAATTTTACCGGGAGGCCCCGGGGATCGAACCCACGTCCCTCCATATGGGAGACGGACGCCCAACCATCTGAGCCACATCTGCCCCCCTCTGTTGAATAATATTTTGGTATCCTGTGAATATCCTGTTCCCCAATAAACTTTCATCCAATAGTTTTATTGTCTACTGATGAATCTTACCTGAATTGATTTCTCTATTTGTGGTTGCAATAACAGTTCATTCCTTCTATATTTATTAGAGGGAAGTCTTCCATAAGGAAGTTTCCTCTTCCTCCCTCCCTTCCTCACTTTCTTTCCTGCTTCCTTTTTCTTTTTTCTTTGAGTATCACTGTGGACTCATGGATTTCTTATACTTAGTGTCAATTATCATTATTATTCTTTCTGATGCTCCGAGTGTCCCAGTTTGGCCAGGGGAAGCATGCTTCAATGGTGGCTCTGGTATCCCTTCCACAGGATCCCATTGGTCTTGGAATGCTTGTTTTCTGGAAATAATTAGATGTCTAGGTTCAACTTGTACTTTATCTGCTTTAGGACTTGGAATCAGCCATTTCAGTAAGGAACCTGGATCCTTTTCCTGAGGAATGATATTTAGAAACCAAGTTCTGGGCACTGGGTTTGCTCATTCCTATTAAAATTTCATAACTTCTAGGCTCTTTTCACTGAAATGAGCTTTAATTACACACACACACATTTATGAGTTTACACCATTTTTTAATTCACATTTGATACCAGAGGTTTCTTTTAAAATCTTATTTTATTTAATAGTTGTATCTATTTTTCCCTTCAAAGAAAATTCTGTTCCTAATAAAGTATATATATACACACACACACAGACATGCATGCATATATATAGACACACACACACACATACGTACCAGTCAACCTTACTACCAAGAATAAACCTATTAAGTGTAAGTTTATTTGTAATTCTTTTTGTGTGCAGAAACTATCCTACTAAGGATGCACACAGCCTGAGCACCATGTTTGAGGGTTTCTTGAAATAATTCTATTTGTCGTGTGATTGTACTATCAATTTGATATATAGTTGGTTCATTTCTTTGTGTGTAAAATTTGGTGTTTGCTTTTTCTCATTCTTTTTTATTTTATTTTATTTTATTTTGTAAATGTAAAACATTTACTTGGTGCAAAAGGCAAAACTTTTTTAAAAGTGCGGGCTGAATTATCACTCCCATCCTTTTCTTTCCACCCTACTTCTACCCACCCCAATGATTAATCATTTCTATTAGTTTCTGGTTTATCTTTCATGTGTTTCTTTAAAGTAATAAGAAAAATATGTATATATTCTTATTTATCTTTATTTTAAAATATTTTGTATTTATATTTTATATATTGATATGCATTTATATATTTGAATTTTTATTTATAATTTTATTGTATTTGTATTTTTATTTTTTCTTTATTTTTACTTTTTTTTTTTCACTTAATATCTCTTGGAAGTCATTTGATAGCATTTAGTGGAGATAGCCTTCATTTTTCTTTTTATGGCTGCATAGCACCTCACTATATGGGTGTACTGTGGTTCATTCAACCACTGATGGACACATGCCCAGCCCCTACCTCTCGATGTTGGTTGGGTGCCTTAACTGCCTGCCAACCTCTGCTTTGGGAGAGAATAAGGGAGGGAGGACTTGGGGATGCCACTCAGACTCAGGCACCCTTGGCCCAAAGCTACAGGACTTGTTCTGGTCTGGCAATGTTGCCTCTTGCTTCAGCAAAGGTGGGACTAAGCACGTGTATGATGCCAAATAAGAAGCTGCAGTGCTCTGGAAGTTGGGACAGTCTAGTAAGCACAGAAGAGCTGACTGCTGAAAGACCATCAGGAAGAAGGATCAAGGACTCTCCTTGTGTCCAGATTACAGCAAAGAGTAGGACCAGGCAAGTCAAGGTTATCCACTACAATAAGTAACTGTCCCAAAACAAACTAAGTCTAAGGGCCCCCACCCTCTTAAACATAGAAGCAGTCTGTTCCAGGCAGCAGGTGAGGGCAAGGACTCAGGTATAACTTGAGGACTCTGCTTAGGGCTCTGATGGAAATGGAGAATGGGTTTCAAGCATGAGTCAGGGTTGGAAACAGGGACTCCTTGGTCTGGGAAGACATTCCCCAGCCCCCAGGTCTGAACCCTTATTTTCCTAGAGGTAACCACTCAGTTGTCTGAGAAAGAGGATGAGGTCATACCTACTGGTTTCAGGGTCTACAAATAGGGACTTGCAGGACCTGAGGGAAAGTTGGAGGTGGAGAGGAAGATAAGAGGTTTATGGTCTCTGGGTCCAAGACGTGGGAGGCAGTGGTTGGTGATCATATGGGAACATCAAAGGACCAGAGGAGCCTGGGGTGCAAGGGTTGGTAGGCAGAAGAATGTGCTAAGTGAGTGGGCCACCTGCCAGTGCCCAGGAGCAAGCCCAGACATGAGAACTCAACCCTGAACTATGATCTCCTCCTCAGCAGGCCCCCACTCCGCAGTTGGAACCTCCATGGCTTCTGTGAGTTAGAGATGCATCTGTTACTATCCAGGTAAGATGCACCTCAACTACACTCTAGGCACCAGAAATAATGTGCTCCATAATAACGCTGAACATCTGAAAGCCCCGGGGGATCACTAGAATTTCAAGGTGGGTCTTGAATTTGGTATCACCAACCAGTGGGTTTTTACCTGGAAGTCCTGCACCCACTTAGAAGAGGAACATTGATGGCCTGGGAATTGGGGACAGAGGAAATGAACATGCCACTGCTATGTGCTTTTGCTGTGTGCCAACCATCTAGAACACCTTTCCTTTCTTAGTCCACATGGCAGATGGCTTCCCATCTGTCAAGAATGCACATAAGCATCACCTGGTTGATGGAGCCTTTCTTGGGTTCACTCAAGTAGAACGGTCCAATCCTTCCTTTTGGTTCTTAGTGCCTTCAATCCTGGATTATGAAGACTTTGATTCATCTTTATTCCTAGCATCTAACATTGTTCAGTGAGTGAATGAAGATATGAATGATTGAATGAATGAATGAATGAATGAATGAATGAATTTAACAGGTAAAGGAACTGGCCTGAGGGAAGAATTACCCACTTGACAAGTCACCCAGTGTGTTGGTTTCTCATCTCCACTGGTCAGGAATAAGGACCCAAATCCAGACTGGCCTCTTTCATCCCAGCACAAGCCCTATCCTTTATCTGGGTGAAGGCTAACCTTAGAGTTCTTGTTGTTGGTCTCTCTTAATAATCTCCTTTTGGGTCTACCTGGATGAAGCTCACCTTGTTCCATGATTAGGAAAGCCTAATCCCACCCCTTCCCCCACCTCCTCACCTGACTCCACCTGATTTGCCCTACTGGCTTTTCCATCAGTCAACAAGAGTGCATTGAAGACCAACTGTCTATTGTTCTCTACTGACACATGTGACATGCTGATAAATGTCTGAAGGCACTGATTCAAGACTGGAATTCAGCCAAGGCTGGTATCAACACATGGTAAGAGTTCACAGCACTCCTTATTAGGCTACAGTTTTCTGTAAGAGGCACAGCTTTAGAATTTCTTAGCTTTCCATCAGAACCTCACCATGGCTACCATCAGGTATGAGTGAATTTCTCATCTTCCAAAAGCTCCTTCTTCTTTAGAAAACACTTGTTTTACTTTAAGGGAAGCAGATCCTTGAAAAAAGGGCTGTTTGAGGGTCCCAAATTGCAACATAGGCCATAAACCTTTTTGTTCTGTATGAATTTTTGGTCAAGCTCCTCATGTTATGAATTTGCAGCACTCCAAAGCAGTAAACACACATCAAACACATAACTATACTAAGAGCTATCCATCATTAAGCCCCTCCTGTGCATTAGGAACACAGATGTAAGAAGATGGAGACATTTTCATCTAAGCAGCTGGTATGAGAAGACCTCTCAGGGTCAGGAAAATGCCTGTGTCAGTAACCTAGGTGTAGCAGACCCCAGCCACTGGACCCTTGAGGAAGGGAAGGTTACTCTGTAGTGGAGGGAGAAGAGTTTGAACCTGGTTATGTGTTTGAGGGTGCATGAGACTCAGGAACATGGAGAGTAAGGAGGAGGGAGAGGGAGAATGAGACGGTGGAATGTTGTGTCCTATGAGATGAGACTCCGCCCTCAAAACCAAAACAACAAATGGCACATGAGATATTCAACGTCATCAGTCATCAGAGAAATGCAAATCAAAATCATGATGAGATACTATTTCATACCCAGTAGAACGGCCAGAATCACAAAGTCAGATAACAAGTTTTGGCAAGCAGGTGGAGAAATTGGAGCCCTCACACACTGCTGACGGGAATGTAAGGTAGTGCAACCACTTTGGAAAGCAGTCTGGCAGCTCCTCAAACAATTAAACTTAGGGTTACTCTATGACCCAGAAATTCCAATCCTAGGTATACACATGTATTAGTCAGCCAAAGGGGTGCTGATGCAAAGTACCAGAAATCTGTTGGTTTTTATAAAGGGTATTTATTTGGGGTAAAAGCTTACAGTTATAAGGCCCTAACGAGTTCAAATCAAGGTTAGTTCCTTACCCAACTCTGTTGCCACGTGTTGAAGCAAGATGGTGGGCAACATCTGCGAGAGTTCAGCCTTCCTCTTTCCTCTTAAGGCTCCATTGGCCCAGTTTCTTCCGATCTCAGCTGTAGTCTGGAAGGCTTGTTTCTTTCTGGGCCTGCTCAGCTACTTAGAGCTCTGGTGTCTTCAGCTGCAAACTATCAGGCGAATAGTTCATCTCTCCCTGGGACCATAGGATCAAAGTCCTCTTCTGTGTCTATAGAGCTCTCTCTATTCCTTTGTGTGTCTGTGTTCTTGATTGAGTATCTGTTTATATAGCCCACAAAGGGGGTAGGGACTCAAACTGAATCGCCCTAATGACATGGTCGAATCAAAGCCCTAATCTTGATTTAATCAAGTAGATATAGAGCCTTTGCATTTAAATCAAAGGGTGTCATGCCCAGAGGAACAGACCAGCTTACAAATACAATCAATATTTCTTTTTGGAATTCATAAATAATTTCAAACTGCACAACACCCAAGAGATTTGAAAACATATGTTCACCCCGAAACTTGTACAGGAATGTTCATAGCAGCATTATTCATAATAGACAAAAAGGAGAAATAGCCCAATGTCCATCAAATGATGAATGGGCAAACAAAATGTGGCTTATCCATACAATGTAATCTTAATCAGGTATAAAAAGGAATGAAGTGCTGATACATGCTACAACAGGGATAAACCTTGAAAACATTATGCTAAGTGAAAGAAAGCAGCTACAAAAGATGACATACTATATGATTCCATCATATGGAATTCCAGAATAGAAAAATCTAGAGACAGAAAGGAGATTAGTGGCTGCATAGGGTTGGGCGGGGAGGAGGTGGTGGGTCAGAGACTGGTAGCTAAAGGGTGTGGGGTTTCTTTCTGAGGTGATAAAAATGTTCTAAAGTTGACTGTGATGATGGTTGCACCAATCTATACCCAAACCCACTGAATTGTACACTTTAAAGGGGGGTGATTTGTGTGGTATGGGAACTATATTTCAATAAAGCTGTTAAAACCAAACCAAAGATCTTCTTTCTGTCCTTTTTGTTTCTGGTGTAAATTGATGACTAAGCAGAACTCTGTGACCTAGGAGCTATGGGACAAAAGAGAGGCAGAGCTAGGTGGAGAGAGTGGAAACCCTAGGAGTCAGCAGGAATTGTGCGAGGCATCGGACATCCTCAGCTATGGAATTGGGGCTGAAACCATCTTATCCAGGTCTTAGAGACTGGGCAGGACCAGTTGACACCAAGGTTGCAAACAACGTGCTTAAATTCTCCCCATGATTCCTAAAAGTGGGAATGACTGTCTTCCTGCCCTTCCTGGGTGATGTGTCCCTGTATGATCCGCACAGAAATTTCCATCCCCTCCTTGCCTGAAATATCAAGTGCGAATGCCCTCACTGGTCACTGTAGCTCAGGAGAGGTCAGAGCAGATCCCACAAAAGGACTTGGCTTAGGGTGTCTCAGACAGTCATTCCCAACCCCAGGACATGCAGAGTTTCTACCAAGTTGTGGAACTTTGGAAGAGAATCAAGCTGCTTGAGTAAAACAAGACAAAAGGTGCTGGGGGAAAAAGTTTTTTAACTACAATAGTGTTTTTATAAAACATTGTTTAGAAATTATTCCAACATATACTATTTGTCAGCTGGCTTGTATAAGTGATTGCATGCTAAATACAAGATTTACATTAGGGATTCGTTTTGTTCTTTGGCATTGTATTAGTCAGGGTTCTCTGGGGAAACAGAATCAACAGGAGGTATCTGTAAATAGCATGAGATTTTATAAGTCTCATGTGACTGTGGGGATGTACAAGTCCAGGTTCCGCAGGGAGGCTGCAAACCAGGGGCTCCGATGAAAGTCCTTTGGCTGTCCAAATAAGAGCTGGGAAATTTTCTGAATGCTGAAATCACTTCCCCTTTAAGGCATTCAACTGATTGGATAAAGCGTCACTCATTGCTGACAGCAATCTTCCTGGATGTTGTAGATATAAATCAGCCATCTATGCAGTAAACTCACTGGTAACTAAAGTCCATAAATGTCCTTGTATTACAATTAGCCCAGTGCTTGCTTGATCAAACAACTGGGCACCATTACCTGGCCAAGCTGACATATTGGCCTAACCATCACAGGCAGCTATGAAGAATTTCTCAGGAAGGAATTGCTATTGTGCCATCAGAATTATTTGTCCCAGTATTTCCATTATTCAGGTCTGTAACTTAGGAATGGCCCTCTGTCTAAGCTCTTTACACTGGGCCCAACAGATTCTAAGGAGCCAACTTTTCAGAAAATCGCTGGGTTTCTAAGATAATCATGCCTTTGAAATATTTTCCCATCACTTGGTGATTTCTTGTTTCATCTTTACTCAGCTGGCTGGATAGAGGCACAGGTGACAGCATGAACCCAGCCAGGGGGCACAGGGGCTAAAGCCAGGCTATCCTGGAAGCATTTGGGGAAAGCCGGGCCATAGTTTCCACGTTTGAATACATTCTCTCCCTTGAGAAAGCAACCCCTGTGAAATAGCTCTGTGAATCACCCACCTTGCGTAAGGTTCCACCACCTACACCAATCCAGCACAGCTCCGTCGTGTTTAGGGGATTATGTCTATAACGAGGTAAAGGAAAAACAATCGAGTTGGGTTGTGAGCAATTCGTCCAACATGTATTTATTGGGTGACTGTTTCATTCCACTCACTCTGTTAGGTGCTGAGAAACCTGAGACAAATACATTGAAAGAATTTGCAAACTGGCTGGGGAGATGGACAGTTCAGTGTGGGGAGGGAAATGCTGGTATCTACGGTGGCTTCCTAGGACCCCACAGCCATGCACGTGGCTTTGGCTGGCAGGGCTGGTGGGTGCCAGGCAAGGCTCCCCAAAGGACACGATGTTTGAGAAGGAGCCTAGAGAGCGATGAAAAGCTGTAAAGTCAGGGAAAGACATTGCAGGCTAAGACACGGAGGTGCAGGAATTAAGGGTCCCCAGAGAAGAGCAGACACTGCACTGTCTGGAGTCTCCGTTGGAGGTGACAGATGAGTGGTGGGCAGATGCAAGTTAGGAGACCAAGATGAAGGGTAGCGACCTGATCGGATATACGTTTTGGCCCTCCCTGGCAGTGGAGTGGAGAGTGGACAGGGTGGAGGAGTGGGGGCAGTGCTTGGCTCATACTCTAGTGAGAAAGGATGAGGGGCTAAATTAATAAAGCGGCTCTGGGAGTGGATCAGAGGGGGCACACCCAGAATAACCAGCCCTCGAGAAGTGATTGAAATGTGGGATGGGAGACAGAGGTCATGGAAAAAACATGAAGGGAGGGATGATGTGCTCAGTTGGATACACAATTCTGGCATTTTTGAGGGAGGGCTGGGTGGAAGATTAAGAAGGAAATAAGAGCCTGGGCTCATATAGGCATCTCAAGACTTCCTTCTGAAAGGTGTAAAGCCCCTTCAATGGGGGATGAAATAGATCCACATCCTGCACGTCGGCCTCACATATCCCTCTTGGGGAATTCAGTGACAGCCCCCATGGGAGAGAGACAAGACGAGGACAATCTGAGTGGGCCTTATTGGCCTTAGCCATGCCATTGCCTCAAAGCCCCACTGGGTCCAGGTTTACCAGGCGGGTGGGCCACCAGTGACTCAGCAACATTGACATCCAAAAAATGTTACGACACCTACTCTGGCTTTTAGAATGACCTTTAGAACAGGGACAGTGCATACACACTTGGAATTACACACCATCTTTCTTCTAGGGCACACAAAGAACTTAAAGTTCTTAAAGTCTTACCTTGGGTTCGCATGAGCTAATCGGTGAACACCGAGGAAGTAATGCCATGAAAGGGCTAAGAATAATCAAGCATTATGATAGAGATATGGTCTAAGAAAAAGAGGACTGTGCAAGTGGTAGGAAAGCAGTCACTGTATAACTTTATAAAAATATCCATGAAAGTGAATATCTGCAATACAAATAGAAGTCTTCCCCCTCCCTTTTAAAATTGATATGTAAGTATTTCACTTACAGAGAGAATCAGCTTACTTTGTCACAGTCTGAAGCGTTTACACTTTGCTAATAGTGCAAAATCAGCTGCGAGAAGATTTAAACCAGTGTTTTAGTTATCTCCTGGGATAATGAAACAACCCCAAACTTAATGGCTTAAAACATCCCCCACTGCATTCAGACACACTGCTCTGGGAATATTTGCCTCAGCTGGCAATCCCTCTTTCCCCATGCAGTCTCAAGGGCTCGACTTTGCAGGAACATCCAGGATGGCTTCTTGCTCACCTGTCTGGTATCTTGGTACTCCTCCCTGAGCTCTTTCTTTTTTTAAAAAAAGATTTATTTATTTATTCCCCCACCCCTACCCCCTCATTGTTTTGTGCTCACTGTCTGCTCTCTGTGTGTTCTTCTGTGTCTTCTTGTTCTCTTTATTTTTATTTATTTTTTATTTTTTTTTATTATGGGTAAAAATCAAAATTCTCACAATACATACAAACATTTGCAAAATGATATATAAATATATATGCATATATGTGCATTTGCTTACAAAAATGTTATTTATGTATATATATAAATATATTTTAAGAGGTGCTTAGATTACCCAAAATATTACACGGAACCCACTGGGATTCCCATGTTGCCCACCTCCCACACCTCCCACCACATCCCACACAAACATCTCCCACAAGTGTGGCCCACCACCCTCAATGAACTTACACATCCTGGAGCCTTGCCACCAACCATAGACCACAGTTCACACTGTAGACCACACTCTCTCCCACTCAGTTCTGAGTGGTGTGTGCTGATTTAAAATGGCCTACATCCGTTGCCACAACAGTACTCAGGACAACCTCCAACTCCCAAAGAAGCCCCTGTATTTCAACTGCTCATCCCCTCCCTACCCCAAAAGTGTCAAGTGGCCACTGGCTCCACCTCATTGTTATAATTTCTTGCATTGCTAGAATCACCATATGTGAACAAGAGAATACCATCAAGTCCACTCTAGTCCATAGTTCTTCCCCCAGTCCTGAGGGGACTGGGATGGTGATGTCCACTCCAACTCCAAGTGAGAGAGGGCTTATATCCCATGGATATGGTGGGTGGGATGATCCTGCCTGCAGATGCAGGCCCTCTCCATTCCCTGGGATGGCCATTGCCCACCGTTGTCTCCTCACCAGGTGACTTGGATGAGTCCATTGAGCTGTAGGGTAGGAGTTGCAGCTCCACCTAGATTTCATGCACACCTGGCACATAGGTAGGCAGGAGGCTCCAGTCTCTGGAAGTATACCTAAAAACTCCAGCATCACATGTAGGTTTGAATAGAAGGGACTGGTGAACCTTGTGCAGGGAGGACTTATTTGAGTCTAATTCTGTCACTCTCAGGAGCACAGATTCCAAAATAGGACCCACTGATAAGGCATCAGTCTCTGGGGCTATCCCCCCTTATATAGGACCAGGGTGTCTCTGGAGCTCTCAGGAACCCCACTGAGTGGGGTGATAGGCACTTAGATGTTCTATGAGCTCCTACTGAGGCATGCGAAAGAGTTACCTCTGGGATGACCTCCCGACTCTCTTTGAAGTCTTTTAGCCGCTTGAACTAATTTGTCTTTACCATTTCCCCCTTTTATTCAAGGTCTTTTTCCAGTTGTGTTGCCCTTGTACTCTCTTTAGGCAGCACTGGGAACTGATCCCACAACCTTCTGGAGTAAGAGAGAGGCGCTCAATCTCTTGCGCCACCTCAGCTCCCTGGTCTGCTGCGTCTCTCATTATCTCTTCTCTGTGTCTCTTCTGTTGCATCATCTTGCTGCCCCAGCTCTCTGCGCTGGCCTGCATTCCTGAGCAGGCTAGCACTCTGTGTGGGCCAGCTCTCTACCCGGGCCAGCTTGCCTTTCACCAGGAGGCACCAGGAACCCAACCCCGGACCTCCCATATGGTAGACAGGAGCCCAACTGCTTGTGTGACATCCATTTCCCTCCCTGAGCTCTTTCTTTCCCCAGGATCTCATCTTCCATGGTCTCTCTACATGGCATCTCTCTTCACATGGTCTTCTTACATGGTCGCCGGCTGCCAAGAGTAGAGAAGCAGAAGATTCCAGACCTTCTTAGGCCCAGTAGGGGCTCAGCATCCATTCTGCCACATTCTGTGGTTAAACCAAGTCTCAGGGCCCATCGAGACTCAGGGTGGGAGAGGACTACGCCAGGGCATGAATGTTGGCAGTTGTGAGTCATTGGGGACAAACTTTGGGCATAAGCCACCACAACCTACAGTGTTAGGGAGACCGTGTGGGGTGGTGGTGAAGAGCGGCGGCTCTGGAGGCAGACAAATGTGGGTGGAAATTTTCTCCTGACCACTTCCTGGCTGGGTGACCTTGGGCAAGTTTACTTTACACCTGTGCCTTGGTTTCCTCAAATGTAAATTGGGACAAAGCATACGTATCTTTGGTGTTGGGCAGATTAAATGGGATGAAGTATGGAAAGGGTTTAACACAGTGTCTGGCAGAGTAAAGGGAGGCCGTATGCTTGCTAATGGTAGAGCAATTCTGAAGGTGCCTACTCACCAGGCTCAAGCCCCAGGTTCAGAGAATTCCTAAGAAGGAACTTCAAGGAGAGAGAGATCTTTTTAGTTCATCTGAGTTTCAGAGACACTTTACCAATTCACACAGCATTTTCCAAAATGAGATTGTTAGTTATGTTTGACATAAGACAGTGGTTCTCCAGGCTCATGAAAGAATTTCATGAAATCCCAAAAAGTCCTTTGCTTCTCACCAAGTGGTGGAGGACATCATCATCTCAGAAGGAGCAAAATAAAACAACTGCAGATTTAAGGACAGAAAGCTTGTCATTTGAGCCTTCAATCCTGGAGGTCCTCCAGACCCATATACAGCCATCTGTGCACTCTGCCTTCCATTTGAATGTTATTCTGGATGGAATTGTGCCCCCTCCCCCCAATATAAAGGATCAAGTCCTAAACCCTAGTCCCATGAATGTGATCCTATTTGGAAAGAAGATCTTGAAGATGTTATGAGTTAAGATGAGGCCAAACTGGATTAGGATGGACCCTAATCCAATATGACTGATGCCCTTACAAATTTGGATACAGATAGACAGACAGACAGAGAAGACAGCCACGCAACAGAGGCAGAGATTGAGTTATGCCACAAGCCAAAGAATGCCATAGATTGCTGGTAAGCCACAGCCAGAACCCTGCAGACGTCAGAGGAAGCATGGCCCTGCTGACCCCTTGATTTCCAAGTGGGCTCCAAAACTGTGAGACAACAGATTGCTGTTGTTTTAAGCCACCCAAGTGTTGATACTTTGTTATGGCAGTCCTGGGACATTAAGACAGATGTCTAAGAGGCATCTCAAACTTCACAAGCCCTGAGCCAGACCCTTCTGTGGCTGGCAGTTCCTGACATGGCCCCCTCCCCCCTCCAATTATTCTTACCTTCCCTACCTCCTGGTATTCACACCCTTGTGCAACCCCCAACCCTTGAGTGTCGCTAGACCTAGAGATTCACTTCTAGAGGATGGGATATAGCAAAAATGATGGGCTGTGTCTTCCATGATAAGGTTACAAACAGCAGCGATGTCTGTCTTGCTGGTGCTTTCTCTTGGGTTCTGCCTGTGCATTTGCCCTGATGGGGAGAGCCACCTGGCAAGGAACCGAGGGCAGCCTCTGGCCAGCAGCCTGGGAGGAGGCCACCTCGCTGGACCTTGAAGTGACTGGACCCTGGTCCTCATGAGACATCACAGCAGAGGACCCAGGTAAGCCATGCCCAGATCCCTGACCCATAGCATCTATGAGATGATAAATGTGTGTTGCTTTAAGCATCTAAAGTTGGGGGATAATTTGTTACATAGCAATAGATAACTAATACATCCTCCAAATCCGCTTCTCCCTCAGTCAAAGGTATTCTCCATCTTGGTCAAAGGTATTACTTTTCATCCAGGTATTCAAGACAAACACCTCAGAGTCATTCCTGAACCCTTTTTATTTTTTTACGAGCACCATCTCTTCCCCAGTCCCAATACATACACATCCAGTCCAGCACTAAGTTCATCAACCCTACTCTCAAATACAGTTGATCCTCATTATTTGCAGATTCCCTACTTGAGAATTTGCCTACTCACTAAAATTAATCTGTAACCCCCAAATCAATATTCACGGCACTTGCAAGATCCTTCACAGACATGCGCAAAGAGATGAAAAATTTGAATCACCCAATAGGTATGTTTCCAGCTGAAGTTGAACAAGGTGACACTCTGTCTTCTTGTTTTACCTTGTGTGCTGTAAACAAGTCTTTTTCACAGTATATTGAGCACCAATTTTTTTCTTGTTGTTTTTTTTTGTTTGTTTTGTTTTTGGTAATTTTGTTGTTTAAAATGGTCCCCAAGCATAGCTCTGAAGTCTAGTGTCCTTAAGTACAAGAAGTTGCAACGTGCCTTACGAAGAAAATACATGTGTTAGATCAGCTTCGCTAAGGTTTGAGTGATAGTGCTGCTGGCTGGGAGTTCAAGGCTAATGAGTCAACAATATCTATTCGAGAAGGAGTCTTTGAGCAGAAGCACACATAAGACACGGTAATGTACTGGTTGGTTGATGAAAATATTATTATCAGAGGCTCGTGGGAACATAACCGTGTATTTATTCTAGGAGCGGTGGTTCAGTATTCACTAATTCAGAGTTCACAGTGACTTTAAAGAGAGCATAATCACTGTGAATAAAAAGAACCAACTGTATGCTCCAGATCTGATGTCTCACTATCTCTGTCTCTTTAATCACCCTCATCTCTTGCCTAGACCTTGGCAATTTTCTCCAAGTGCTCTCCCAGGCCCCTCTTGTCCCCTACCTCCAATGCAAGCCATGTTGCTGTATGCCTCATGACTTCATTACTTTTTACAGCTGAAGAATATTCCATCAGGTGTATATACCACATTTATCAGTTGATGAACACCTGGTGGTTTCCAACTTTTGGCAATTGTATATAATGTTGCTATGAACATTGGTATGCAGATGTCTGTTCATGTCACTGCTCTCATTTCTTCTGGGTATATACCTAGTAGTGGTATTTCTAGGTCACATGGCAGATCTATATCTATATCTAACTTCCTTAGGAACTGCCAAACAGAATTCCACAGTGGCTGTACCATTCTACATTCCCATCAACAGTGACTAAGCCTTCCTATCTCTCCACGTCCTTTACAATGCTTGTAGTTTTCTGTTTTTTTAATAGTGGCCATTCTATTAGGTGTGAAATGATATCTCATTGCAGCTTTGATTTGCATTTCCCTAATAGCCAGTGATGTTGAACATTTTTTCATATGTTTTTTTTTTCACCATTTGTATTTCTTCTTTAGAAAGATGTTTATTCAGGTCTTGTCTTTTTATTTTTGAGTTCTAGGGTGTCTTTATATATCATGAATATTAGACCCTTGTCAAATGTGTGATTTCCAAATATTTTTTCCCATTGAGTAGGCTGCCTTTTTATCCCCTTCACAAAGTACTGTGAGATGCAAAAGTGTCTAATTTTGAGGAGGCCCTATTTATCTATTTTTTCTTTTGTTGCTCGTGCTTTGGGGTAAGGTTTAAGAGACCCTCACCTACTACAAAGTCTTGTAGATGTTTCCCTACATTATCTTCTAGGAGTTTTATGGTCCTGGCTTTTACATTTAGACCTTTGATCCACTTTGAGTTAATTCTTATATAGGGAGTGAGATGGGAGTCCTCTTCATTCTTCTGGTTATGGTATCCAGTTCTCCTAGCACCATTTGTTGAAGAGACTATTCTGTCCAGGAAAATTAGACTTGGTAAGCTTGTCAAAAATCAGTTGACCATAGAGGTGAGGGTCTATTTCTGAACTCTTAATTCTATTCCATTGATCAATGTGTCTATCTTTATGCCAACATCATGCTGTTTTGACCACTATAGCTTTATAATACACTTCAAGGTCAGGAAGCATGAGTCCTCTGACTTCACTCTTCTTTTTTAGGATGTTTTTTGGCTATTTGGGACTCCTTTCCCTTCCAAATAAATTTGGTAATTGACTTTTCTATTTCTGTAAAGTAGGCTATTGGAATTTTGATTAATATTGCTTTGAATCTATAAATCAGTTTGGGTAGAATTGATATCTTCACAATGTTTAGTCTTACAATCCATGAACATGGAATGTTCTTCCATTTGTTTAAGATTTCTTTGATTTCTTTTAGCAATGTTTTATAGTTTTCGGAATACAGATCCTTTACATTCCTGGTTAAATTAATTCCTTGATATTTGAGTCTTTTTGTTGCCATTGTAAATAGAATTTTTTTCTTGATTTCCCCCTCAGCTTGCTCATTACTAGCATATAGAAACATTACTGATTTTTGCATGTTGAACTTGTATCTTGCCACTTTGCTGAACTCAAAGCAAGTAGCTTTGTTGTGGATACTTCAGAATTTTCTAAATTCAGGATCATGTTGTCTGTGAATAGTGAGAGTTTTACTTCCTCTCTTCCAATATGGATGTCTTTTATTTATTTTTCTCACTAATTGCTCTAGCTAGAATTTCTAGCACAATGTTGAATAACAGTGGTGACAATGGGCATCCTCATCTTGATTCTGACCTTAAAGGGAAAGCTTTCAACCTCTCACCATTGAGTGCAATGTTGGTTGTGAGATTTTCATATAAGCTCTTTATTATGTTGAGGAACTTTCCTTCTATACCTATCTTTTGAAGTGTTTTTATCAAGAAAGGATGATAAATTTTGTCAAATGTTTTTTCTGCATCAATCAAGATGATTATGTTGTTTTTTTTCCCTTTGATTTGTTAATGTGGTATATTATGTTAATTGATTTTCTTATGTTGAACCAACCACCTTTGCATATCAGGAATAAAACCCACTTGAGTGTGGTGTATAATTCGTTTAAAATGCTGATGGATTTGATTTACAAGTATTTTGTTGAGAATTTTTGCATCTATGTTCATTAGAGATATTGGTCTTTAATTTTCTTGTATCTTCATCTGGCTTTGGTATTAGGGTAATGTTGGCTTCATAAAATGTGTTGGGTAGTTTTCCTTCCTTTTCAATTTTTTGGAAGAGTTTAAATTAATTCCTCTCGAAATGTTTGGTAGAATTCACCTGTGAAGCCATCTGGTCTGGACTTTTCTTTGTTGGAAGACTTTTGATGACTGATTGAATCTCTTCACTTGTGATTGGTTTGTTGAGTTCTTGTATTTCTTGTAGAGTCATTGTAGGTTGTTTGTGCATTTCTAGAAATTTGTTCATTTCATCTCAATAGATATGTTAAAAATAAAAGTCTGGTATGTCCAGAGCTGTTGGACGCCTTGTGAGAGTGTGGGTTGATTTTAAAGACACTCTAAAGTCAATTTTGCCCTCCATTGATTACATATGGATGTACATCGGTCTTGAAGTGGGAAGGTCCAGGTTCTGAACACATGAGAACTCGCTTATATATTAAACTTTCAGGAAGTGTAATATACCTCGATTTTAAATGTAACAACTTGTCATGGACACATCAAGGTCTTCTAGAAAAGCAGCTTAATTAGAATGCTCACACTCTAATTTTGGATGCTGCTATGCTGCTTTGCCTTGCTGTACAATGCACTGATTTATGAATGTTTTTAAAGCACTACACACTTGAAACATGTTTCTAAAAGGATATGATGGATGAGGGGGGATTGTGGGAATATGGCCAATGGGGTAGACAGATAAAGCTTAGCTCTTACTAAAACAGCTGAGAGGGAGTCTAGGGCTGCCTTGGCGACCTGCTTATGGGTACAGCAGACCAGGACACTGCTTCACAACTAACATAAGAGTCGGGGACAGAGAGGAGGAAGCCGAAACACCAAACTGTGAGTTATTGATCCTCCTTGTCACCGGGAGAGGCTCCTCTCCCCCATTCTTGAGATATCAGATGAGGCTAAAACTCCTGGCAAATAATATCTAAGAGGAGAACAGACTTCTTCCTCCCTGCCAGCACCTCTAGATATATAGAGAGTGGGGGCAGGGCGGGGGGGAGCAGGAGGCTGCAGTGCTCTGGATCATCTAGGAGGGTGCTAAAAAGAAAAGCAAGCAGGGGAATTTACATCAGAAAGGAAGCAGAGATAATAGAGAGGGAATCGGATAGGTTTCTGAAAAGTCTTGCTAACCTAAGAAGGCACATTAGCTCCGTGGAAGAGCTCCTGCCTAGAATATACAAGGTCTGTGGTTTGATTTCTGGCTCCTCTCTGAGAAGCAACACAAGGTTATGAAGTATCCAATGAAACTTTATGACAGGGAACATATTGACATCCACTTTGTATTAGCTTTTATTGGATCTCTTATTTTAAAAAAATAAAAGAGGTTCTTTTTTCACTTTCCTTATTTTACTCAGTAAAACCTGGCTTAAAACCTTCAGTGGACAGGCTGCAGGGTGATTACAGCAACTGCCTGAGAAGATCACTAGGGGTCCAAGAGAAAAGGCGTTTTTCCATGTTTATCTTGACTTTTTGATCCTTTATCTGCCTTCTTCCTTTTTTTCTTAAAAAACAAAAACAAAACCCCAAAAAACCAAGTAGCTGCTATCTTGATTTCTTGTTGTATTTTCCCTTTGTTCCTCTGTTTTTTTTCTCTCTTTCTTTTATTTCCCATTTTTCCTACCTATGCTATATCTTTTCCCTCCTTCATCCTTATATTTTCTGTTTTCTCTTGCTGTTCTTTCTTTCCACCTCTTTGGACTTGGTCCTCAATTTTTCCTGTATTCATTTCTCTCTCTCTCCTACTTTCTCTGTGTTTATTTTCTCATTTTTAAAATATTTTTTCCTTTCTTTCCTTCTCTCTTCTACTTTTTCTTTTCCCCTCTTCTCATCATTCTGGACTTTTAATTAATTCTATATTTTTCTCCATTCTGTTTTGTGTTTCATTGTTTCTATTCCACTTTTCTAATATTCTCCTGTACTTCTTACTCGGGTCAATTATTCAATTGCCTATATCTTGTATAGCCCTTCTCCTACCTTTTACTATGATCACTACTATTACTCATTCTCTCCTCCGATCTCTTCCTATTTCTCTGGTACTAACACTTTTTTTCAAGAGAACATAGACAATGGCAAGGAAATAGAATAAGAGGAGTGAAGGGTCAAAGTGACACCTTACCATACTCAAAAACAGCAAAATAAAATCATAGAGCAGAGAGAGAAGTCTATGAACTGAAGAAACACACCAAGATAAACAAATGACTAGATACCAATAAAAAAATACAAGCCATACTAAGAAACAGGAAGACATGGCCCAGTCCAATGAACAAACAAAAAACCAAGTGGAGATGCAGAAAATGGAACAACGAATCAGAGCTGTCCAAACAAATATCATGAATCAACTTAATGAAGTGAAGGAAGAGATTAAGAATATTAAGAAGACATTGGGAGAACATACTGAAGGAATTGCAAACATACGTAAAAAGATAATGGATATGATGGTGACGAATGGCACAATCCGAGAAATCAAAAATACAATGGGAAAAAATACAATGGAAGTACACAACAGCAGATTTGAACAGGTAGAGGAAAGAGTCAGTGATGTGGGAGACAGTACATCTGAAATCAAACAGATAATAGAATGGATAGATAGGGATTCAGGGACTTGAACAACAACATGAAATGCACAAACATATGCATTATAGGCATCCAGAGGGAGAAGAGAAAGGAAAGGGGATGGCAGGAGTGTTGGAGGAAATAACGGCTGAAAACTTCCTAACCCTATTGAAGGAGATGGATGTACATATCTAAGAAGTGCAGCACACCCCAAACAGTATAAATATTAACAAGCCTATTCTAAGACATATACTTGTCAAATTGTCCAGTGCTCAAGACAAAGACAGAATACTGAAAGCAGCAAGAGAAAAGAGAATCATCACATACAAGGGAAGCTCGATAAGATTAACTACTGATTTCTCATCAGTAGTCATACCGCAGAGGCAAGAAGGCAGTGGTATGACATAGTTAAGGTGCTAAGGGAAAAAACTTCAAACCAAGAATTCTCTATCCAGCAAAACTGGCATTCAAAAATGAGGGAGAGTTCAAAAATTTCACAAACAGAATCTAAGAGAGTATGTATATTAGTCAGCCAAAGGGGTGCTGATGCAAAATACCTGAAATCTGTTGGCTTTTATAAAGGGTATTTATTTGGTGTAGAAGCTTACAGTTACAAGGCCATAAAGCATAAGTTACTTCCCTTACCAGTCTATTGCCATCTGTTGGAGCAAGATAGCTGCCGACATTCAGCCTTCCTCTTCCTCTTAATGCTCCTTGGTCAGGCTCTCTAGGCTTTGTCTTTCTCCCTGGGACTTGAATCTCTGGGCTCAGCTGCTTGCTCTCTCCACAAGGCCAGCTGTAGACTATCAGGTGAATGGCTCATGTCTTTTCCTGTGGCCTTCTCTCCTTCCTCACAACCAAGCTCCTCTGTGTGCTTACTTCCCAGGGCTACAGCTCAAAAACTCCAACATCAAAACTTCAACTCCCTTCTCTGTGGTGCAGTTTCTCTGCGAGTCCTTGCCCACCAAGAAGGTGGGGATTCAATGTCCTACTAATGTGGCCCAATCAAAGCCTTAATTATTATTTAATCAAGTAAAAGCAAAACCTCTGAATCCAATATAATCTAATATGCCCAGAGGAAAAGACCATTTCACAAACAGAATCCAATATCTATTTTTGGAATTCATAAGTAATACCAAACTGCTGCAGTATGTTAATAGGAAGCCTGCACTTCAAGAAATACTAAAGGGAGTTCTGCAGGTTGAAAGGAAAAAACAAGAGAGAGAGAGTTGGAGGACAGTGTAAGAACAACTAAAAAGACAAAAAGAGTAATAAAAACAATATATGACATACATAAACCCAAATAAAATATGGCTAAGCTAAGTAATACATGACAATAATAACATTGAATGTTAATGGACTAAACTCACCAGTCAAGAGACATAGAATGGTAGCATGGATAAGGAAATATGACCCATCTATATGCTGTGTACAAGAAACCCACCTTAGACCCAGGGATTCAAGAAGTGTGAAAGTGATTGGTTGGAAAACAATTTTATAAGCAAATAATAACCAAAAAAGGGTGGGAGTAGCTATACTAATATAGGACAAAATACACTTTAAATGCAAAACTATTGTAAGAGACAAAGACGGACACTATATATTTAAAAAAGGGGTAATCTTTCAAGAAGAAAGAACAATCATAAACATTTATGCACCTAACCAGGGCACCTCAAAATACATGAGGCAAACACTGGAAAAACTAAGTGGAGAAATAGATGCCTCTACAATTATAGTGGGGGACTTTAATACACCATTATCACCATTAGACAGAACATCTCAACAGAGAATCAATAAAGAAACAAAGACTTTGAATAATACATTAGAGGATCTGGACCTAAAAGGCATATACAACACTATACCCAAATACAGCAGGATATACATTCTTCTCACATGCACATGGATATTCTCCAAGCTAGACCACATGCTAGGCCACAGAACAATTCTCAATGAATTCAGAAAGATTGAAATTATACAAAGTAACTTCTCTGACCACAGTGGAATGAAGCTGGAAATCAGTAAGGGCCAGAGAACCAGATTAGGCACAAAGATATGGAAGTTAAACAATACACTCTTAGACAAACAGTGGGTCAAGGAGGAAATCTCAAAAGAAATCAGTAATTACCTAGAAACAAATGAAAATGACAACACAACATATCAAAACCTATGGGACACAGGAAAAGTGGTACTGAGAGAGAAATTCATAGCCATAAATGCATATATCAAAAAAGAAGTGAAAAAACAAAGACAAATGAAAAAAAGAAGAAGAAGAAGAAAGAGCTAAAATCAAAGACCTAACTGCACACCTGGAAGAATCAGAAAAAGAAGAACAAACTAACCCCAAAGGAAGTAGAAAGAAGGAAATAACAAAGATTAGAGCAGAACTAAATGAAATAAAAAATAAGAAAGCACTAGAAAAAATAAACAAAACCAAAAGCTGGTTCTTTGAGAAGATCAATAAAATTGACAAACCATTAGCTAGGCTAATGGAGATGCAAAAGAGAGAAGAGGCAAATACACAAAATAAAAAATGAGGAAGGGAATATCACCAGTGACCCCCACAGAAATAGAGTATCATAAGAGGGTACTTTGAAAAAGTATATGCCAACAAGATGGACAATTTAGGGGAAATGGACAAATTCCTAGAAACACACAAGCAGCCTACACTGATGAAAGAAGAAACTGATGAGATCAACAGACCAATCACAAGTAGTGAGATAGAATCAGTCATCAAAAACCTCCCAACTAGAGAGTTTAAGCTATAATGTAAACTATAATCCCCACTTAGTGGCAGTGCCCCAAAATGTGTTCATCAGTTGTAACAAATGTGCCACGCTAATGAAGGATGCTGTTAATGTGGGAGAGTGTGGGAGGGGTGGGGAGTGGGGCATGTTGGAATCCTCTGTACTTTTTGTGTAACATTTATGTAATCTAAGTATCTTTTTAAAAAAATGCTCTAATATTGATGGAAGTGATGAATGCACAATTCTGTGATTATAACATGTGCCATTGATTGCACATTTTCGGTAAATTGTATGGTTTATGAACAAGAAATATAATTGGGTGGGCTGGGAAAAAAATACACCAAATGTAAGATATGGACTATAGTTAGTAGTAATACTTTGATGAAGCTCTTTCATAATTTGTTACAAATGTTTCACAACAATACAAGATATTGGTGGTGGGGTAAGGTATGGGAGCTCTGTATGATATTATGCATGTACTTTTTCTACACATGTATTGTTTATGTATATATTCATGTATGAGTGATATACTTAAAATATATATATAAACCCATAACCATGAAAAACAAAACAAAACAAAACACCTCCCAACTAAGGAGAGCCCAGGACCAGATGGCTTCACAGGTGAATTCTACCAAACATTCCGGAAAGAACTAACACCAATCCTGCTTAAACTCTTCCAAAAAATAGAAGTGGAAGGAACATCGCCCAACTCATTCTATGAAGCCAATATCACCCTAACACCAAAGCCAAACAATGATGCCACAAGAAAGGAAAACTATAGACCAATCTCCCTAATGAAACCAAATGCTAAAATCCTCAACAAAATACTTGCTAATCATATTCAACAACACATGATACGAATTATACACCATGACTACAGGGGCTTTATCCCTGGTATGCAAGGATGGTTCAATATAAGAAAATCAATCAGTGTTATACACCACAAAAACAGACTGAAAGAAAAAAATCACATAATCATCTTTATAGATGCAGAAAAAGCATTTGACACAATGCAGCACCATTTCCTGATAAAAACACTACAAAAGATAGGAATAGAAGGAACTTCCTCAACATGATAAAAGGTATATATGAGGGGAAGCGGATGTGGCTCAATCAGTAGGGCTCCCGTTTACCATATGGGAGGCCCTGGGTTCGATTCCCGGGGCCTTCTGGTGAAGGCAAGCCGGCCCACGCGGCGTGGTGAGCTGATGCAGCAGGACAACCCAGCAAGGGGAGACAAGCAGATACAGAAAAATGCACAGCAAATGGACACAGTGAGCACAAGCAGCAAGGGGGAGGATAAATGAATAAGTAAATAAAATCTTAAAAAATAAAAAAAGGTATATATGAAAAACCCACAGTGAACATCATATACAATGGTGAAATCCTAAAAGCTTTCCCTCTAAGATCAGGAAATAGACATGGATGACCACTATCACCACTCCTATTTAACATTGTATTAGAAGTACTTGCTCGAGCACTTAGGCAAGAAAAAGATATAAAAGTCATCCAAATTGGAAAGGAAGAAGTAAAAACTCCACTATTTGCAGACGACATGATCTTATACATAGAAAGCCCTGAGAAATCTACAACAAAGCTTCTAGAGCTTATAAATGAATTCAGTAAAATTGCAGGTTATAAGATCAATGCACAAAAATCAGTAGCATTTCTGTACACCAAAAACGAACAATCTGAGGAGGAAATCAGGAAAAAAATACCATTTACAATAGCAACTAAAAGAATCAAATACCTAGGAATAAATTTAACTAAAGATGTAAATGACTTATATGCAGAAAATTACATAACACTGTTAAAAGAAATAAAAAAGATTTAAATAAATGGAAGAATATTCCCTGTTCATGGATAGAGAGACTAAACATCATTAAGATGTCTATCCTACCCAAACAGATATACAGATTTAACGCAATCCCAATAAAAATCAACACAGCATTTTTTACTGAATTGGAAAAACTAACTATGAAATATATTTGGAAGGGCAAGAGGCCCTGAATAGCTAAGACATATTGAAAAGGAAAAATGAAATTGGAGGAATCACACATACTAAGGAACCGAGAGTGCCTACAACTGCAAGCAGAAGTGTGGGATCAAATTCCCCCTCAATTAGTGGTGGAGTGGGCATCACCATCCCAGAGTCCTCAGGATTGGGAAATGAACTATGGACTAAAATAAACTTACTAGTATTCTACTATAGACTACTTGTGATTCTAGCAATGGAAGAAATACCATTGTTGTAGAGGCAATGACTCATGGATGTTCTGGGGTTAGGGAGAGGGAAAAACAGGTGTAATAGGGGACCATTTTCAGGACTTGGGAATAATCTGAATGACATTACAATGACAGATACAGGCCATTATATATTTGGCCATAACCTATAAAGTCGAATGGAAGAGAGTTGAAACGACAACGTAAACTATAATCCATGCTTAGTGGCAATGCTCCAAAATGTGCTCTCATCAGTTGCAATGAATGTACCACACTGATGAAAGATGTTGCTAATGTGGGAAGGTGTGGGGAGCGGGGCATATGGGAATCCCATATAATTCTCTGTAATACTTATGTAATTGATGTATGCTTTCAAAAAAAAAAAAAAAGTGGGGAAAAAAAGGATATGATGAGAATTAAGACCTTCCCCTACCTTTTGTCGATTGTCCAAGATTTTAAGAATGTTATTCCTCTCAAAATCCTATCCTGAGTTTTTACTAAATCAACTTCATTGAGGCATACTTTACATGTAACAAATTGTCCCCATTTTAAGTATCCAGCTTGGTGAGTTTTTGAAAAATACATACACATGTATTACTTACCATCATGTTGCTCAATCAAGCTAGAGAACATTTCCATCACTCCGAAAAGATCTTTGATGCTGATGGTTGATTGGGTTATGTACCCCAGAATAAAATCTTAATTCCATTCTTGTGGGTGGGAACCCACTGTAAATAGGACCTTACAAAGATGTTATTTTTAGTTAAGGTGTGTCCAACTGTGCTGGTTAGACTAATGTGTCAACTTGGCCAGATAATGGTGCCCAGTTGTTTGATCAAGCAAGCACTGGGCTAATTGTAATACAAAGGCATTTCATGGACTTTAACCATCAGTGAATTGATTGCATGGATGGTTGATTACATCTACAATCAACTGAGGAGATGGCCTTCAGCAATGAGTGACATCTCATCCAATCAGTTGAAGGCCTTAAAAAGAGAAGTGATTTCAGCATTCAGGGAGAGAATTCCCAGCTCTACTTCAGACAGCTAGGGTCTCCTGGGGAACTCATCTAGGACCTTCATCAGAGTCCCTGGTTTGCAGCTTGCCCTTAAGATTGGGGAATGAACAATGGACTAAAGTAGACATTATTATTCTGTATATACTAGTATTATCCCAGCAATGGATGAGCTTTTATCATTGATATAAAGACAGTGGTCACCAGAGGCGAGGGAGAGGGAAGAATAGGTATAACATGGGGTCATTTTCAAGACATTGGAATTGTGCTGCATGACATTGCAATGACAGCTACAGGCCATTATACATTTTGTTATAACCTATAAAATTGTGCAGGGCAGAATGTAAACCATAATGTAAACTATAGTCCATGGTTAGTAACAATGCTTCAATATGTGCTCATCAATTGTAACAAATATACCACACTAATGAAAGATGTTGTTAATGTGGGAAAGTGGTGGAGCGGGAGAGGGTGGGGCATATGGGAATCCCCTAAATTTTTAATGTAACATTTTTTTAATCTAAAGTTTCTTTAAAAAAAAAAAAGGAGGTCTGAGTCTCATAGAGCTATGGTGTTGGCTAATGGATCATAGGGGACCTAGAAGTGAAATAGATGGGCAGTCTCTTAAATTCCTACTTGATCTGGGTGATAGGTTGATTCTATTGGACCACTTCCATCATGGAAAGGGCAGCGATTTGTTCTAACTGGAAGAGACACATACTCCAGATGTGGGTCTGCCTTCCCTGCATGCAATGCTTCTTCCAAAATCACCATCCATGGACTTACCAAATGTCTTATCCACTGCCATGGTATTCCACACAGCATTGCTTCTGATCAAGGAACCCACTTCACAGCAAATGATGTACAAGAATGGGTACATGCTCATGGAATTTGCTGGTCTTACCATGTGACCATCATCCTGAAGCAGCTGCATTGATAGAACAGTGGAATGGCCTTTTTCAGACTCAATTACGGCACCAACTAGGTGGCAATACCTTGCAGGGCTGGGGCAATGTTCTCCAGGAGGCTGTGTATGCTCTAAATCAGCATCCACTCTATGGTGCTGTTTTTCCCATAGCCAGGATTTATGGGTCCAGGAATCAAGGGGTGGAAATGGGAGCGGCACCACTCACTATTACCCCTAGTGATCCACTAGGAAAATTTTTTCTTCTTGTTCCTGCAAACTTAAGTTCTGCTGGTCTAAAGATCTTAGTTCAAAAGGATGAGGGCTTCCACCAGGGAACACAACAATGATTCCATTGAAATGGAAGTTAAGACTGCCACCTGGCCACTTTGGGCTCCTCATGCCTCTGAATCAAGAGGAAAATAAGGGAATTACTGTACTGGCTGGGGTGGTTGATCCTGATTATCAAGGGGAAATAGGTCTGCAACTACACAACGAAGGCAAAGAATAATTTGCCTAGAAATACAGGAGATGCCCAAGGGCATCTGTTAGTACTACCATGCCCTGTGGTTAAAATCAATGGAAAACTGCAACAACCCAACCCTGGCAGGACTAACAATGGTGTAGTACCTTCAGGAATGAAGGTTTGGGTCACTCCACCAGGCAAAGAACCACAGCCTAAAGTTGCTGAGGGTAAAGGCACACGGAATGGGTAGTGGAAGAAGGTAGTGATAAATATAAACTGTGTGACCAGTTACAGAAATGAGGACTGTAATGGTCATGAATATTTCTTCCTTGTTTTGTTATGAATATATTTGTATATATACATACAGAAAATATCTTTGTTTTCTTCCCTGTCTTATCTCCTTATCATATGACATCAGTTGTATTAGTTTCATGTTGTAGTATTTAAGGGTGTCGAGTTTAAGAGTGAATATTACCCAAGGACTTGCACCTTATTTTGGGAGAATTTTGTGTGTTTCCAGTTGTATGCAGGATAGTTGAGTACTGTTAGGTGATATATATATATATATATTTGTTATTGTTTTTATTTAGAGATTACGTATGGTTTAAGGTGGTGTGTATAGTTGCCAAATTGACAAAGGATGCACTGTGAAGATTAGGTTAAAGTGTCAGCTTGGCCAGGTAATGGTGCCCAGGTGTTTGGTCAAGCAAGCCCTGGGCTAAATGTAATACAAGGACATTTCATCAACTTTAATCATCAGTGAATTGATTGCATGGATGGTTGATTACATTTGCAATCAACTGAGATTGCTGTTAGCAATGAGTGAGACCTCATTCAATCAGTTGAAGGCCTTAAAAGGAGAAGTGACTTCAGCATTCAGGGAGAGAATTTCCATCTCTATTTCAGACAGCCAGCATCTCCTGGGAAACTCATCAAGGACCTTCATCGGAGTCCCTGATTTGCAGCCTGCCCTATGGAATTTGGATTTGCTCATTCCCATGGTTGCGTGAGACAATTTTATAAAATCTCATACACTATTTACAGATATCTCCTGTTGGTTCTGTTTCCCTAGAGAACCCTCACAAACACACCACTGAATCAGGATGGGTCTTATAAAAGAGAAAGTCCCGAGGAGGAGCTGGAAATCAGAAGTGAATGGAACCCGGAAGAGAAAGGAAAGGACATCGCCATGTGATGGGAAAGCCAAGAAATCCAAGGCCTGCCGGCAGGCCTGAATGCTACTCCCAGTCCTGGGAGGAGGCACGCCTTCCAGCCTCCGAAACCAGGAGCTAATAAGCTCCTGTTGTTTAAGTCAACACACAGTGTGGAATTTGGTAGAGCAGCCAGGAAACCCACACAATGCCCCTTCCCAGGCACTCGCCCTGTGGGCAATTATCCTGCTTGAGAAGAAACACTTGAAGACAAAAGGGTTTTTTCTCTTCTTACCTATTACCATACCACAACACAATTATATCTGCCTGTCTTGTTGCTCCACAACCTTTAATCCAGCTCAGTACTGGATTAAATCACTGAGCTGCTCATTGGCTCTGCTGACTAGGGAGAGGGGAATTTGCCTTGTTTTTTATTTTGCTCTTTTTATTCAATGACTTCTCACTCCTCTGCCTCTGAAATCCCCTCCCTTCCTCCCTTCCTCCTTTTTGCCTCCCCCCCTCCCTCTCTCCCTTTCTTCCCTCTGCTGACTATCTGCTACAAGCCATGGGACTGTCAGGCATCCTGCTTCCACCTGCTAAAAAAAATCAATGCCTATTGCTATGGGGAAGTAAGGGCACAATGGGACACCCAGCAGGAGTTGCTGGGAACAACTGTCTGGGGAAGAGACACTGGTGATGGGCACCTGAAGGACAGTATTAGTGAGTCAGTCAGCTAGTTCCAGAATATCTTTATTGAGGGCTGTGGGCTGGGCACAGTGTAGCTGCTCATGATTCTGAAAGGTGAGTAGGACAGACGTGGACCTGCTCTCCGGGGGTGCGTGACATTGTGGAGTTAGCCCGGCTGGGCTGGGAGCGGCGGGAGAATGTTCTAGGCAGACGGAGCCTGTGTGAGGACACCTAGGGAAGAGGAAATGTGGCCTCTCACTTGGCTGTGTAGAACGGTGACCAAATCCCTCATCAGGATCTTGAAAGGCAAAGAAATGCTGAAGGTAGGAGCCACATCTCAATCACTGGCAAATCATTTCTTCTGTCTTTCTCAGCAAAGTAGCTGTGATTGAAGTGACCTTTCATGAATGCAGCTAGGACAGCTGAAGAAAATGAGGTGTGTGAGAATAAAATCTCTCTTCCTGATGGCCATGTCACTTTTGGTGACTCACAAGAGTGAGAATTTTGGATGTGAATTAAAGATTGCCAGGAGGGGCGGCACACTCGAAATCATTCCCTACGTAGCCTGCTTTAGGATCAGACTGTCAGAAGATAGGGGAAGAAAGCAGGTGTTTCTTATTTATTTATATACTAGCTTGTTCCCAAATAATTTCAAGGTAAATTATTTATGCGGTTTCCACCTCTGAATTGTTGCCTCTTAAAAATGTCACTTGATACGCACTTTCAATATTATATCAAAGTAAACATGCCACAGGGTTCTGCACATGCTAAGTATGGCCCCCTGCAGCTGCCCATTCATTCTCAGCTCTAACATGCCCACATAGCAGATTTCATCCCCTCTAATATTTGATAAAATGTATTGACTTGATAGTGATTTCTGTATATTTCACCTAAAATTATAACTCTGAAAACTGCAAATCTCCTGTGCTCATTAATTCACATGTCATTCTGGAAATAGAAAATTCTAAATGCTTGCTGAAGGCAAATCAATTTTTATAACCTGAGTATGAATAGTTACAGGAAATGTTGTGCTCCTCTCATCAATCTGATTTGGCATAAATTTTGAGGGGCTGATTTTCATTTCTTAGATGGCCCTAATCTGCTTAACATCAGATCACAAATGTCTTCCATCAAAACCCGTTTGAAAAATACATTCGATTAATGGCAAAGGAAGCATTCTGCCTGATTCCGCCTGTTTTGCACCTGTCGTTTTGCATTTGGCTGAGCGGCTCTCGCTAGCAGGGCCAGAAAAGAAACGGGTGAGGCCCAGTCCGTTCATGATCTGGTGCCTAATCGCATGCAGTATGGGCTCCAGAATTCCGGCTGGCTGAGGCTGCCGCGTGAACTGTCACAGGTAGTTTGTCACGAGGGAGGATGCTCCCTGGCTTCTGATTTCTGCTCTAAGGACCTGCTGGAAATGGGACCTTCGCTGGAAATGTCCCATTAGGTGAGTGGACCCACTGGAAGTCTGAGTTCGCTGACAACACATTTCTGATTTACTTCGGGGATATATTTCTGGCCATTAAGAAATTGGATCCTGGGCCAGCTTGCATCTCAATCCAGTCTGCTCACCAGCGATCTCTTAGTTATTCAAAACAATGATACGTTTCTATTCGGAAATATTTCCCTCTTCCCCCCACGTGCCCAATTAGCGAATCTGCCCTTTAATTTGCTCAGTAATCAGATTCCACCAACCTGATTGAAGTGCGAATTTTCTAACATTTTTCTTTCTCTTCCTTCCTTCCTTCCTTCCTTCCTTCCTTCCTTCCTTCCTTCCTCCCTCCCTCCCTCCCTCCCTCCCTCCCTCCCTCCCTCCCTTCCTTCCTTCTTTCTTTCTTTCTTTCTTTCTTTTTTAAGATTAGGGGGCCTGAGTAGTTTCATAAGGCAGAGAAGAAGCAAGAATGTTCTTTACTCAAAAATAGCTGATACTCCATCCTGCCTCCGCAGCAGCAGGACAGAACTGCCCTGGACAAAATGCTGCTGCTTTGAAATAGAGAGCAGAAGCACTGCAAATAACCCTGCCAAAGCTTCCGTTGTCGGCTGCCTTTAATTCACATCTAAATAGATAGCGTAGTCCTCTATAATTATAATATGGAAATATCTCTGAACAAAATAGATGACGTTTTTGGCAAATGCCTGGGAAGGAGTGGTGTCAGTCGAGTCATCGGAGTTCGTTTGAAGCAGCAGCGTCAGCGCGGCCAGGCTGTGCTCAGTGTTTGGGGACAGAGGTAAATATCCGCAATCCGTGCACTCCTTTGATTTCTTCTTTTAGTGCCTGATTCACCATCTGGTGCTGCTGGACGGTTCTCTTCTCCTTAGATTCTTCTGATTCAATTTTGATTTCATACATCGCCCCACAGCCTCCTGAAATGTCGGTGACTTTTGATGGTTGTAGCTCGAGGGAACTTTTCTTTGAGAATCTGGGTCACTTTGAGCTCCCCCTCAGTCTGGGAGGCAAACATCCAATGCCTGGAGTGGAGAAGAGGAAGCCCGCGGATCCCGCGGAGCAGAGGCACTGCTGCGGCCGGGCCCCGTGCCGCCATGCCCGGCCGACGGTGCCCCTTTAAATATGTTATGTTTCTAACATATTTAAATCTTAAACACATATGGCTTTTGGGGAGTGGGTAAAGCTCAGTGGCTGAGCACCTGCTTAGCATGTACGCGGTCCCAGGTTCAATCTCTGGTACCTTCTTAAAGAAAACAAACAAAATAAACAAGCAAAAATATATGGCTTTAAAACAGGCAGACATTCTTGGGAAATGACAGGATGGCACTACTCATAAAAGGGGATAAAGTAGCATGTGAATTTTCATGGCAAAATGCCTAGTGACTCTTGACCAAGGTGGATGTCACTTGCTAGATTCAGCAAATAAAGGACTAGGTTGTGTGGGCTGGCACGTGAAGTTCACGCCCCTACCTCCCTTGGGAAAGTGCTGCCTGAGATGCCAACGGAAGACATACGGACAGATTTTCTGAACATGACTGGGCTTACTACCTTAGCATCTTGTGTGGACAACTTTTCTAGCAGAAAACTCTGTCAATTAAAAATCAAAAACGTTTTTGTTTGGTGGAGTTGCATGTGCCTAGGATGTTCATTGCAGAATTCTCTACCGGTGAAAAGGAAATACTGAGACTTCTGATTTTAGTTTATTCACTTTCCCCTTTTCTAAGTGATGTGCTTTGGTGGACCGTCTGTACACCACAGCAAAGCATCAGGAGTTTCTAAACTCAAAATGACTGCAGAATTCAAAGGGTTCACCAATTAAGCCTTAGAAAAAAAATGACAGAGAGCTTCTCAATAAAGAGCATATTGTGCCAATTTATTATAGAATGCAGTTAAAAAAATATTTTGAGGTTAGCCTCTCCAGTTTAAAAGCACTTAACTAGAAACACTTGGACAGCTATGCAATGGTCTCTCTCACCTGCTTCACCCTCCACGGAGAACCGTAAACAGGGTTTTGAGAACATTCAATTTCATGATATGAACCACCAAGGAATTTAATGCAAACATACTTGTTTCTTAAAGAAAGCCATCTTCCAAATTTCCAAAGCATGCATTGTTACTTGGCATTAGGTATTTCAAAATGACAAAACATTGTTATGGTATTGTAAGGCTAAAATATAACACCTATTTACCAGACATATGCATTTCAACTAGAAAAAAATTACAAATGCTAACCTAGTGTGACAATTCCATCAGGAATTAATGGGGAAAGGCACTGCATCCCTCTCATGTCACCACACACCGACTATCCACTTTACATGCTTTGAACTTGAGTCCTGTTAAACATTTTAACAGCATTTTCTACAACATACAATTCACAAGTAAGTTAATACATCTTACACAATTCTTCACTGCCCTATTTTTCACCCAAGTGTACAACAGTTATGAATATATGCTATCAGCTTTATTTACACGTTTATTTTGGTGTTTTAGTGGGGGTAAAAGCCAACCATCTCAACTGACAGTTCCCAAAAAGGTATTTGGCTATGATTCATGTGTATAAACTACCATATAAAAGAAACAAATGAAACCTCTGTCCAACCCAAAATGCCTAAACTAAAACTTCTCACCCACTAAAAGTTGGCAGTGAAACTGCTATTCTCTGAATTTCATAACCTAAACTCTACATAGGAATTTCAGATGAACTTTTGCAAAGCCCAAGTTACATGTTGCACCAGGTAGGATGCTGAGTGGATGTAACCCAGGTAGAAAATGTGTGCTGTTGAAGAGAAAGTCTTGAATCTGGAAGGGTGATTCACTTTTCACATGCTTCCTAGCTTTCCCAGAGATGTAAAACAACAATGGTGTGACTATATAGGAACAAAGGTTAGTTTTGAAAACCAGTAAGATACATGCACAAACATCAGAACACGAGGGAAACAGATGGAAATGAGGCGCTACGATTCCCACCCTCGCAGGTGTTGTCGTAACGACCTCTCTGCACCCGACACCTTGCGTGGTGCCTCTTCCACCAGTGGAGAATCTACACTGCCGGCTGATTAGGAACAGAAAACTCTCCCCCAACCTGCTGATCAGCCTGCCCTCGGCGAAAGGGAACCACCCACCAGAAAAGAACAAGTATGAAACACCACCGTAACCGGTTTTCTCAAGATGTTTCCAAATGTCCCTGTGCGATCACCACAAGCTCAGTGGTGGGCCCAGGACACCCCCGAGTGCCGTGAACATTGACTGATGTGCAGCAGTAGAACAAGGAGACAAAGCCTCGGTTCTCTTCTGAGCAACATGAACTGGGACTTCTGCCACAACGGCCGCAGCTGCCACCTCCTACGGTGGGTGCAGCCACTTCCACAGTAAAAGGTTTGTCCCTGTGAGCAGGATTTGGAATACTTCTCTGTTCGGGCGCCGGCTCAGCTCAGGTGGATGGGTGTGTACTCCGGCCTTCTGGTCTGGATGATTTTGGGTTTGGGTCTCTTCATTCTTTCCATCTCGTCGTCCTCTTCAGCCTCTTGATCGCTCTCGCAGACGTGGACTACCACGCTGGGCGTGGTCGCTGTCGCTGCGTGTAATTCATACTTTTCTCCTAGGGAAGGAAAATCAGGGCAGGGTAACTTGGGTAAGTCCTCGAGAGCCGAAAAGCAAGAGAAAACAGAAAAGCATGTGGGGGTCTTGGGCCAAGTTTCTGCGTATGTTCCATGGGGATTACGAGACTCAGCTGGACGCATTCTGGACCATTAGGAAAAAGATAAATTACCACGGCGTAGGAGTCTGCGGACAGTCAAATGCACGTGACGGGAATGGAACACATTTTTTAAATTACACTGAACGTGCCCACCAGGCATCCTAAACTGCCCACAGGCCTCTCCCTCTGCCAGCACATCCCAGAGGGTGGGTGGGTGAGGTGCATCCGTTCAGGAAAAAGATGCAGCATGAAAAAACACTTTGGAAACAGCACGTCCTGCATCTGCCTTGTGAGTGCCGGCTGCAATGCACAGTCACTCCAGGGCTCGGGAGACGCGGAGGTCCTGGCGCAGATGCAGGAGCGACTGCGCCTAACAAGTGCTCTGACAACACCTTGACTGCGGCACCCTGTTTGATATAACGGCCATGACCCACCCCTGAGCCCGGGAATGCCCCTCCTGCTGCTCTGTGTCCTCCTGAGTTTTACCAGCTCTGCTCAGTAGAGTCCAGGCCGATCGGCTCTGGCCAGGGCGGGCTGAACTTTCTGGAACTGAAAACCCTGGAGAACCTGAGCAAAGAACAGGGTGTCACCCAGCTCTAGGAAGAGTCTTTAACTCGGGTGCTGCTAGGAGGCAGATAGCAGGGCGGTCGAGAGCGCAGGCTCCGCGCCAGCCGGCCCGACTTCTAAGTGGGCAGGCCACTTTGCCTTCCTAGTTTCCTCCAGGAAAATGGGGTGATGATGGCACTAACCTCACTGGCCTAATGACACGAGGGGATGCGTGCAGAGCTTTGGTTCAGACTCTCAGTACTTGCCCTCGCATGTGACCTGGTCTTGGGATGTTTTCAAGGAGAGCCTGGCCTGGCAGCCAGGGCTGGGGGTGGCGGAATCGCCAGGGACTTAAACAGGGGTTGGCCCGCAGGGGGTTTTCCTCCAGGGCTTTGTGCACGGAACTTCTCGGCAGTTCCGGGTCAGGAGGAGGCCCCTCTCTGACCGCTGTGTGCTCCGAAGGGAAGCAGCAGCCCAGGGGGGTGTCCTGCCTCTTCCTAAATGTGGGAGGTCTCTTGCTCATAGAAAGAAGGCTGCCTTTCCTCTTACCATGTGAGACTGGAATGTTCTTGTAACTGCATTGGAAAAGGTGCAAGAGCCTCTGTGCTCTCCCTCATGGGGAGATGGACAGAGGCTCAGAGAGCTCACTCTCAAGACAAGGGAATTCACCATTTGATCGAGATCCTCATTACAAATCCTTATCCATCTACCCATCAGGCAAAATCCAGAAAAGTTCAGGGTTGAGGACCCTTTTTGCAAAATCTTTGCTGTCCTTTTGGCTGAAAAGCACAACCAAAATGTGGGATATTATTAAAGCTCATGGTTAAGTAAACCAAGGGCACGTTGCTTTTAGTATGTCCATTTTCTAAAAAAACTACTCAAATATGCATTTGGAAAAGGAGTGGCAGATGCTGGGATGCGAAGGATTTCCACTCCTAGCACTTTCCACCTGTTGAAAAGACTGACACCTGTCCCCAGGTGGAGACCCGGGCCCCCTGGAAGCTAACCTAGAGCCCTCTGCTCACAGGCACCGCGGCCAGGGGTGAACAGTCGTGACCTTCATGCCTGATTAGCGGTAAGTAATGTGAGTCTTACTTTATACCACCCTAGGCATTTCCGCTTGGGCAATGTTTTCAGAAATGTGATCTTCTTGGTATGAAACTGTTGATGGTCCAAGAAAATAAAACCTTCAGCCCACGGGAACAGCAGCTTGCTGGTCCCGGAGAAAACAGGAGCCGCTGGTCACAGCGTTGATCCCATTTGTTCCAGGGCGAGGGCAGGACAAAGGGCCCAAACCTCGTTACCCTCCTCGGTTAGGCCAGGCACCACCTACACTGACTTGCTTTTTTAAACCCTAAGTGCTTTCATAGGATGATCTCATCTACAGCTCACAACCTCATGGGAGAACATCCATTTTGTGGAGGAGCCCGAGGCCAGAGTGCCTTCCTCTGGTGCTGGCGCACCCCCAGAGGCCCGGAGCACCCCCTTCCTCCAGCAAGGTCAGGAAGGACGTGCTGCCCATGGGGCAAGGAGGGGAGGGCGGACATGACTGGGCTCTTTGACCCACGGAGCTCCTGCCCTCTCACGTTAAAAAAAAAAGCAGGTGAGATGTGGCTCAATGAACCAAATCACCTGGACCAAAAATGAATTTCTAAAAGCAGGTCTGTTGTCCCTTTCCAAATTCCAACTGGGCGTCCCCACCTGGCACAATGGGATCTGAAGGCCAAGCTCTAGTCACCCCCACAGCTGTGCTCAGCAGGTGAGGGGCTGGCTTCACCCGGCGCCTGCCAGGACCAGCTTTGGCCCCTCTCAGAGGCCCTCCCTATGGGATGAGGTGAAGGCAGCCCGCACACACCTGGCATGAGTCCCAGTGATACAGAGGACACACACCAATAGAGAAAATTCACAAACACACTTGCATAGACTCATGTGAGATGATGAGACCCATGGGGGCACTGCCACACCTGGTGCCAGAGCAAGTGTCTGTCTGTGCCTTGGGCCTCTGGCATGGGTCCTCCCCGCCATGCCGCCCCCACCCGCAGGCCTGGCTGCCCTCCTCCCTGCTGCACACCTCCCACCCCCACCCCCCACCTGGGAGCAGCCTTACCTGGCCCCAGCTTGGAGATAGCGTATAAAAGGTCATAATTAATGACGGGCGTGGCATCTTCCACTTGTTTCCAACCAACAGGTGGAGAGGCAGGAGGGGAGATCAAAAACTGCTTGTCTGGATTTGGCGGAGCCAGGTGTGAGCTGCCTATGTGTAGAGTCTGAGGAGAGAAAGAAAGAGATGCCAGTGTTCCACGCAGGGAGAATGGCCGTGCCGCCACAGCGCTTACTGACAGCCTGGGAAGGGCAGGTGTGAAAGGGAGTAGGTCCAGGTGGCAGGCAGGTGGGAGTCGAGGGTGACTCTTGCGACAACTGAGGGGGAGGTGAAGGGACGCCTGACCTCTAGCTCCAGGACACACATGTTTACAGCCCCTCCTGGGGCCCTGGGACTCACAGGCATTGGGACTGCAAGAGTCACAGAAAACTACAGAGACGATTTCACCATGAATGGAAAATCCAAAGTCTCTGCAGTCGAGGTCAGAAGGCACTTCTTCCAGCTCCTCATGCTGCCAAGACATTGACCGAAGCTCCAGAAGGCCAAGTGACCGCTCCGAGAGGACAGATTTTTTTCAGGGGGGGCAAAGCCGGGTTGGGGGTCTCAGCACTCGGGCCCCACCATGCCCCAAAGCTACACCACCCACCAGCAGTGCTCTGCACTTTTTTCTGCCTCCAGGGATACCAAATGTGATGCAGAAAAAGATCCTGCTTTCCAGGAGGTTAAAAAAATAATATGGAACAATAACTTACGCTCCCAGTTTGGTCTTAAAAATTGAGGCTGTGATTAGGAGGCTGTCCAGAGAGAAGGGACAGCAAGATCTTATCAGCAGTTGTCTGGGTGGCAGGGTTAGAAGTGCTTTTTATTGATTTTTCTTTCTACTTCTAATGTGTTTTCCCCAATTTTCGCCATGAACATGCATTGCTTTTATAATCAGGGGAAAAAAGCCGACCAAGTAATTATTCCCATAAAACCTCACCCAACGCAGAAAAGAGCATCGTCCCAGAGGAGGCCTGAAAGGACAGACGCCCATGGACACAAGGTCAAAGCCGGCCCAACCCGCGCCGGCCGCCAGGGGGCGGGGCAGCACAGCGTGCTGTAACTTCTACTGCGAGATGCCGGCAAGGGTGCGCTCCTGCCTTGACTAGAGAAAGGCGTTTCGGCTCTCTGGAATCAAGTCAGAAGAGCTCTCACCCTCCCGCAGGAAGCTCTCTACAGGGTCTGCTCCTGCCCCTGTGGGCGGCTGGCTTGAAAGGGCCAGCGGCACCTCTCCCCTCCCACTGCCAATCCCACTGGCCTGTTACATCATCCAATGGAACTTGGGGGCCTACCTTGACAGGGGTCACCTATCAGCTAAGGTCCCGGGAGGAGGATCCCAGGGCACGGGTTCCTGTGGCATCTAGATGCTACCTTTCTGCTTAGCGCAGTTTTGTTTTGTTTTCAGGCGGGGGCTGGCAGGCCTGTGTTGGTCCCCGACTCTTTTGCAGACTTCTCCTTTCACAGAGCTGAGCGGTACCTGGGTCTCTGCCAAGTGCCTGCTGAGAGCCCGCATGGAGCGAGAGCCCTAGCTCAGGCTGAGGCAGGCCAGGAGCCCGCACCCTCCAGCACATTCTCTCTGAAAGCCAGCTGCCCACATCTTAGGGCTCTGAAGCAGCCCTGGTCCCCGAGAGTGCACTCACAAGCTCACAGAGCGAGCACAAAAGGCTTCCTTCCCCTTGCCTGGCACCAAGCATTACTCAACCCATTTTCGAGGTTGCCTTCAGGTATACCTTGTCCTTTGCTTAAAATAGGCGAGACGCTGAAATTTTAGAGTATGAATTTTGCCTTTCCCAAGAGGAATTCTTGGCATTTGAACAGATGAAACAATAAAAGCGATGTGTGGAAGCTGCTTGCAGAAGGAGGGAGGAGCTCACACGGCCACAAAGCCCACTCACCTGAGCAAAGTACAGCTTCATTTCCTTTCCAAGGAACTCGGTCTTGTGCAGCTGGAGCCTCGCATCTGCTGCAGATAAAGGGTTGCTGAAGTTTATTCTGACTCGTTTGAAGCTCTTAAAATACTGAAAGGTGATATCCTTGTCATATGTCCGAAAGAGGGATTCAAACTTGGCCTGAAAAATTGCAATAAAAATAAAAGGAGTTAGAATTTACCTGTATCTGAGCTTCGGCCAGACAATCTCATTACATGTCTCATTGAGGGGGTGAATTATCAGACATTTCCAGAACTCCTAAGTACTTTCTTAGAGAAGACAGATAATCAGCCCTTCTCTGAGGAAATGCTGTACTTTCTGCCCTTTAAGTCCTAATGCAGGTGACTTTATAAGGAAGTCAGAAGTACAGTGACTAAACTTCATTTCAGAAGCAAAGCAATGATCAACACAAACACTTTTTTTTTTAGGAGGTACCGGGGATTGAACCCAGGACCTTGTACATGGGAAGCAGGTCCTCAAACAGTGAGCTACACCTGCTCCCCAACACTTAAACACTTTTTATAGAAACATTCTTTTTAAAGTCAAACGCTCATTCTCTAAGGAGGTACAGTTTAGGAGACTTGTTACCCTCTGGTTGACCCCAGTCCAGGTGGACTGAAGTCATGCCCCCTTTTCCAGCTCACTTAGGAAAGTCACAAACTCCCTGGGATTCCTTCCTTAAAATGAGCCTTATCAGCTCTAAAAATTCTCATCAACAATCCTCAGCTGGATATTGCCCAAATAAAGACAAAAGCACTTCTTTAGGGCTTAAAAGCACTGCAGCTAATTTGGAAAAAAAAAATTAGAATTGAAAAACAAAGTTAATAAAAGGCCTTTTTATTTCTTAACGTAAAGGAATGGTTTTAAAAATGCACTCGTTGTTTTTTTAATTCTCCAAAATAATACTGGTTTGAAAGCTAATGTACTGCAAATGGACTCATCTCTGTAAGCTGGCTTTGAGATGTGTATATATCCAACTCTAGCATTGTGAAGATTAAAGAAAATTATGACATACCATACATACATTTTTAGAAGGAGACACCAAAGTTCAATGAATTACAAGCTTAGGTTTAGGAAACAGCTCAGTCTCCTCCCTGAAAAGCCCTGGCAAAAGCCCCCTGGGCTGGGTCCAGGGTGAGGGGTGCCTGGGAGGGCCACTGCAATTCCTCAGGAGTCCAACTGGACATGGAGGGAGGGGGCAATTTTGAAGGGTCAAGGAGGACGGCATGGGCTTGAGCCGCCGTGTCTCTAGAGTTTACCCCATGCTAAACACTTTGGACGGGCGCTGGAACCCACGTGAAAGGCAGAGGGGCTGCTGAGAGTCTGCAGACGAGGAGGGAGCGCTCCCCGAGAGGAGGACATGTTCTAGAAGGTTCCCAGCTAGAAAGCAGGGAGGGAATGATGGCTGCAGACTGGTCAGCTCTGGCCCCAGCCCCCGGGGGCTGCCTGTTTCTGCGGGGCAGGCTTTGGAGGGGGGGTGCTGAGGGCCCACAAACCTGCCCTCCTCGCAGCTCCCTGGTTTTTTCTCTTTAGCTTGTGAAAATTTCCTGTGACCTCCCCGTGAGGGCTGGGCATAGCGGGTGTGTGACATCCTATTCTCACCTGGCTGCCCGATGCTTTTCGCCCTCCACCTCCCCCGATCCCTAGGCAGGTTTCTAGCCTGAGGGTGTGCTTGGTAAATTGGGAATTTCGCCTGACCTCGACAACAGGCGTTCTGACCGACTGCGGTTTTCGAGTTATGATTCAGAATTGAGGAGAGGTGACTATGATGAGTATTTTTAGAATACAAGTCAGGACTCAGGACCAGGACGCAAGAGGTGTTACGTGTATGTTAAATCCACATTGCTATTTTAGACGATTGTAACAAATCACTGATATCTACGTACGATAGTAGTTGGATGGCAGCTCCACTTAATGAAAAAAAAATGACCACGTTTACTCACATAAGTCTAACATGAAAGACCTTGACACTGAGTCTTTTACACGTAGAGGCAGAGTGGGTACTCTACGAGCACTGCAGCCCTGGCACCAAGCATCACACAGAATCAGGGAGTTAGATGTGATTTAAAAAAAAAAAGAAAACTTCACACATCCCAATGTGACTTTGGTTATACAGCATATAACACATACACCCCCATCCCATCCCAAGCAGAGCACATGAAACAGGATTCGTTCACGTACAATATTACAATGGTATTCAAGTTCAATCTGATAGCTGGGTAGCTATGGAAAAATCTTACATTTAAATCAAAATATGCAGTGATAAAATGACCAATAATCTTAAATGTCATCAATGAGAGCTGCTTCCCAGAAGGCACTCTTATCCCACTTAAACGATTTATCCAGTTTTTTTTTTTTTTTTCGGAGTACAGCTGCATCTTCTCCAGCTAGAAAAGTCTGAAAACTGGGGGGACAAGCCCTTGTAACTGCTGGCAAAGCGCACAACATTTACTTCCTAAGTAAAATCAAATTATTCTGAAAAGGCCGCCCTCAGAATACTTCCAACCTACACAGAATGAAAAACAGACAAGGTAAAGTTCTGCCTTATTATGTGGACAAGGGACCGGGAGCTTTTCAAATATTGAGAACTTCAGAAATTCCTTCCCAGTTCCTCAGGCAATCGCGTTTGATTTTTAAGGCTACTCTGGATTGATTTCAAACCCCCCAAACCCACAAGAAAGCCGCATACCCCCCAATAGTTCAATTAACGGTCCGAATTTAGCGTAATGCTTTGAAATGCTCAAAAACCACATTATATTAGAAGCCTTACCCTGGTTTCACTTTCGCTGAAGATATCAGTGTTTGCCACACAGGCAATCAAGGAGCTAAAACTGTAGTTAAAAGTTCTAAAATGCATCTTGCCTTCTCACAGTGAAAGCACCAGGGACCTGCGCAGTCAAGTCCCAAGCGAGCCTCTGTAGGTTCTTTCTGGAGCCAGCGTTTATAAAGCAACGAGGGCCAGCCCCTTGGGGAAAAAAGCGTGGCTTCTAGAGCATCCTGTTTGGACAGCAAATTCCTGAGTCAAGTCCTGCATGCTTGCAGGCAGACTGGGACAAAGTCTAAGTTTCTCCTGGAAAGAGGTGACGTCAACACCTTAGTCATTTTCCCTATGCTAATTAACTGCCTTTGGGAGGATGGAAAAAACAGCTGAGGTTTGCTTGGCAGCTGCTTTATCAAGCCCTCTTGCGGCATAGTTTCCACTGGTAGTAATTCCATTCAGCACTCAGACAACATGCTCCTCCTGAATGGGACGACTCTCCTTGAGATGGAAAATGTTACAGCAGAACAGGGACAGAGGTCCAAGGCAGTAAACAGCAATTAGCCTCCAGGGGAATTTCAAGGCTTTTGGGCAGCCTGGAAACTAAAGTCTTGATCAGCTTGATCCTTGTAATTTCCTGAAAAACTCCAGCTAGTTTCAAATTGGGGCATTAGAGAAAACATTTTGAAATCTGTCTTGGTCAATGAATTCTGTTTTTAAAAGAAAAAAAGTGGAATTGATTTTGAAATGTAGTCTTTTCTAATTGAACTTTCAATCCCTGCTTGTTAATATTATGGGGTGGTGGGAAGTGACCCTAAAGCAAACCTGGGGTTCTCCTTTGAAAGCTGGATTATTGCAATTTGAGAATGAGGAGTATGCAACACCTTGATCATTTTCTAATGGCTACTTAATGCAGGCAAAGGTTCTAAAACACTTTAAAGAACCCAGTCTCTGAACAGGAGAAAAAGAATCATTCAGAGGCCCTGCTTAGAGACTCAGTGTTCTTTTATAAAATAGTCCAAGAAGAAGAAACAGAATGTACATTATGATTGAAAAGTCGGGGCAGCTGGTCTTTTCAGGTGAGACACCCAGTCTGGAGAAGCACACGGGGTTGAGATGAGAGGATCGAGCTGTGTTCTCTTTCAAAACATTGCGACTCTTTAAAAGTCTAAGCAACTTACCAGCTTAGCTCCCTGGGGCAGTCTGGGCTCGAGGCCCTCTGCACTCTCCTCAATTTCATCATAACCTAAAAACGCTCAAGTTATTTTATTTTAATAATAATTAAAAAAAAATTTTTTTTAAAGATACTTAGATTACATAAATGTTACACAAAAATTGTAGGGATTCCCATATGCCCCACCTCCCACTCCTCCCACAACCTCCCACATAAACATCCTTCACTAGTGTGGCACATCACCTGCAATGGATATACACATCTTGGGGCATTGCCACTAAGCATGGACCATAGTTCACACTGTAGACCATGCTCTCTCACACACAGTTCTGCATGCTATATGATGATATAAAATGGCCTATATCTGTCATTGCAATGTCACTCAGGATAATTCCCAAGTCCCGAAAAAGCCCCTGTATTACAACTGCTTTTCCCTCTCCATGCCCCTAAAGCGTCCGGTGGGCACTGGCTCCACATTAATGTTGTAATTACTTCCATTGCGTGAATCACAATATGTCTATAACAGAATACCAGTAAGTCCACTCTAGCCCATAGCTCTCCCCCCAATCCTGAGGAGTCTGGGATGGTGATGTCCACTCCACCTCCAGGTGAGAGGGGGCTTATATCTCATGGATACGATGGATGGGATTATCCTGCCTGCAGCTGCGGACTCTCTCCATTCCCTGGGATGGCCATTGTCCATCATCATCTCCCCACCAGGTGTCCAGGGTGAGTCTATTGAGCTGTCGAGTAGAAGTTGCAGCTGCACCGAGATTCTGGGCCCAGCTGGCACATGGACAGTCCAAAGACTCTGGTCTCTGGAAGTACACCTACAAACTCCAGCATCACATATAGGTTTGAATAGAAGGAACAGATGGACCATGTGCAGGGAAGACATATTTGGGTCCAACTCTGTCACTCTTAGGAGCAAGGATTCCAAAGTAGGGCCCACTGATAAGGCACAAAACTCTGGGGCTATCCGCCCTGATATAGGACCTGGGTGTCTGCAGAGCCCCCAGGAGCCCCTCTGTTTGAGGTGTATTCACATTGGAAGCCTATGAGGTCCTACTGAGATGTGCATAAGCATTACTTCTGGGATGACCTCCTGACTCACTTTGAAGTCTCTTAGCCATATGAACTCATTTGTCTTTACCTTTTCCCCATTTTATTCAAGTTCTTTTTCCAGTTGTATTGCCTGTTGGCACTTGTTAGTAATCCCTTGTTGCCAGGGAGGCTCATCCCTGGGAGTCATGTCCCACGCTGGGAGAAAGGTAATGCATTCATATGCTGAGTTTGGCTTAGAGAGAGGCCACATTTGAGCAACAAGGAGGCTCTCAAGAGGCAACCCTTAGTCACCCAATAACAATAGGCTAAGTTTCAATTTCGAGAGCAAAGACTCATACGGCTAGTCATCAATAACAAGAGCCCATCAGTGGATCATCCTCCTTAGCCAGACACTGCCCCTGCACTTGGAGGCCTGTTGCTACTCCCTTGGAGAATATGGCAGAGCTCTCCAGGATGGGAAGTCAGTATTCTCTCCTTTATTGAGTGGTTCTCCACCCACTTGTGACCATGCCCCATGAGCATTTGAGCATTTGAAAAAGGCAATATGTCAAAAAAAAATTTTTTTTTTAATTTAAAAAGTTTTTTCTCATTTTTTTGAATAACCCAATCCTTTAATTTTATTTTTATTTTTATTTTTTTTTAAGTTTTCATGTATTTTATCTCTTACATTTAAACATCATTATTATTCATTTTCCTATTAATTGTATTTGGCTATTGTATTGACTTCATCTTTAAAGAAGCTTTGGATCACAGAAGGGTTACAACTGGGGCAGGAGAGGATCGTTGGTGGGGGGTGTCAGGGATGAGGGGTGCATGGGAGGAAGTTCACCTGAACATACAAGTTATTTTAAAAACCATTCTCTAGGGGCATGCGGTGACAGCTCTTAAGCCTCTCAAAGTTAAGTGGAAACACCAGCCCCTTTTATTAAAGCAGTTTTATTGAGATATATTCATATACCATACAATGCATCCAAGGTGTACAATCAATGGCTTTTAGTAGAATCACAGTTGTGCATTCATCACAACAGTTTTAGAACATTTTCATTATTCCAAAAAGAAAAACCCCATACCCCTTAACAGTCACCTCTCAATCCCTCTATCCTTCCCCATTCCTACATGACCACTAACCTAGTTCTGTTTCTACAGATTGATTTATATTTATATTTTATACAAATGGAATCGTAATCTGTGTAGTACTTTGGGTCTAGTTTCTTTCACTTAGCATAATGGTTTTTTGAAAAATTCTTGTAACTTTTTTTTTAATTAGAGAAGTTGTAGGTTTACAAAAAAGTCATGTAAAATTTTTTTCATGTCCATAAAGCCCCCTATTGTTGAACTTTGGTTCCGTGTGGTACCTTTGTTACAGTTGATGAAAGAAATTAAAATATTACTGGTAACTGGAGCCCATAGTTTGCATTAAATGTATTTTTCCCATATACCACCCTATTATTAACACCTTGTAATAGTGACGTACTTCTGTCATAGTTCATGAAAGAACATTCCTGTATTTATACTCTCAACCAGTCATCGTCCACCACAGGGTTCACTGTGCTATACAGTCCCATGTTTTATCCCTAGCTTTCCTTCTAGTAAAACCCACTTTTAAGCTTCTAAAAGTTAAATGGAATCCTACCATTCACGTTTAAAAATTAACTTCAAAGAATCATTCAGTCAGCTAATAATTAAAAAGAACATATGCTATAGGAAAAAAACAAACAAACCAGAGCATGCGTCCCTCCAAAAAAGAGAAGCCAAGTCTTCTTGGAGGAGCATGCATTGCTTAATCTCAATGCACTGTGACTTGCTGCCAACTGTAGAGTTAGGTAAGAAACCGGTTCTGGTGTTTGCTTTGCCAAATTACCCATAACTCCCAACCAGAAAAGATCTAAATGTACGTATTCTTTAAAAAAAAAAAAAAAAAGAACTCTGGGAACAATATGGTTTGCATCAACCCCCAAGAGAAACTGGTCATATTGGCTCGTGCTGCAGAAGGAACGCACTGGCCTAGAACAAGCTGCATTTTCAGTGCAGGGAGGCAAAAGCAGAGTTTGGTGGTTATGAATGGGCGAAGGGAGAAAAGGGGGACAGAGGGAGGAGGCCAGGACCTTCTCTGCAATGTCCTCCCCCCACGCCAGCCCCTTGCCTCCTTGTCTTTCTCTTGACGTCCACCTTGGTGACAGAGTCAAAGGGTGATCACAGGAGGAAGAAGAGGCTAACTGCACTTCTTTTTGAATCATAATATGATGTTACCGATTCACTTTTTGGGGGGCAAAGTTGGAACATTTCTGTTCATCTGAGAAAACAGTACTGAACTCGACCAAATCTACAGTTTTGGTTTCATTAGAGGGATGAAAAAAATAGAATAGCAAGGTATTTGAAAACTGTTAAACTGTCTTTGCTCATAGAAATGATAGATCTTTCACTAGGTTGCCAAGAGCCTAAGAAAACGTGTAATTCTGTGTCTGCCTTTGAATGATTTTAGGCTCCATCTGAATCAAATTTAGTGAATGTGAGCATTTCCATTTTTAGCTCAGGAACAGGGGTGAGGCTCGGATGGATGCTATCTGGCAAAAATCACCTGTCCCAGAACCCCAGGGCAAGGGACACGGCACCTGAGGCTTCCTCAGCTGCAAAGCAAGAGGTGGTGAGCAGACTAGTGTTTGCAAACTGTGTCATCCTGAATGACACGGCTCCTTAGCGGAGCTCAGTGCCCCAGATGGCCAAGGGGGCAGAGCACTGGGCGTCCTGGGACACCTGGCCCCCAAGCCAGAGGTAACACTGCCTTGAGCTCATCTCAACGTCCCTCCATCTGCTAACCCGCCGGTTAATGGCGTCTGTTTTTTGACCACATGAGTTATACACGAACTTCAATTTCTAAACCACCTAAGTGTTAGAATATAATTTGTAAAAAGCCATGTTTCCCCTTCAGAGAATAAAAATTTATCCAAAGCAAGTATAGAAAAAAAGTCAACTTTCCTGCTTGATATTTCTTGGTGGTTGGAAGACAAGTACATTCTTGATTCTTGCACGCTCATCAGATTGAAGGGATTTGAAAAAGGAGTGACCACAACAGTATCTTATTAGAACTCTTGAGAAGCATACTAAAAAAATTGCCCTCAAAAAGAGTGAAACTGAAACCAGAAGTTAAAAGAGAAATAGATTAAAAAATTGTTTCAGGGAAACGGATGTGGCTCAAGAAGTTCGGTATCCGTCTACCATATGGAGAGACCGGGGTTCGATCCCCGGGACCTCCTGGTAAAAAAAAAAAAAAAAAATTGTTTCAGTCAACGCGAAGCTTCGAGAGAACTAAGAGGTTTCACATTTCTTCTATTCACATTATAAAACTCATAAATGAATCTCTTTAACCTGCATTTGCCTCCTCTGGCTTCACAGTTAGAGCATATTTTCATTAAGAACTTTCTATTTTCAGTGAGGAAAAATTGAGGTTTATGTTGAATTCCGTTGTTCCCATTACAGCATTCCTAAGGCATAGCTGGGATTACCTCAGCACTTCCATTATAAACCCCAGGAGTTCACAAATGGGACAAGAATGTGCCATGTGCCTGGCAGCTGTGGATTCAAAATGGACTGGCCAGGGAGAGCTTTGCCTTTGCTGGGCAAACCTGCACTGGGCAAAGGGGGATCTCTTGTGAAGGAAAAGGACACACTGGATTCAGATAAGGGGTGGCACTGCATTCTCTTCAAGGCGAATGAAACTTACATTTTATTTGAAAGGTTAGCTTCAGAGAGAATGGGGTCATTTTATTATTCCTTAATGTTTGTAGCCCCTCCCTCTGTTATGGGGGGGGGCCTTCGTTCCCCCACCTAAATGACTACACACACAAGACACTGCTGGCTTACCCAGCTCTATCGTTTTCTAGCTGAAGTTATTTGAGCAGCGTGTCCTTCTCCTCAGTTTGTAAAACAGGTTAACATGACATTCAGAATTGTGGTGGAGTGACCCATCTGAGGGGGGCAAAGAGCCTGAAACACAGTCGATGGTGGCCATGCTAGCTGTGCTTCTCTTTCCCAACTCACTGATAAGGATACCGAGGTTCCGAGGGGCACGCTGTTTCATATAGCCAGGACTGCTCCGTGCTCCTCCTGCTGAGCTCTGCCCACCTCCTGGCAGTGTCCTGTGGTTCTGCATGGGGAGCTCCGGTCTCTCAGTCCCTCGGGCTGAGGCTCCAGGGCATCTTGGAAGGCTTCCCCTCCTAGGGAGCCAGGTCCAGGGTAAGTTCTCCAGTTCACACTCCCACCACACCACCTCAGGCAGCCCTCCAAGAAGCTGCAATAGCTTTCTAACCTCGCTGTGGTCAATTCCTTAGTGCTCAAAATCAGGTTGTACATATCCCCAACATAGAACTTCCCAGAGGGGGCGGATGTGGCTCAAATGGTTGGATGTCCGTCTGCCATATGGAGGGACCTGGGTTCGATCCCCGGGACCTCCCGGTAAAATAAAAAACACATATATAGAAGGCGCATGGGCTGCCAGGCTCTGTGTGCTGGTGAGCCGCCAGGCCCCGGGAGCCATGCAGCAAGATGGTGACGCAACAAGAGAGAGACGCAGGAGAGAGACAAGACGAGATGCTCTGAAAGCTCCGGAAGCCAGGAGCTGAGGTGGCGCAGGCGGCAGAATACCTGTCTCCTACATGGGAAGTCTCCAGGATCGAATCCTGGTGAAGACTGGAGGAGGAGGATGACAAGAGATAGCAGGAAACAGACACAGAGAATTGCCCAGCGAATGGACATAAAACAGCAAATGGGGAAGGGGGTGGTTAAAATGGATAAAGTAAATAAATAAATCTTTAAAAAAAAAAAAACAAAACTTCCCAGAGCCAAGCTTGGATCACATTCCTCTCTGGCTATGAAAACTTCAGTGGCTTTCCACTGCTCCTTAGGCTGAGGACAAAGGCTTTTGCTTAGTAGCCATCCACCCATTCATTCATCCATCCACTCATTCATTAGTTTGTTCTCCTAAGTACTGTTCTAGGTAGTGAGGATTCATCAATGAACAAAACAGACAAATATCCCTGCCTTCATGGAGCTTACATTCTAGATGGGGAGAGAGACAATAAACAAGAAAAATGAGTAAAATATATCCTATGTATAGCACCTGATGAGTGCTGGGAATAAAGCAGAAAGAAGAGCTAGGAAAAGCTGGGAAGGGGGCATGCTGAAAGTTTAGAAAGATGATCTGGGAGCATCCCTGAGAGATGATGTTTGAATACAGGGAGACCTGTGGGATATGGGGGGGGGGGTGAGCCATGGGATGTTGGGGGAACAGCACTCCAGGCTCAGAGGATAGCAGGTGCAAAGGCCCAGGCTGGCTGTGGAGGAGGGGTGTGGGGGAGTGGCTGGGAATGCACTGGCTTGTATTCTAATGGAGGTGGGAGCCATTGAGGGCTCTGAGCAGAGGGAGGACACATCTGATTTCCACTCTGATCTCTGGAGGGGGCAGAGTGGGGGTGGGTGCCCAGTGAGATGGTGGCTGGAGCAGGCAGGGCAGTGACAGCTCCATGTGCCCTCTGCTAGGCCCATTTCCTTTGCTTCCCTCTGCCGGCTTCTCCCTGGTCTCACCTCGGCCTGTCAAACTCCTACTTATACTTTAAAGCCCATCGCAAATACCAGTCCTCCAGAGGCCTCTGTCATGCCTCAGTGTTCTCTTCCTCCTTTGACCCCGATGACCCCAGGATGTCACCACAGACTCCCTGGCAGAATAGTTAGGTTCTCACCTGGTTCTCTCCCTACTCTGGTGAAAGCTTCGCGAGGACAACCCTGCTCATTTTGCAGCTCCCAGGCAATGCGGCAGAGGCAGGATATATGTTGGTGGAGGTCACTGACGCGAAAGTCTGGGGAAATGCACCGAGGGCCTGATGCAGGCTCCGAGCCAGGACTCGGACACTCAAGTCTGAAGGTTGTCCTTTGTTTTGTGCAAAGACTGCAGTACTTCTTTTGGTCTTTTGGTCAGGGAAGGAGGCACAGCCTTGGGAAAGGCGCCTGCTTGCAGGCCTCTAGGGAAGCGCTGTGCTCAAGGGCTGTTCGCCTGCTCCTCTGGGGCCAGACACTTGCTTTCCATTTCACTGCTCTGTGGGAGCTCACAGGGGGGCCCAGCGCTAGTCCCAGATAGCACCTTCCATGGGAGACTTGGAGGAGGCACCACGCAGGGTGCTGTGGGTCCTTCTGATAGCTCCTTAGAGCAGGAGCCTCCAAGACAACGCTTTGAGGGTGGGAAGACCACATTCAACGCAATATACGTTCACCTTGTCTTTTTAAAACGTCTGTTTTTAGGATATGTTTTATAAAGTGCCCAGTGTCTAGATGAGCTGGTATGGAATTCACAAATAAAATGCCTTTATTGGCAGATATCCTCCAAAATCTTTTCCTAAAGAGGCTCACAAGCAAAAAAGTTTGAAGCCCCTTTGTTTAAACAGTAGTGTGATTAAATTCCCAATTTTCTTTTGACTCCTACATGATGATTAGGTATAAAAAAGAGAACAGCAGAAATATCCTTTTTTTTTTTTTTTTAATGTCTTTAAAGGAATTTATGCTTCTGTTCATATTTAATGACAATTGGGGAATAGGCTAGTGGGTAGAGACAGATTTGGGTTCAGGAACTGTCTGCTTTTTGTACCACTTTATTACTGATAACATCTGCTTGGCCACAGGGAGGGGGCCACCATTTAAAAGAAAATGTGGTGCAAAGCTGATAACCAGATGTGTCTATCCTTGGATTTTCTGATGGGCTTCCAGGATTCCAACCAAAACCCTCTGGAGAAAACAGGCCAGTACTGATTCTCTGACTACAGAGAAAGAAGACAAAGAATTCTAGATCTTACAAGCCGATCACCTAATGAGTGGGGCAAAGTAGGGAGGAAGAGCAGGTTCAAATTTATGCCCAAAGATAAAGTCCCAGTTCATACAGGATCCCATCTTGTTTGCTAAATTCCTTGTGTGCTTTGAATCCATTAGCTCTCCTCTTGTCACCTCCATCTTTCCTTAATCCAGAAAGGTTAACTACTGCTCTGGAACTTCTTGGAACCACACTGCTTGGAATATTTACGATGAAGAAATAGGCTTAGGCAAACCAAAGCTATACTTAATGACTTGGAAAGCCGGGAGGCAGGCAGGCATGGATTAAATAAGGAACTTTTACTTAGAGATGATAGAGGCCAGGGCTGCCCTAGTTAGTCACTCCTTACTTGCTCTCTTTAGTTGTTTCCTCTCCAGGCTCTCCTTGCTTTGGATACTGATTTTAACTTCTGCTTTATGTCATCCTCAGCCAGGGGCACTGACACAAACTGGCCAAGGACTGGTGCACCGGAATGGGCACCCGAGGCATCCACCGGCACATGGAACCTGTCAGCATGGCTCCAAGCAGCTCTCATAGCCCTAGACTCACTCCCAACAAGTAAAAAATTACGGGTTTAAAGCCGAGGGAAAAGCTTTGTTCCTTTTGTTGCCACATTTCAAAGTCATCTCAAAGGCACTAGTCCCTAGCCAGGACGGGTGTCCCTGCCCTCCCAGCACACTCGGCTCATTGCAGAGGCACCGGTCAGTATGTGGGGACCGACTGGCTAAATGCAGGTAAAAAGTCAAAAGGGGAGAAGGTCCTGGGGGAAAGGGAAAAGAACAGGGCCAAACCGAAAGCGTCTGTGGATAATTAACACCAGGTATAAACTAGTTTCCAGTAACTTTGCTAAGGATAGTTGGTATCCACACCCATTTTAAAACTTAAAGAGTCAGCTCAGAAATCGTTTTTTTGCCAAGTGCTGGGAGAAGAGGAGTGTGTTATATGCCCTTCCCTGCTTCTTCCATATCGGTTGGCAGGCCCTGTTCCAACTGCAGCCACGAAGGACCCACTGGGCCAGGTGGCTGCAGCCGAGCGGCTGTCCCCGGGGAAGCTGATGCTCTCCCAGCACCTGTGCCCACCACCCTGTGGTCTCGCACACGCCCCTTCCTGAGTATGGCGGCTGGCTGACCGACCCCCAAGCACCGGAGTTTCCAGAGTCTGGCTTAATTCCGTAACGCATCAAAACTAGATTTAGTCACAAGCCAGGCATTGCACAAGGTGCTGGGGTCCAGGAGAGGCACTTTCCCCTTCCCGGGGCTCAGGATGTGCTGGCCACATAGTCCACATCAGACCTACACCTGGAGAGCGGGTCCCTCGCTCCCACATAGCCACTCTGCACTGTTTCCTGCTGGACCCAGGCACCACCACAGCGCATTCCAGAATGTGGGTGGCTCCATGGGCATTTGTGGAATGTTCCCTCCCGCTCCCAAAATTACACTGGGATGCAAGTGACTGGGATGGTGGGTGCTGTGGCGGGGTGACCTGGACTCTTCAGCAGTTATGGAGACAGGAGTGACTGGGCCACAGCAGGGAGGCCGCCAGCCTGACCGAGGAGGACACGAAGGCGCCTGCGGCTAATGTGGAGGCAGGAAGGTTCTGCCACTATTAGCACTGGATAGAAAGACAATCTGAAAGAAGACAGATGCAGGCATTTTCAGGGTGAGATTTCTAAGGTAGTTTTTTTAAAAGGCAATTTTGAGAAGACAGCATTCTAAACTGCTCTTATAAAAATCTAGGCTGCAGTTTGGTCAACCCTCTTGTGTTGAAATAACCATTAGGAAGCTGGTGCTGACTTCAATCTTTAAGAAAGCATCTCCGGCAGCCTGTGTCACCCTGGGCTCTTCCTTCCTGGGGGGTGGGGTGGCAGATGCTCCTGGCCCAGAGGTGAAATTATGGGGGCACACAACCGTGGTCAACTGTGTGTCTGTTGAGCCCGCACCCTCACCTCCACCCCCACCAGGCACAAGCCCAAGGTCACAGGCTGGGCTCTGAGGCCAAGGTCTGTTAGGAGGGCTCCTGGGGTCAGTACCTGTGGGAGGGAGGGGGGAAAGAGGATTGGGAAGGGATGGAGAGAGGAGGGAAGGAAAGGGAAGGGAGCAGGTCTGGGCACAGGGAGGGATTCTTCAGATGGGGGGACCCTTCTTGTAGCAAGTAGGCTAGACCTTGCCACTCCCACGCGGGCCAATTTTGGGAGCTGGAATACCCTTAGAAGGGGACAGAACTTGGGTGAGGTGGCTCTCCTCAGCTGAAGTCATCCCAGCTGGGGGTGCAAATCCTTCATTAGTAAGGGACTTAGAAATTGGGTTAGATTCGAAAAGGGTGGCAAAATGACCTGTCCCTGCATTTTCTCATTCCTATCCGATTAAAAAAAAATTTTTTTAAAGGTATTTAGGGAAGGGAATGTCCTCTTCATCCACTAGCACATAGAATAAAATGAAGGATCTGCTGTTTGAACAAATTTCTATGATTGCCTGAATTTTTGCATGGCAGTGGCTAAGTACTATTATTTGTTAATCTGATGTCCTGGATTTGCTGGGAAGTCCTACCTTTGCATAATTTAATTCATTTTTAAAGTAAAAACAACTCATGCAATTCATGGGATTGCATTTTTTATATTTTGGTAAGAACATAAAAATCAATAAATTAAAATGCTAGGCAAAATCTTCTGTTAGAACATACCCTCAAATTCGGGCTGGGGGAATTGTGTATCCATAAATGGAGGGGTAGGGATGGTGCCGTGTGTGGCATGGGGGGGATGCTGCACAGAGATAGGATAAAGGCAACTGTGGTGGACAGACTCTTCCAAAGTTGGTTGCCACAGTATCTCCCATCCCACGTGGTCTTGTAGGACCTTGCCATTACCCCCTTAAGAGGTGGAGTCTATGTCCCCTGCCCTGGAACCTAAGGCCGCTGTGACCGTTTCAACTGATACTGCAGGGTAGAAACATCATGCGACTTCCAAGGTAGGACATAAAAAACGCCATGCTCTTCTGCCTTGTTCTCTTGGGACACTTGCTCTTGGAACCCAGGCACTGTGCTGTCAGGAGGCCCAAGCAGCCCACAGAGGGAAACTGAGGCCTCTGGCCCCAGTCCCTGGCTGAGCTCCCAACTGACAGCCAGCACAACCTGCCAGCTGTGCGAGCGAGGCGAGACGTCTTGGAGTGGATGGTCACTGATGAGCCCGCCTCTTAGGACAGGCTTGTTTTCAGGGAGGAGGGTTGCAGGCAGTCACCCCCCCACCCCCCATCAGTTACTATGCAGTTTAGTCGACAGCAACAGGACCAGGCACACAAGGTGAAAAAGTGTCTGGGAATGCATTCTGGCAGGTGAGCTTCGGAAAAGGAAAAAACAAGCTCTCTTCTTTCAGGCCTTGCCCAAAGTGCGCGTTAGCAAATGACCTTGTCCGTCTCTCTCTTCCTGGAAGGCCTTCAATGGCTCCCTTCCACTTGCTCTTGGGAGGAAATCCTGCAGCTTGCCTGTGAGCTGGCTCCTTCTCCACAGGCCAGCTCGTCCACCATTCCCCTCCCCACTTCCCTAGAGCTCCACGGGTCTGTCTGCAAGTCCCAGGGCCACCATCCGAGCTGTTTTTCTTGGGCTGGGAGCATTTCACACCTCTCTTGGCTGACTCCCACTTTCACAGCCATTTAAAAGTGACTCTTCAGGGAAGCTGCCCCTGGACCCACATGTGGGTGGTTAAATCCTCTCTTTTTCCTTCCTAGCAGGTGTGACAATTGTATTGCACTCAGGGCTGATGTGTTTTTTTTTTAATATCCCGGGCATTCCCTGAGGGCTGGAAAACGACCACACACCCCCTACCTGCCTGCTGCATTTGCACTGAATGAATCAATGAATATCCAAAATATCCACTTAAAGAGAGGAATTTAGAGAGGGAAAAAGAGATATTTGGTACCATTTAAAACTTTAAAACGATTTGGGGAAAATCTGACTTTTGGATTTAGGCTACTTCCCTGTTCCTTTCTTCATTCACCCAGCAAACATTTTCAGAACATCTTCTCTGCCCAGGACTAGCCCCTGGGAGTGACAAGAAGGTAAAGCAGATACCGCCCTGCTCTGGAGATGCGCCCACGTTGGGAAGGAGCAGAAGTCCTGCACGCAGAGGTCTCCTTTAAGTCTCAGCGAAAGGCAGCTTGAGGGACGCACGCCGAGGAAAAGGTGGCCACGAGGGCTGCCAAGGGCTGGCCGGGAGGAAGCCTCTGAAGGCTTTGTGCCGTGAACTTCAAGATCTGTTCTGGGAGCCAGGAAGGCGTTGAGAGAGGGTGGTTTTAGTGTGGCTTCATGCTGCAAAGCTTGGGGTGTCCTTTATTAGTAAAATTGTCTGCCGCAATAAGTGGTGAGAGCTTCCAGGAAAAACTCTCCTGACGCTCATGCCTGCCACTGGGGTGCGGGCTGGACGGGGCGCACCTGCCATGGGGGTGCGGGCTGGACGGGGCGTGCCTGCCACGGGGGTGCGGGCTGGACGGGGAGCACGGGGTGCACCTGCCATGGGGGTGCAGGCTGGACGGGGCGCGCCTGCCATGGGGGTGCGGGCTGGACGGGGCGCGCCTGCCATGGGGGTGCGGGCTTGACGGGGCGCCTGCCATCGGGGTGCGGGCTTGACGGGGCGCCTGCCATCGGGGTGCGGGCTGGACGGGGCGCGCCTGCCATCGGGGTGCGGGCTGGACGGGGAGCATGGGGTGCGCCTGCCATCGGGGTGTGGGCTGGACCCTCCTTCAGCTCAGCGGCTCCACAAACTTCTTAGTGGAACATGCCCTCTCAGAGAAACCAAGCCAAAAGGCAAAAGCAGGGAAAATGTTAAAAAGTGGGTCCAAACCCACCCACGTTTTCATGTCGTCTCATGTTTGCTTCTGGCTATCACGGGGAGATATCAGCCTTGCGCAACGGGCAGTTCCGACTGCCCGGCACTATCACGCACACTTCCGAAGCCCAGGCCAGAGGACACGCTGACCGCCGGCTCAACATTTTCTACCAGTACATTCTGCTAGTGGAGGACATGAGTGTTGGTCTCCCCACTGAAAACTGATTTGAGTCACAACTAAGAAAGTCATTTTAGAAATGAGGAAGTGTATCTCGGGGTCTTTGCGGTTTCTGACGAAAAACTGTTGCAATGTGGGGCAGGGGTGAAAGTAAAACACTTTGAAAAATAGATGTGCACACTCAGGTTTCTCTCCTGAAGAATGAGGGAGTCAAACTAGACGCACAGATCCTTTATACTCCAATGTTTTATGGCCGACAGTTTCGGTGTTTCTCAACAGCTGCACTAGTGGCATTTTGATGACACCCTTTTTCTTTGTGTGGCACAGTCCCTTGCATTTACATGTTAGTCACACTTGTAAATGCCAGCAGCTCCCCCAGGCATTGCTGCCACCCCGTGGACTTTCAACCGCCCCTGGGAGGGACGGTGGTGCACTCGGAGAAGTGAAATTGAGCAGCTTGTGCCAACATCTTAGAGCAGCCCCAGCGCATCAAACATAGACATTTGGTTTCTTACTCAACATGAAAGAAGGACCTTTTTGAACACAAAGCGCCATTAAAGCTGTCATTTCAGACAGGTCCAAAGAAGATATTGATATTGTCCAAATCTTAACTGCTTGGCTGAAAAACACATGAAGAACTGTTGAAGGTGTTAGAGAAAAGGGACGCTCGCTGGGACGCAGAGACTGAGGACTGCAGGCAGGAAGTTTACTGGGAAGCTCTCCCAGACTTCAGCCCACCCTCCCCGCAAGGTGGTGGATATGAATTTATACACAGCCTGGGGCCAAATGGCCAGGGGGGAGTGGGCTGGGAGGTCTTGGGATGGGGGGGGGTGATGGCTCTTATCTGCTCCATTTTGTTTATTCTTGGGAGGGGATGAGCTGCCCCTAGGCTATAGCTTGCTTAATCAGTTAGGTGAGTTATGGCTGGAGGCTGCCTTTCCTCAACCTATGCCACAGGGGCACTGATTCAGGGCCCTATGACCTGTCAATCATTGCAGACCTCCTCAGGGGAAAGCTCTAACAGGACTTCAGTCAATAAAATCCCTAGCTTTGATCACTGCAAGGATGCTAAAAGAAAGTGATTTACTGACATAAATGGCAAACAAATCTTTCTGTGACTTATGAGAAATTCGCTAGAAATCACACCAGGCAAAAATTTACTTTTTTTCCATTAAAGAACAACAACAAAAAGCACCAGGTAACAACCTCTGCCCCAAACATTTCTTACCAGCAGGCTGAGAACTTACTATGAGAAAACAACATAAAAATATTGACTGTATAGTATTTGCTGGAATTTCTTCCTTATCATTAGATCTTTTGAAAATGGAGAAACAATTTGTTGTTGTTTCAAACTAATCGATTCTAACTTAAAATCATTTACTGGTCTAATTGAGCATTACATTATTTGAAAAATCCCAATCATGCTACTAATGTATTGTCAACAAGTGTGTAACTGTAACATTATTTATTTTAGAAGCTGGTACAATGGAGAAAATGAAAGAAAAATGATTGTATCTTAAAAGCAAAATTGTCTTTGTAGTTTGAAGATAAACAGAGTTCTCAAGTAATAATCAAATCATTATACTCTCCAGCTCAGAAAGTAGAAGTCTGAGGGCACAAACAACCTCCACCATACCAGGAACTAAAGAATAGGAGGAAGCAAGCTTTTAATAGCAAGGGGTTTTTCCCTGAGATGTGTGCTTGACAAGAAAAGTTCAATTCCATTTGAGATATGGAAAGATAACATGTTTTTCCCATTAAAAGAGGAAACAGGAAAGGTAGAAGTAGCTTGACCCATAACCATGTCCTATCTGGAAAAAAAAAAGGTGGAGAAAATGATTAGTCATGAGTACATGACATTAAAAATGACTTTTTGGTAAGAGGGGCGTACATACCTGCATGAATAAACGTTGCCCCAAACCTCTACTTTGGGACCCATCCTTTTTAAAAGATCTACACAGTGAGCTTTGTGGGTGGTATTTTCTTTGGAACACAAAGGGTCACAGAAAAACTCCAAGAGGCTGCAGCCCTGCACCCCCACCCCCACCCCCAAACAAAGGAGCAGAGGGATCAGGGAAGAGCTCCCCTTCCCACTGCCTGGGCCCTCAAGGCCTGGGGCAAAGGGCAGGCCATCTCAGCACCACTAAAAGAGCAAGGGGCATTGCCCCTAGAGCCAAGAGAAAGCCTTTCATGGAGACCAGGTGGAAGCCTACTGCTATTTACACACCACTTATTCCCCCTCACTCGTCCCCTTTCTTTACCTGTTCCCGTGCCAGGTACTTGAATGCCTCCTAGGAGAGGTTTCATTTGGAAAAATATAGTCCCAGCAGAACTGGTGAAAAACTGTCATGAAGAGGCCAGGAGAATGAGCTCAGTTAAGCACCTTGCTAATATCACACAGCTTTGGAATCAGGATTTTGCACTAAAATCTGTGGATTCTAAGCCCTTGTTTCTTACTTTGCACTTTGTCATCTTTTTGAAAAGCACTGATTTAAGACACCACATTTTCATTACAATGCACTTTTTACTTCTAAAGCTGCATATGAAATTTATTTTGCTAGTTATGCTGGACGATTAAGAATCTTGGAATGAACTTAATATATTAATAATCCAAACAGGCTGCTTCACGAAATGGTGCACCTTTAATTCTGCAAAAGCTCCTTAATTACCCTTTAAGCCAGGGAAAGTGGACTTTTGCAGCTATAGTTAGCCTATACATGTTCTCAGCGAGGTGGCCGCACTGCACCGTGTTTCCCCCATGGGTTTGAGGGCACTGAGCGAGAATTTAATATTCCTTCATGCTAGCACCTTCTGAACTAGACATTACTAGGCTGACTAATTGACAGATGTAGAGGTTAAAACTGACAGATGTAGAAGTTAATAATAGCTTTCTAAATGATCAGGAATGTTTTCAATTAAAACAGTATTTTTATGGCAGTAAGCAAAATATTTATCACTCTTATCACAATATAGTTAAAGACAAAGATGAAAGAAGTACTATAATGGTATGTAAATTAGATCTCAATAAAGCAGATTTTAAATCCTGTGTTCCTACTTCAAAAATTTCAATATTGCAGAGAATTTAAATCCTGAGATTTAATTTAATTAATTGAGTGTCTTAATACTTTTGATCATTTTTATCCTTTTGAAAACTTGGTCAAAATATTTTTGGACAAGAAATATATAATGTGGAAATCGAAAAACTGCTTGGTTTTAAAAATAATCAAGGCAACAGCACAATCAATCAGACATTTTGTTTTTCCGTGACACACGTTTAAGCCCCAGCTTAAATTCTGTATTGAGGCTGGGCCCTTACCACAGGTGAAGCTCATTTTACAAATTGTTTCAAACTAAGTACCTCCTAAGTTTGGATATAAATAAATTTTTAAAACAGAATCCCTTTATGCAATTGATTAACACTGATCTTTCAGGTGTTCGTCACCTTAATTTTTTTTATTGGTTTTAATTAACAGTGGCTCCCAAACCTTCAACTTGGTGGAGACAAACTGAGCAGGAGTTAGAGCCCCAGACTGGAAGTGAAAAGTCTAAGGTCCTAGCTCAGAATGAGCCCTGATGAATTTGACTCTGGGCATTGTTTGAACTTCTGGTCTCTGTTATCACATGAAGAGAATAAAGAGGTTGGATAGAACAAGTGACATACACTCTTCTAATCCAGGACTGGATGTTTCCTTCTCCTCCTCGTCACTCATCCATTCAAGCAGGACCACGGAGGACAGCATCTGGGGCTCTCCAAGCAGCCGAGGTCCCGGGCACGCATGGCCTGAGCACAACAAGGGAACGGAGAACAACACATTCGAGTAGGAAAGCCAAATATTTGAAGGAGCCCTTTGGTAAAGTGAGAGGCTCTTCTAATGCAATACAGAAGTGAAGAACTTGTAAAATTCCCACCTAATGCTAAATAAATGAAGTGGCGATTATATGCAATCGTTGGTATCGTTATTATTATTTTATTAGTATTTATTATAACTGAAGCGGCAGGGTATGGTTACAGAGCATGGGGTTTGGATATAGGGAACTCAGCTCGAGTCCCAGCTCCATTCCCATTTCCATTATTCCCAAAGCAAGGACAATGAAGCCATTGACTTCCAGGGGTAGTTTTGAGGATTAAAAGAGAAATATATATGAAATGCTTCTTATCATCTGCATTCCACCACACACACGATAATTTAAAATGCTCGGTACATACTGCCTTGAATAAAGCTTTATTATAAATGATTCAAATTTTAATAAAAACCATTCCTATGCAATTTTGTCAGGAAAAATGTTCAAAATAGGATACAATTGGACTTATCCCTTATTTATATGATTTGTAACACTGGATTTTCATATAATGGGTTTTCTTTAAATGAAAAACATCTTTCTCTCTGCTTTGCTGGGTATAATAGTAGTCTCTTCCCCTAAGGACTCAAGATCCTCCTATATTGTTAGAATAAACCAATTATTGTGAAATTTCCCTTTTACTTATGCAGGACAAATATGGTCCACATTTCTGCACGCCACTGTTTTTTATTTCTTCTACATTTATTTCGGGAATTCAAGCAAAGGACTACCGCAGAGTACAAAGCAATTACAAAGAAATGCATGCTTTTCCTCTCTGAGCTTCTTATTGTGGGTAGATTTGGTGATTTTGCTAACTGGCACTGCTGACGAACTGGCCTGTTGTGGTCAAACACCCAGGAAAGGGACTAAGAGGTTTTGTCTGGCGGAGGATGTGACCAAATCACACGTCTGAAGTTCTCCTTCACTGGCCGCCTGTTGCTCCTGCTCTTACTGTGTCCACCCTAGAAGGTGAGAGGAAGACGTGCATCTTTTGGCCAAGGACGAGGCGCCGTGTCTTGCGTGCTTGGCTCGGGTCCTGGCGTGGCTGGCGCCGTGCTCGGCGGCTGGTGGTCCTCTGAGGCACTGGGGGAAGGTAGAGAGCCGGACAGCCAGCAGCTGTGGTCTGGCAGGCTGCGTTCAAAATGTGCAATCTGCCACAAAGGCATTTTCTAGGACTTTACCTATGACTTTATGTAATTACCATTTGTCTTTCTTTTACAGCAGTGCTCATTTTCTAACCTGGCGGTGATCTAGGTGATATTGTGATGATCTGCTTTGGAGTCTGGAAATGCATCTGCTAAGTGAATCACTGTGGTTGCTCAAAATCACTGTGCGTGGTGGGTACCTAAGACCCAGTAATGACAAGTTAGGGAGGCAGACTTAGAAAATTAATACCCTCCCACAGTCAGGGTGGCGCTGGCGACACAGGTTAAAACAGGACTGCACAACATCGCCTTGTCTCCAAGACACATAAAGCAAAATGAGGCTGAACTGGGCTGGCGCCCTGCAGGCGTGCCCGTGGAGGGGTGGGGAAGGCGGAGGACTAGGAGGTCACAGCCTCAACGGCGCACCTTCTTCTGAAACACTTCTGAAGGGAGGTAGGCCCGAAGTAGGTTGCCAAGGTCATCCATCCATCCATCCATCCATTCATCCATCCATCCATCCATCCATCCATTCATCCATCCATCCATTCATTCATTCATCCTTCCCAGGTGCCAGCACCGACTATGCCAGGTGCTGGGCCACAAGGACGACCACGTCACGGTTCCTCAAGGAGCCGACGGCCCCACAGGGGGAACCTGACCACCCGCACTGCGCCCAGAGCTAGGGAACGCAGAACCCAGGTGTAATTCTGCGTCTGTGGTGGCGACAGCTGCAGGGCCACCCGCGGTCAGTGTGCTGGGGCGAGAATGCAGGAAAGCACAGCCGGGGCTCCCGAGCGGCAGAGGCCTACCCTCTGCAGAGGTCTCAGAGGATTTCATACCGGCCTAAACCCTCCGCGCTGCCCGGAAATGTCATTTAGAATATTGTTGTTGTCGTTGCAGTTCTTAGTCCCAGAGTTAAAACTCCAGGCTTGCCGGTTCCACTGAGCTAAAGACAGGACCATTTTAATAGGTGGGAGAAGGGCAGAGTAACCCGAATTGAGGGATATTCATGCCATTTCAGAGCGGCTTTTATGACCTCAAACCTAACAGTACATAATCTGAAATTTGGTCAAACTGAAAATCCTCACATACGGTTTCTGTGGAAGCCGGAGTTCCCATCTACAGTTTGCCTTAATATTTTCAAGGAAAAGTCTCTGGAAGAAAACAACGAGACTGGAATGCAACGACAGCTCCAGTTCACCACACTACAGCACACTCAGCCACCTCTGACCATTCCAAATGCAATGGGGTGTGCAGAGCTCTGCTGTCTCTCTGATGGCAGCCCCACATTCCACATCCGCATCCGGCCATGATCCAATAACAATCGGCAAGGAACTCATTCATACATGCGAAACCACAGAACTCACTGATGTTGATAAAGGAAGACAAGCAACGCTAGGACAATGATTAAACTTAGCCCTTCCAAATGCCACATTCTTGGCAATCCCTTGGAATGGGGTGCTTTTTTTTTTTTTTTAAACAAAAGCCCCAAGGAAAACAGTGGAAAGGCTTTCTGAGGCACCCTCTACACTAAGAGAAACATCAACGATGACTGTATGCCAGTAGTGACTATTTTTACTCTTAACATTCTGAACACTGCTTCTTTTCAAACGGCATAGATGGAAGATCTGCTGGCTGGCTTCTAATTGGAAAAGTTACTGAAATTTACCCTTCCAGAAAATGTCTATAATAGTTTCTTCCTTGGAAAAAATAATGACAGGCCCTGAATCATATTTCCTAGGATTTTAAAATAATGGTGCCGATTTGCTGGCTTATTTGAAAATTCCATGGTAATAAAAAATAACCAGTTACAAAGATTTAACCTATTTCCAGTGGGGCAACCAAGGGGAAAAACAGGAGGTGGAAAGCAGTTCTGTCACTGGCTTAGCAGTTTCTTTAACTAGCTCTCAAACCATGTTCTGACCATTGGTGATTCTGAAATACAATGCTGGGATACTCCTCTGCTGAGCAGTCTCCCTTAATTTTCTTTAAATTAGCCTTAAAGATTCTCAAACCTCTTAACTCTTCACTCACAGAACTTCTAGCATTTCCCATCTTGGTCACTAAGATGGGAACCCCGCCTTAACTCTCTGATCATTCTGACACCTTTCTTTGCATGTTGGAGGATGAAGAAAAGTGGACTGGGTTAAAAAAAAAACCTTAGAATAAAGCCTCAAAAAGTAGGGCTCATGGGTCCATGAGAAGATGTGGATGACCAGATGGTTCTAGAAATCTCCCTCACACTAAAAAAGAGTGCAGACAGTGGAGAGAGGGAAGGAATCACCTGACTTTTACACAGCTTTGGCAGAGTATGGGGTAGGCAGCCGTGGGCTTGGAGGACAGAGAGTAGTGGAGCGATGCCTAATGCTCGGGCGAGGCAAGGACTCACCCCCAGTGCCCCTTAGGGCACCTCTCGGCCCAGTCCCCGCGGGGTGGAGGTTAATGTGATGAGACGAGATTTGAGGTCCTGGACAGAGGGGGGCTATGTTAAGTATTTGTGGTAGGCAACGATGCCCTTGAGGATTTGGCTTTTTGCCGACACTATAGACGTGGATCCTTTCTAGCACTGGCCTTGACCGAGGGCCTTGACAGTCAGGTGGCCCTGGTCCAGCAGTCCAGGCAGCACCTTTGGGCTTGCTGGAACTGCAGCCTCTTGGGGCCCACCTGAGCTCTGCTGAGTTAGACTCTGCATTTTACTAAGATCCCAGGTGCTTCCTATGCACAGTAAAGTTTGAGACTCGCTCACCTAGGGAGGAGGGAAGGAAGAAAACGCTGCTTGTTACCACCGTGTTGCCAAGCGATACCGGGCAATGAGAACATTGAAACACCTTAGGCCAACTCCTGGACCAATAATTCTCCACAGGAACCTTGCCAGCTTGCCACAAACGGAATATAGGGCAAGCCTGTTTTACAGGACTTCTTCAAGATAAAATGTTTATCAGGTTGCCAAGGGCCTTAGAATCAACTGGAATTCCACAGATTTTCAACGGGAGTGTGACTATTCACACACTAGCTCCATTTGTAACTGAATTATCCCATTAGATGTGCTGGTTAAAACATTTATAAATAATTCATATAAATTATACAACATACAAAATCAAGCTGTAATTATTGTACACATATTAAGCATCAGACAGGAAAGAGGCTGACTTGATTATATTTTAACTGACTTAGATTACCAATAAGACAATAAACTATTGCCTCCCCAACCACTGGCAACTTTAGTGGTTGACTGCATTTTCCATGTTTTATCCCAGAAATGCAGTTTTATGGACCCTACATGACTCCAACTTGAAGTCCACCCAATTTCCACAAGTTTTTCTTTGCTCTTTCACAGGATGATAGACAATTGGAATGCAACCGCCTTACCCTGAGTTTCAGAGTGCCTTCCTAAAATACCAGACCATAAATGGCATGGCTTTGTAGGCAGCAAGCACCACGGGTATTAGAACTCCAAGATTTAGAAACAAAAGAAGTGGACAGGTACCGACCCTCTGTAGCAGTGACTCTGTCAAAGTTGTTTGCTTCTCAAACTTGACCTCGCCGCCCCAGTGGGATTTTGGAGGAATGTCCCCATCCCCGATGGAGCTGACAGTAGGGGTGAAAATCCATTCAAGTTAACAGTAGGGATTGACCAACTACCGAAAGGGATTTGATACTTTTGCCTCCATAGTGCTTTTAATTTTATCTCAAAAATTATGATTGAAAAAAAAAAAAGATTCCAGGTCTCTGGATTGTTGTGCCACATGATTTACAGCACATAAAATCATGGAAAGGCACACCACTTCCTGGTTGCACACAGCTCATGCTGGCCACTGAAACACTTCTTCTGACTAATTCATTCCATGCTGTAGTTTTCCATAGCTGACTCATAACCATATCCTACTTTTCTCATTTCCTGAAATGCTTCTGATGAAGGTTATTCCACATAAAAAAAAGGGATGAGACATAAAACCCAGAAACCTAGGTACAATTTTAAAATCTTAACTCTAAATCTTAAATAAACTTTTGGCCATAAATTCATATGATGAACCAATGCCTCTGATACATCATATATTCCAGTAAGATGGGTCTATAGCACAGTGCTGGGCTCAGGACCAAATCTTACTGAATTCAACTCCGGACCTACTTGTAAGGAAATAAATAAGCTATAAAGCAAAAATCTTTTCAGACCAATGAGAGATCTGAAACCAAGTAGTAGTATGATTAGGATGCATAAAGAGTGGGACTTACATCCTGCTCTGTAAAATGGCACACCATTATGCTTTACTTAAAGGCACCATTTTGATTCATCTTATTACCAAAAGAAACATGGGGTAATTTAAACCACCTCAATTTGAATGTGTTTTAAGGAAGATTTAAATGCTTTGAAATTAGTTGTGATTTCCTTACAGAGAAATCTCTTAGAAACAACGCGCTTTTCAAATCTTTAGTTGAGGCTTTTGAGACAAGAGTAAACAAGCTAACCTTTTACTAATTATATCTCATAATCATCTTTCTTAGAGGTTTATAAATTATTCTTGTTTTTCTAGTTAGCATCCTGAAAAGTTTGTGTTTCTATGTAATAATGTGAAAACATTTAGCACTATGAGATCACTTTCAACTAAAATCCATTATTTTATTAGAATCACTCAGTATTTCTAACACCCATTAGGGAATATTTTTGAAAAAGCTTTCTTTCAAATTGAATTATGTGTTGATTCAGTCAGGTTTCAGGAGCTGAAACCATAACGAAATGAAGGCTCTGAGGGAGGGGTCAGCAATAGCTGGTAAAACCACCAGGTGAAAGGTTGATGGGGAATTTTACAAGCTGGATCAGGTTTACACTGGGACTCAGGGTTGCATAGATCTCAACATCACAAAAGCAGAGACAGCCAATCATTATGTGCCTCTTGATGCACAGTAAATATAGAACATCACATGCAAAGAAGTCTTGCAAAAAAAAAAAAGGCAGAAAACTCTGATTCTGACCATGCCCCAGACCTACCAATTTACAGTAAATACTGGGAAAAAGGAAGGAGTCAAACAATGCAAACATGATGCAATAGCCGTTTCAAGATTGTGGGAAAGTATCGGAAAATGACCCAGTTTCTTCATATACAAATGAGTAAGAAACAACAACAAAAAAAGAGGGTGGAAACCCAACTATCAAAAGAGACAGAAGAGATCTATGAATCAAATGCAATGAGTGCAACTTATTTGGATTCCGATTCAAACAAGGCAATTGTAAAAAGATATTCATGAGTCAAATTGGGGAAATTTAAACACAGAATGGATATTTGATGCTATTAAGAAAGAACTTTTAATTATTTTTTGAGGAAAGAGTCCTTATCTTTTGGAGATGCATAGAGAGGATATGATATGATGCCTGGAGCAGGCTTTAAATTATCTCACGGTGTGAGGGTGGGAAGGGGGAGCAATATGTTGGTAACTGTTGAAGCCTGGTGACGAGTTGAGTATTTGGGGGCTCATTAGATAATCCTCTCTGCTTTGGAATGCATTTGAAAACACCCAGAATAAAAATTTACTAAAAAGAATTAAAAGGGGGGAAAAAGGAAGAAGTATGAAGAATTAATAAGGAAACGTAAAATAGATTGGCACTATCCCTACTAATTCTAAATACACATGGTACAAGATGGTTTTCATAATAAAATGTATACTTCACCAAACTGAAAAATAACATAATTTGATTTTTAAATTTTTTTCTTAAGAGAGTAAGACCTCTCATGACCACATACAGGCCGACACTAAAAGTATACAACAAAATTGTCTTGGAAATTGTTTATTTTTAAAATCACTGGCAGACAATTAGTAGGGAAAACATTTAGAACGATTTTCAAAGTGCTAGGAAAACACAGTTTGAGAAATGTCTCAGCCCACCTTTCAGGTGAAGAGCAAGAATACTCTAAGTTTTGGTTTCTTATGGTGTAAGAGACGACCCAGAGCCTCTCTCCTGCATCCAATCAAGGCGCTGTGCTAAGAGCTGTGGTCTTACTGCACTGTGGATGAAAATGTTTGCATACATTTACGGTACTTCAAAAATGGTGAAGACCAGGCCGGAGCCATTGGTAGAAGATCACAGCGGTTAGACCAGGGGTGACACTGGAACACCTCACCTTCCATGGTTCACTCCAGACAACCAATCCAGAAAGACTGACTCATAACCCCCACGACGTTCCAGTGAGGTGTGGACGTCGCAACCTGTATGCTTTCATCTCATCTAAGAAAAGCCTGGTGCGGATCCTGGGACTGCTCAAGTCAGGGCATGACTCGGGGTGTGTGGGGGGTGTGTGGGGGGGTAAGACATGGAACCCAACCCAACGTGCTGAAATCTCGGCATGTAGATTTAACTACAACAATGAACTTTTTCCCAAGTCTAGGGAAAGATGCCAGACTGAGTTATATATTAAGGTGCATATTAGCAAGCACTGTGTGGTGGCTTTTTAAATTGTAAGATAATTTCCTTAAAATAAACATTAAAACAACTTTCAAATTTAACATACTAGAGAAAAGATGGTATTTATTTTGCACAGAAAATGGTATGTAATAGCATTAGCAGCAAATGGTGATAATGACCATGTTGAAGATGATGGGAAATTGCAGAAAACAAACTGAAAGTATTTATCTACCAGCTACTGAGGCAGGCACATCACATCCGTTCTCTCATTTAATTCTCATAATTACTCCATGAGATAATACTATTATCTTTCTACAGAAGAGGAAACTGAGGCCATACACTGTACCTAATTCTCTTTGAGGTTTGACTCAAAATCAGAATTTGAAGCAAAGCAACAATGAAATGGTATCCAGCCTAACATAGAGACTTAAAATACTGAAGAATGATCCAAAAATTTTCTGCAATAATTATGTTGACCAGCTCAAGCTGTGAAGGAGTTACCTGTGGCCCAAGGTATTACAGATAGGACATTTGGTTACGCGTCCCTACAAAAAGAGAAAATAAGTCTAAAATGTGAGCGAACTCTCCAGGAGAAGGCAGGTTGAGGCTTCAGGTACTGAATCCCTGGGCAGGCTGGCCGCCATATTGCCCGGCCCAGGCACCTGCGCTTTTGGAGAACATGCGAGAGAAAGGTCATGATCAGAAGATCTGCAGAGCCAGTGACCTTTTCTAAGACAGCAGCCCCAGGTTCAGGCCCTGTCTGTAACCTTATCCTCATACCACCTCCACCTGCAGTAGTGGAGCAGAGTAACCGAGGCTCAGGATGACTGATGAACCAGAACCTCAAAGAAGGCATTATCGAGAATTAGCAAGAAAGAAAATTATCAAAAGAAACTTTCTTCTCTGCTTAAGAACACAGGGTTGGATTGTCTCTTTGGAAAGACACTGATAGCAAAATGTTTAAAGAAATTTTGCACAATCAAGAGGTTATATACCCTTCAGCTCTATCGAAAACCTAGCTATCTGAAATGACTTATTTCATTTCCCAAGGAACCGTGGTATCTTACAAAGGAAAATGGCTTAAAAGTCAGGAGTGCTGGAGTCTAGTCCCATCTTCGACAATGACACGTTTTGGTGTAGGAGGCAAAACACTGTACCTCCCCAGATTTCAATCTCGTCCATCTGCTGCAAAACCAGTGGGTTGGAAGAGACGACAGTTAAAGGCCCCCTACTTTAGCTCCACAGCCCTGAATTCAGGAAGGGAAAGATCATCAAGTATAATATAATTCAGTTTATATAAATGAACAAAGTGTGGGAAAGTACAGAAGAGATATTAATACTCAAGTGTATTAATATCTATGCTAATGGGACATTACAAAAACGTTTCACCTGAATACTAAAAATAGGCATCCAAATAATCATTTTTAAAAAAAGATCATAAATTGCTGTCATCCTAGCTGCATGAAATTCCCATTAGAGTCACTGGAAATTGTGAGTGCAAAGGCAGATGAATATAGCCTACTTATTCCAGGAATAGTTGGAAAATTCGGAACAAGGCCAGAATTAGGGGGAAAAAATAAAAGAAATCATGCCCAACAAATTAAGCAGGGTCAGGAAGTTTAATACAATCTAGGTTTAATTCTCAGAACAGGATTCTTCCGTAAGAAGAACTGCCACCAAACCCTGTTTGTTCTGGATAATGGATTATATGCTCAAGAATGAGTTTAAGTGCAATTTAATATAGAGCCCCATATGGAATCCTATTACAGGCAGCCACCAAAGCATTTTTATAACTTTCAGAGGCAAAGAGGAAGATAAAGAACTCATTTGTAAGTGCACAAATGTCATGCAGTCATGGTCTAATAAGCCTAATGCTTGAAATGTCATGCTCTGAAATAACCCCTTGTTCCTTTGCATTAAAACAGTTAAAATATCCAGAACTGGGTTTCTTGAAGGTCCTGAAGATCTTCTAATTGTAGCTCGCAGTTTCCAGTTTATTCTGCAGGCTCTCACTGATGATGATTCTAAGTTACATCCAACCTCCACTTTGCAGTTGACAAGATGCTTTCACATAGGTCAACTCATTTGAGTCTCCCTAACCCTCAAACGATGACAGGGTGGGCGCTCTCAGGCTTACCTTTATAGGTGAGGAAGACGGGCTGGCGAGTTTAGGTGACTTGCCCATGGTTGTGTAGCTCCTAACTGGCAACATCAACATTCCCATTTGAGCCATGTAACGCTGTCACCCAGGATGGCTGCACCCAAATGCTCCTTCCAGAAAATCCATAAAATAGTACTGAAACAGGTTCTGCGCAGGTAGACTGACATGCCCTCAGATTTCTGCGATGAGCCAGTAAATAGTACTTAAGGGAAAGTATCCGTGAGCACATTCAGGCCTCAGGCTCTGAACTGAGGAAGAGTCTGGACCATTAAAAAGTTTGTGGTTTTTATGTTTTTATGTTATCTTTTAATGCAAGAAGTCAGGTTCTATGCATTTTTGAGCACTCTAACACAAAGCCAGAATCTCTCTAAGCTAGCAAGAGAGGCTGCGGATCTTAGGCCAATTCTGGCACAGATGCAGGCGTCCCACACCGGGAGGCAGCTGGAAGGTGCTGCAGGAAGGCTAACTGAAAACTCCTTCGACAAGCTACTCCCACATTACTTTTTTTTTTTTTTTATCTTTTCATTGTAGTAACATATATACAACTCAAAATTTCCCACTTTAGCCACTCTCAAATGATCCTACAATACACAAGTCTGACTTATTTCTCCCACATAACTTTTATAGATGATATCCACCTAGACTTTAAGAATTTAAAAGCAAGGATCTTCCTTTATCATTTCTTTATATTTCATACTTAGAACATAGAAATAAAGGAGCGTAAGAATAAAAATTGAGGAAAAAGGACAGAAGCAAACAATGGATATCCCTATTGAGGCTTATCAAGGTTGTTGATTTTTTTAGGACATCCATTTACTGGAAAACATCCTTATAAAAGCAGGATTTTTGTAAAGCTATTTAAATGATGAAAATTATAATGGAAAGTATTTTGCGATTCTTTAAATAATTTTAATACTTAATATAATACATTCAGAACATACCAGAAGAAAATTTGGTTGGGTGACAACACAAAGAAAATAATGTGTTAAGAATCAGAAATACCGACACGATTTCTCAAAGACATCAGAAGAATGATACATCTCTCTCAGAAGCACAGTGAGAGCCTGGGGGAGGCTAAATGGTGAATTAGTGGTGAGATAAAGAAACAAGAGTAATGGTTCCAGTAAAGCTGCTCAGATTATGCCCACTCAGAAACCAATGCTGTGTTGAAATCACGATCCACGTAAATACATGATAAAAGTTCCCAATCTATGCAGTTTTCTCCTGTAACAGGAAACATCTTTTGGCAAGTGGATACTTCAAAATTTTTATTATTAATTCAATGAAAAATAATTCCAGGAGTACATCTGTGAGCCATGGTTGAACCATATTTGATGTCAGAAGTAGTTGCTTACCTGTTTAAATATTATTCAAATGCTCTCTGCATAAGCAAAAGTACATTGGAAACAATTTTATTTTCCTTCAAGACTTAAAATATTGTTGCTGTAGGACAACATGGATGAACCTGGAGGGCATTATATTGAGTATCCAAGCCAGACACAAAAGGACAAATACTGTATGATTGTGCTATTATCAACTAAATATTTGTGTAAACTCACAGAGTTAATGACTAGAATACAGGTCACCAGAAAATAGAATGAGGTTAGAGAATGGAAAGCTGAGGGGTAATCTGTGCAGAATTGGCAAAAAGGATGCTCGTAAATCTTTGGAAATGAATGGAAATGGTGAAAGCACATCATAGTGTTTGTAACTAGCAGTGCTAATATATGGGTGTGACAGTGGCTGAAAGGGAATCTAATGTCATGTATACTACCAGAAGGAAAACTAAAAAATGTAACATGGGACTGTATAGCACAGTGAAACCTCATGTGAAATATCAGTGTGGGTAATATTGTATATATAAGACTGTTTTTCTTTGAAACTGAAAAAATGTATGTTAATGTTACAAGATGTTTATATCAGGCAAAAATACAACCAAAGCAAACTATGGACAGCAGTGTATAGTAATGTATTACTAATCTTCCATTAAGGGGAAAAAAAAAAAAAAAAAAAAAGGAAATATATTAAGTGAAAGAAACTAGACAAAAAGTACTACATATTGTTTGACTCCGTATATACAAAATATAAATACAAATAAATTAGAGAGACCAAAACAGAAATAGTAGACAGGCACACCAGGGGAAGCATAGAGAGATTGAGAGGTGATTAATTAAGGGGCAGAGTTTTGTTTGTTTATTGTTTATTATTATTGGAATAATGAAAATGCTCTAATAATGACTGAAGTGATGAATGTATAAATATGTGTTTATATAAAATACCACGGGCTGTACACTTTGGATAGATTGTATGCTTTATTAATATGTATCAATAAAGTTGATTAAAAATATTGCTGCTAGATTTAATTGGTTGGTCTGACTATTTGAAAGCACAATGGCAAGAACTAGAACTTTCTGGAAAGTTCTTACCTCTTTCTGGATTATTTTACATAAAAGGTGGTTACCTGAATAATGTCTTTAGAAAAGAGGAGAATCTAAACGTGAACTGAAACATAGGAAACAGTTGTCTGTTCAGCAAAGCTGAACCTCCCTGGGTCAGCTCTCGCCCAACTATACTGACAATAGGCACAGTACGATTTGGGAACTGGGTCCTTTAAAGGCTGATGATCCTGCTTGTTTCAATTCAAGGGCCTACCCAGAAAATTCCCAGGTCGTCCTCTCGCCAGGGCACTAGTGCTAAATGGGAGTGCACTAACTGTGATGTCCCGCCCACCTCTGCCTCATGTTCTCTGTGAAGGCAGGCACAGCAAGCGCTTCAAGAAAATTTGACGGAGTGCGCTGTGAATTCCAAGACGAAGGCACAGAAAACAGTCACCTTGCTCCATTTCCCTCAGGGGTAATCTCTTAAGGCCACATTTTGGCTAAAAGATCAATGAAGACGTCATGATGCTGACTTACTCTGCAGTGACATCTCCCCTGACTTCATTCGGTAACCCCGGATCGGACGCCAACTACAAGCCAAGCGTTCACAGGACAGCATCTCTCCTGGCGAGCCGGCCGCAGGAGCAGCGCGTAGTGGAAGCTGCGTGGCAAATGCTCAGCAGAGGCCCACGCAATGGGCCGTAGGTCACTGGCGGATGGACCACCTGAGCCCGTCTTCCCACGGTTCTCTTCCCTGCCTGAAACGTCTAGGAAGCTTTCAAAAGGACACTCCCCCACCTTGAGTCAGGCGAATGCAAAAGTTACACTGCATGTGACAAATGGCAGTCAGGGCTCTGGGCTGCCGTGGCTCGCCTACTTAAGTTTTCTCACTTTTCTCACCCATAAACTGGGTGAAGGGGGCGGATGTGGCTCAAATGGTTGGGCGTCCATCTCCCATATGGAGGGACCCGGGTTCGATTCCCGGGACCTCCCGGTAAAATAAAAAAATAAAATAAAAAGTAAACTGGGTGAAGACCCCTGTGGTACAGAGCTCATATGCCTGCTGTGAGGACTCAGTGAGTAAAATGCTCACAGCCTCTGGCACAAAAGAAGTGCACACGTGGGTTAGGCTAATCTTATCCCAAAATAATCACCCTATCCACGGTGCCTCCACGCCAACATTCTGCCACTGGCATGCCCAAGACACGTTTTACCTAGTAAACCTGCAATTTTCAGCTGCTCTCTGTCTCTTCCTTGGTTTGACACACAGGGAGGGGCATCTTCCCTAAACAAGCCATTTACCTCAACCTCTACTCAACTCAAAATCGGCCTCAGCGGCCACCGTCACAGATTGATTCCGTGCTCATCGTTTTCAGGGTACGAGCACATTGGAAGACAAAGCCCTTGCCTTTGAAGGCTCATGTCAAAAGCAGAAAGCCAAATAGTTTCACATGAACTACGAGAAACATAAGACACGCTGTGTACTTTAGCTCAAAGTTACCGTGGGGCCAAAACGGACAGAATCTATTTCTGCGTTAAAATTCAGGCTTTCTTGACCTTGACACTGAAAAGTGACTCAGCCTTTCTGAAGACAACCTGGCGATACGCACAAATGGGCTTAAGGGTCCACAGTCTTGGGCTTTGCAGTTCCATTTGGGGAAATTAATTCCTATATTTATAAAGACAAATTGGATAAGGATATTTAAATCAGTGCTGTTTCCGACAGAATAAAATCTGGGGCAAAGCACCACCGTGGGCGCTCGTTCTCCACAAGGACACACAGCTCTGGCTCCCGGAGCACGGAGAGCAGGGAGGCAGGGAGGCAGGGAGGCCGGGAGGGGCAGGAAATGAAGAAGAAATGCAGCACAGGGCCAGGCCCCGCGTGGAGGGGCAGCGACGCCATCCTGTGGACTGTGAAGCCGCGGGCAAGGTTTTCAGCAGGGAAGGAGCAGGACGAGGCTGGTGACTGGAGAGGCCACTCCGGCACCTTGAAGGGCTTGGTTGGGAAGGAAAACCGCGGGCAGAGGGGAGGCTAGTGGGGAAGCCAGACAGACTGACTGCCCAGGCAGGAGGCGAGGAGGGCCTGGTTCCGGCAGCCGCTCTGGGGACAGAAAAGGCCAGTGAATACAAGCAGGAGATAAACACACAACCATGGAAAAGACGAGCCTGCTCACGGGAAGAGTGAAGCAAATTAAAAGCAATGCATATTGAAAATGACAGTCATTGATTATTTTTTCTGAAAATTGTATGAAAATTGCCAAATTATCCATATAATTATTTATATTTTTAAATTCAGGGTTTGACCTGGATAGTGCTACACAAAGTGTGGTCTGTGGACGAGGGCCAGTCGGCTTTGAGGTAAGAGAGAAACTGAGAAAAGTCTTTTAGAAACTTCTAAAGATATTTAACAGGAAAATTATCTATCTATTGAATCTACTGATAAAAAGTTAGGCTTTGTATTTCTTGTCTTTCTGCTCCACTTTATTCTTCTAGTAATTCAGCTTTATTCTATTTTCACAAAAATATCAGTTGGCAAGAGATTGGAAATGGAAAGAAAATAGATCTTCCTCACAGATAGCCTGAGAAGCTCCAGTGTGGGCGGCTGCCGCACTCTCCAGGCCTGGGCCCCACGGGGCACAGGGGGCTCCCCACCCGTCACCCCAAGGCCAGGCTGCTGGGCCGCATGCACAGCGTGATGACGTGGGCCGAGCCGCTCCTTCAAGGGTCAGCCACAGCAGTGTGGCACATCAGTACAGCTGACAAGACGCGGCCGCGCAAGGAAGCGTATTGCTGAGGGGCACTGGAAGCCCTTCTTAGCCAAGTCCTACAGCTTTACTTTTTGTCATTGATTTTTTTTTTTTTTTTTAAAGATTTTATTTATTTATTCATTTATCCCCCCCTTGCTGCTTGTGCTCGCTGGGTCAGCTAACCACGCCATGCGGGCGGGCTTTGCCTTCACCAGGAGGCCCCGGGAACCGAACCCGGGGCCTCCCATATGGTAAACGGGAGCCCTACTGATTGAGCCACAGCCGCTTCCCTGTCATTGATTATTGACAGCTTTAGATGCACTCTGGCCTTTACTTCCATGTGCTCCCTGCAAACTGTGTGACTTGCCTTTAATAAATAACAGTCATGAGGAGATGCTGCATCTTTCAATGTTAAAGGGTTTCACGGCCTGTACTCGTGCCACTGGAGTTCCCTAACAGTGGTCTCGCCTCTGGCTCACCGTTGGCTCTACGGGGGCACAGCACCCAAGAGGCCCCTCACCAGCTCCTGTTTGCGTGGCCCCTGAGGGTGTGAGGCCTTTTCCTGCCCTGCTCTGGGCTCTGCCCCCAGGGCAGGGACACTCTCAACAGCTCATCAGACCTGCTGCCCTTCCGGAATGGGTGACACCTCAGTGGAAGGCGGTATATTTTTGGCTTAAGAGAAGGGGGATCTATTTCAGAGCCATTTCAGATGAAATGGGCCACCGTGGGCCAGAGGAAGCTGCCCCTTCCTGGGGTCTGCAGAGGCAGGGTCACCAGGTGGCAAGGACCCGGTGAGGTGGGCCAGTACCGGGGGCATCTGGGCAAGGTGACCGCCAAAGCCTTTTCCCAGGCCCGAGTTCCCAAATTCTGTGTGAACTCCAGAGCTGCTTAATATTATAGGACTTGGGTTTGCAGCAGGGCACCTTCAGGAACAAATGGAGCCACATACCATGTGTCTAAATGGCTAAAAGGTACACATCAAGCTAGAAACTATTAAGTAAAATACGTTCTATCAGCCCACCTGGAAGAAAAGGCCAGGTTTGACTGTAGAGTCCTCAGACTCCTTGGAGTTCCTCACAGGAACTGACCCTGTCTCTCCCACTGGCGGCACCCATGCCCGAGGGGCCCTGCCTGCTGCAGGTGGGCACCCGCCTTTGTGTTGAAGGTCCGCCACAGCCCCAGTAGACAGCTGCCCCTCGAGCCGAGGAGGGAGCCCCCTGTGGCTTGGTCCTTGGACCTGAGAAGGGGCCCGCCCAGACCTCGGAAGTGGATTTAGACCATCTGGAGAGGGAGTTCCAAGGTCCTGGGTACCCAGAATTAGCCTAAAAGGAGGGGAGTGGGGTCTAGGTGGGCATGTCCCCTTGAGGACATGGGACATGGCCAGAGTAGTTCTAATGCGGGGACACAGTGGGTCCAGGGCAGGTGCCCCTGTTGCCTGGTTCTAAGGTAAAGCTAAGGGATTTACAGGATAAGCACTGCCTGCTCCCCATCCTCACCCCACAAAAAAGAATATGGCTCTTTTTTCTGTAGCTTCTCACAAGGGACCAAACACTCCCTGATTTTTTCCTCCAGTTTCTGTTCCTTTCTCCCTTCCCAGTGTGCTCATATACACACACATATGCACACACACACACATGCACTCACAACATACACACACCACACACTCTCTCTCACACACACACACACACCATTCACTCCAGTTCCCATGGAGGGGGAAAAGGATCTACACCGTCTCTGACTTAGGAGACACACTCAGGACCAGTGAGACTCAAAACAAACCCCATCTGAAAAGGGGGCTGAGGAGAGCACCTCATTTCAGTGTACTTCGACCTGACGGCTTAAACTAAAAATCATAAATGGTGTCCTTTTGCCCTCTACGACCCCACCCCTCCAATCCTCTTGTGGTTCTCGGTACCTCTGCAGGTTGGAAGTATAGAGTCACATATGTTCCCTATGGAAAAGCTCCAGCTTCGAAAGCACGCCCTGGTCCTGTTAAAAGGAAGTGCGAGCCGCAGGCTGAAAGCGACCCCCTGATTCAGCACTTCAGCTGGCTGCTGGTGCCCCGTCGGCCACCCATGGTCAGAATTCAATCTTGAAATCTAGACGCCTTTTATGCTCACGTTACACAGGAGAGAGGGCAAACTGAAGGCGCTCTATATTTGATGCAGCTCCCGCTCACCCCCAAATCCACTGTAAGGCCTCCCTACATCATTAGATGGGCTGCTGTAGCTGCCCCTCGAGTGTGACTTAACTTTTAGGCTGTGAGGATTCAGCTGTGCAACTTCACAGGGAAGTGAATGAGTCTAAGGAGGAGGTTTGCTGGTGGGAGATAGCAGAGGCCCCTGACTTCCTTGGCAGCTCCACCTGAAGGGCTTCGAGGGGTCTCCTCACATGAGCCTGACATTCCAGGCAGGTGGGATTCGGGTTGAATTATTTGCCGAGGGAGGTGTCTGTGCAGAAAGGAGCCTCGTTTCTCCAGGTAACTGCGCTCACTGGCCACTGTGGTGGAACCCACAGAACCGGGGCCATTCAGACCTGCCCTTCAGTTCCGACAAGAGGACCCCGTGGTCATTTCAAGTCAGATTTTACATCATCCCTTGTTTCCTTCAATGCTCCTCCTTTCTGTTAGACCTTTCCTGTGCAAGTTTTAAAACAGACTCTAGCCAGAATCATGTAGTTACACTGTGGGCTCTAAAGGCTTCTGTGGGCTGGCCTGAGCGCCATATAACGTGGTCACGTAGGCGAATATCTTCCAAGCACTCAATGGCAGGTTTCCAGCGAGAGCTTTTAGAATAAAACTTAATTTTGAAGTTGGAAAATTGCTGTGTAGGGAATCTCCATAAGGCCTGAAAGACTGGGACTCACATAAGAGCTTCTACGTTATTTAAAGATTTACTACAAATACTAACAAATTAATGTCACCTTTATTCTGTTTATCCACCTTTACAGAGATTAGAAACCCACTCATGACTATCAACCCACAGGGACACGTCCCTAACTACAGACGAGAAGGCGGTGGGCTGGACAGTGAGGTGGGACTCGTCCCTCTGGGTGGTCCAGAGCAGAAGGGGCCTGACACCCCCCAGGCACTGCTTGCCGATTGCAGTGGGGAAACCACTGTGGTGGACCTTCTAGAATGGAGACTGTGAGGGGCCAGGGGTGAAGGGTACAGCCTCACATTGAGAAAGAGGGATAAACAGGGGAGGAAATGAAAGAAAAAGGAGGGGAAAGCAACTAACAACTTAAGCGCATCTTCCGCTTAACTTTTTCATTCTCCATCTTGGCTATGAGGTAGGTGTTGTTCCCATTTTACAGATGAGGAAACAAACCCACAGAGGTTAAAGATCTCGCCTGAGGTCGCCAATTAATTCCCTTCTGGAGGAGCAAAGACCACGGATCGGAATGTGAGTCGGCCCTGTAGTGAGGGGCCTCGGGTGGGTGGAGGTGAGTGGGGAAGCCCCAGCCTCTAGGAAATGGACGGGTGGAGGTGGCGGGTGGGCCGGCCCCACACCTGCCTGCAGCCTGTGGCATCCCCGATCGCACACCGAGGCAGAGGGACCGGGACAGGGTCAGGGAAGCTGGATGAGTTTTCAATAGGTCGTGGGCGGCACAGGTAGAGATTTTAAGGAAAACCAGTTGATCTACAGGATTCCAGACAAAAGAAAAAGGCCCTTGATTTTCTAAAAATGCAGAGCTTCAAAAACATTTTACAGATAAAATATGATCTGGAGAATTGAGAACAAATCAAGTTAAAGGAACAATAATTTTAATAAAAGAAAAAGGAGAGAAAACGTTTTTGGCCCAAGAATTTTCCAAAAGACTAGAATGATTCATTTATATTATACATGCATATATATATATATATATATATATATGCTGCATAAAACCTCCAGAATGTAAGACCCAGTGGTTTAAGAGGTCTGTTAAGCATGGGAGACTCGGAGCAGGCCGTGGACGACAACCTCTTCAGCAGCATGAGTTAAGACCACACACAACATGGATGACTTCCTGAAAAAGCTCCTGCCCGGAAAGACATAAAGCATCTTGTGCACATTCTCCATGGCTCTAACTTTTTTGGAAGTCACCATCCTTACTGCCTTCATCTCTAAGATTTTCTGATGGTACATCTCTATCCTTTGATGGTGGACTTTGTTGTTGTTGTTGTTTTTTAATTAATTTAAAAAAATTTTAAAAGTCACATTTTCTTCAAGATGCCAACCAATTCACTTTAAATCAAAACCACAGAGAGACTACAGACAAAAAATTTTAATGGCTTAAAAATTAACCATTAAGACAAGTATTTAACCTGGTTGATGACATAAAACAAACTGCTTTTAGCTGCATGTTTTTCAAGGACCAAGGACTTAATTAGCACTAACATAATCAGTGACCAAGAAAAGGCAGAGAATGGGCATCCTATTGCCAGGAGAGGCCTCGTGTCCTCTTCTATGGCCAGGGAGGCACAGTTCCCAGCTGTCTGAGGGTGTAGGCTGGAAAACCTGCCCATTAGTCTGTAGTCTATCTAAAAGCCATGTATATATTTGTGGTACTGTCACATAAGCAGTTAACTCCCTTAGGACTGGGAGATTTCATAACAGCCTGAGGTGAAACAAACAAACAAACAAAAACCATCTGTTGTGATGGCCTGTGCCCTCCCGGTGAGGGACACAGATCAGAGGTTTCCTGCACGTGCCTTCTGGTCCAGGACCCTCCACTTCTCAGGAAGCCAAGAGAAGAGCACAGCAAATGAAATGCAACACTGCGAGTCAAGTTATGACCCTACCTGCCCTCTTTTGGGCTCAGTTTCACAAACTATAAAACCAGGGGGTAGTCCCGGGGTCTGCAGAGATGGCGCAGGAGGTGAAGAGAGCTGATTAGGGGCAGCTCTGCTTTGCTCTGCTCTAAGTGTCAGGGTTTAGTGAAAGAGCTCATTTTAAGAAGGCGTTTCCTTGTTAAACTACAACAAAACAAAACAATTACAAAACCACTGAGCTTGATGATCTCTAAGGTTTCTTCCAGACTGGACATTCTAAAGTCCATGAATGTCAGTGAGTTTGTCTTCTTTGGACTCTGCTCCTCCATCCAGTACACACCAGTTGGATAGTCTGCGTGCAAGACAGTATTACTCTCTTGGGTGAGGCTTTGGTTTTGTAAACAGTGACTGCAGGATACTATTGGAAAACTGTGTGGATGGAAATGGAAAGGTTTTAGCAGAGACCCTCAAATTTGGGGATCAAAATTTCCAACTTCCCTTTTTCTCTTAGTTCTTTGGTACAAACTTTGGCATGATGATGGTGATTGGGGGTAGGGGAATTTAGCTAATTATTTATATATTAGATAATTTCTCACAGTAACCATCACCAATGGAAATATTTTGCCATGGTTGAGTTCCCTCATCAAGGTCCCCTTGCCATACTTGTCTGGCCAAATTTCAATCCTACTCCTGCTTCTAATTATTGAGCAGTACAAAACCAAGCCAACTGCTCCCTCTACAAATGTATCCTATATAACTTCAGATGGATCCTCAAGGTTGCTGGGTCAAACTTCCATTCACCATTTGTTTCCACTGTGATGTTCATACCTTTTTATACCTTCAACTCTTCAGTCTAAGTAGATGACCTCAACTTCCACTTTATAAGACTATCAAGGTCAAGTAACTTGAGTTAATTTCCCTCCTATGTACTACAGTTTTTTTTTCTCTATCTTGATTCATTCTTGGCTTCTTCTTGATTATGTCAATGAGAAGCATCCCTCCTACCTCCCAAAGATAAGGGCTTCTTCTGTTCCCTCAATGCTGTGTCTTCCTGCCTCCTCCAAGGCCTTACTCCATCTTCTGCTTACTCCTACTTGTAATTTTTGTTATCACTGTCACAAGATAGATCACTTTTCCAATTAGGAGATAATTTGTCAAAATTATTTGCATCACCAAAACACATAAAGATAGAAAAAGATCATAGAGAGAACTGGTTTAGGAGGCCAAACACTCAATTACTAGGAGTCCCAGAAAGAAAAGAGAAAATGAAGGAAGAGGAGGAGGAGGAGGAGGAGGAGGAGGAGGAGGACAGGAGCTGCTTAAGGAATACTTAAAAAAAAAAAGCCTCAGATCTAAAGGAGCTGAGTCTTTAAATGGAAAGGACTCACCAAATAAAGACTACAGTGAAAAAACACCCACATTGCAGACACAGTCACATGGCATTTCAGAGTATCAGAGATGAAGAGAGACATTTTAAGAGGAAAAATAAATCAGTCATCTGCAAAGGAATGTAAATCAGACTGACATCAGCCTTCACATGAGTCAAATTGGATACTAGAAAACAAAGAGCCCTTTCCCTAGAAGTTCTGAGAGAAAACAATTTTCACTGGAGAATTCAATATGCAGATAAACTATTAATCAAGCGTGAAGATGAAATAAATAAATTTTAAGATATTTTCAAGAAATCAATTTACTTTTTATCTTTTCTTTGGGGGGCGTGGGAGTAAGTTACTGTGAATGTAGTCCAACAAAATGAAGGCAGAAATGACAGAAGAGAAAGACTTGGGATCTGGGAATCAATGGATCTAACTGAGGAAAAGTGTGAAGAGAAGTCCTAGGAACAGTTATGCCTCAGACCTTGAGAGTGGCCAAGATAGAATGGGCAATGGGAATAATAAAATATCTCCCATAATTGAGAAGATGCAAAAACTCGAGACTACAATAAGGCACATAACACATGGGGGAAAAAAAGATAATAGAAACTCTAAGAAAAAAAAAAAAATGCTGTTCAAGAAAGTCTGGTCCAAATACAAAGTACAGCATAATATGATATGATTTTAATCAGTTGTTTGAGTGTTAAAAAGGAGTATCCATTTGCCCTTGATGATAAGTGCATTCTCTTCAAGTTCCTCCTGGGTCATTCATTTGGATATACTTAAAAGGAAACACTATCCTTGGCCCAGGACTGAAAAATATTTTCATAGCTATAATAATGTACACCTGCTGACTGATTTCAGCTTTTAGAGTCGACTTATGAATAAAACATGGAGAATGGGTACAGCATAGAATGTATATGTTTACCGCCAAAGTATACAAGTATGGCAGGCAGGGGTAGAACTTGGAGGGGGAGAAGGAAATCAAAAAGAAATTAGGAAAAAAGGAAGGCTAAATCCTCGATTCCAAAATTTGAAGGTATCTATCAAAATTGGTCCATTTGCATCAAATGAGTTTTGAACAGCATCCTGGGGTCAGTGTACACAAAACCTGGGTCCGTGGTTTCTCAGAGAGCAGGTCGGGATGAGCTCCCTCTGCTACAGCCACCTGGCCCCTCACTGCCATCCAGGCCAGGGGGGGCAGCATGGCCCGGCCCCACCCTCAGCACTCACAGCTGCACCCCGAAGGATAACAGTTTTCTCCCTGCCTGGAGCTGCCACACTCAAATTGCTGTGACTATCAGCCTTCTTTCCTTTCCTCCCATCAATAAAGCTTCCTGTGTGTGCCAAGCGCTATGGCTGAGAGTGTTGATCTCAAGGAGAGCCCACCTTCAAGGAGGTCAACCCCAGAACTCTAAGAATCTATGCCTGGAGGTGACAGAGAAAAACATGCAAGGTCAAGTGGTTTTTAGAAGTCAGTTGTGACAGCTTGATATTATTTATGAATTTCAAAAGATATTTGATTATGTTTTTAAACTGTTCTGTTGCTCTGGGTGTGATACCCTCTGACTGTTTTAGATTCAGTTGAGATGGCTTTGATTAAATTATGTTAAGATTAGGGCTTTGATTCGCACACATCATTAGGACAACTCAATAAAGTCCCCGCCCCCTTTTGGGCTATATATATACATGGACACTCACTCAAGGAGAACACAGGGCAAGAAATACACAGAGGGACAGAGAGAACTCCACAGACACGGAAGAGGAATGAACTTTGATCCTGCGCCCCAGAAGAGAGATGAGCCATTGGCCTGACAGTCTACATCTGACCTTGTAAAGGGAGCAGAGCAGCTGAGCCCGGAAAGAAACGAGTGCTCCAGCCTACAGCTGAGATTGGAAGAAGCTGGGCCCACGGAGCCTTAAGAGGAAGGAGGAAGGCTGAACCCTCACAGACATCGCCTACCATCTTGCTTCAACACGTGCAACAGACTTTGGGTGAGAAAATATCTCTTATGGAACCTTGAGTTGAACTCTTTAGGGCCTTGTAACTGTAAGCTTTTACCCCAAAATAAAAACCCTTTAAAAAAACCAACAGATTTCTGGTACTTTGCATCAGCACCCCGTTGGCTGACCGACACAGCAGCAAACAGAAAGATCATCAGTGAGGACTGCCTTAGCACACCCCATAACCGCAAACAGCCCGCTAGCTGAGTCACTGACAGTACACTGGGGAGCAGTTTATTGAGGCCACTCGGAGCCAGGCACCACACAGTGTGGCAAACTCATCACTTCCTTTCACCATTAGCACAACTCTTTGAAGCAGTGTATTTTACCAACAAGGACGCACACTCACAGGACTCGACTAAGTTCGAGCCAGGCCTCTCCAGGTCTGCAGCTTGGGTTCTTTCCATCACATCTTGAGGGGTCGTTACTCTCAGTTACTAGCAAGCAAGTGAGCGATTCCACATAGAAGGCACGGTTCCATGGAATGCTCCAAAACACTGGACCCCAGCTACGATGGCGAGAGGACACGAAACACATGTCAGAGCCCTTGAGGAGGATTTTGACTCAAGTCCAAAAGCTCAACAATTTAGTTCATCTGAGACGATCCCTAAGGTATCACCCAATGATAAAATTCTGTGATTCATGTAGAGTAAAATAAGCCAGACACAAAAAGGACAAATATTGCATGATCTCAGTGATTTGGAAATCATTAGAATAAGCAAACTCATAGAGTCAGAATCTAGAAAAAAGGTTATCAAGGGAATGGGGTGGGGATAGGGAATGAGAAGTTAAGGCTTAAAATGTACAGGGTTCCTATTTGGAATGATGGAAGTTTTTGGTAATGGATGATGATGATGGTAACACAACACTGTGAATGCAATTAACAGCACTGAAATATATATCTGAATGTGATTAAAAGGGGAAATGTTAGATTATATATATGGTAACAGAATAAACATTTTTAAAAATCCATGGACATACACTACAGAAACAGTGAACCCTAAGCTAAACCATGGACCATAGTAGTACAATTATAAAAATGTGCTTTCATTAATTTTAACATGTATTCCACACCAATGCCAGGTAATAATAATAGGGTGGCATATGAGAATCCTGTATATTATGCATGAGTGATCTATAAACCTACAGCTTCTCTAATAAAGAAACAAAAAATCTCAAGAAAGAAATTCTGTGACTTCACAATTATCTTCCTAATTCTTCCTTCTGGTTCCCAATATGAGGCTCACGCCCATACACCCCAATCTGTGTGCCACGCCCTTGACCTGAGATGTTCTCTCCAGCAATAATAACTGGGGAACCTGCAGGGACAGGGGTCTGGAGAGCTTCCAGACCAGCCCATGACAAGGAGAAGAGAGCCCCTGGAATCCCATCCAATGCAGACACCAGCCATCTGCGAGGTGGGTAGCTGTCACATTCCAGGCTTGGTGGAGCTCTCCTTTTACTTTAAATTGGTCAAAGATTGTCTTGTGTGCCTTTGATCTCTGACTTTCTTTTTTAAGGAAGCAAGATGAATTTGATTAAAAAACAAAACCAAAAACAGCAAGAAGCAAATGACAGCAGGTTGAGAGGAATGCACAGGCATGTTTTGGTAAACATAAAAGAGGGTGTTGTAAAGGACTGCTTGTCTGGGCAGAGTTTCTTGGGAGTCTAATTACTGCTCAGCAGGAGAGCTGTTACAGTCAAATGAATTTTAGAATACAAATAAGCATGTGGGGTGAGCCAAAGATATCTAATGAATTATATTTTCTCTTTTGGTTTGAACATATGACTTAGTTTTTAAATGGCTTGCTAACTCATTCACTCACTCACCCGACATTTATTAATAAATTTATAACATGGTAAGCAGCTGTGCTAGGAGCTGGCAATACTGAGTTTCCTCCTTCAAGGAGATAAGAGTTCAGTTGGGAAGAACGTCCAGCTCTGCTAAGAAACGGCTATCTGAAGGGTCAGGGGTCAGCTTGATGCAGGAGGGAGGCCAGGTGTCTGGGTGGAGGCCACTGCAGTTTCCACCCTAGAGCCCACAGAGTTCTGGGGACCCCAGTTGCTCAACAGCCTGCAGAGACAGGTGCATGTTAGGTGGTGGCTGGGGACGGGACAGATGTGGGCAGTGGCCGAGCGAAAGGCCTTATTGGCCAAGTAAGAATTTTTAAGTTTATCATACAGACAACGGGTCAGAGTCGGAGGAATTTTAAAAGCAGAGTGGTGAGAGGATTAAATCGTTCTTTCTAGAAAGATCACGAGAATAGGAGAGGTCGATTGGAGGGTGACAGAGGAGCAAGAAAGCCAGGTAGGAGACTGACTGAGGCAGTGACGAGAAAAGTGGAAATGGGAAAAAATGTTCAGGACTTCTGGCTGAATTAATGGGGGCACCTGGCATGAACAACTGAGTGGACAGGACAGAACGGAAGAGGAAGAGCAAGTTTGGGAATAAGACAACATCTCGGTCTTGGACACACAGAGCTTGAAATGCACGTGGAACATCCGAGTGGAAGGCCCGCCAGGAAGTGGACACATCTGTCCAGCACTGCTCTGGAGCTGGGCAGAGAAACGTGGGCTATGCACAAGGCTGCGTCGGTCAACAGACTCTTGGAAGCGGTTGAGACAGGACAAGTGTGCTGGGAGCGCTAAGGTCAAAGGCCTGAGGCCGCCCAGCATGAAAGTGACAATCCCAGGACGTGGAAGAGTGAGCCGTGTGGTATGGAATCGCAGGACGTTTGCGCTGAGTACACCATGCAGAAAACAGTGCGTGGCAGGTTGCCCGTCTGTGCTTGGCCCTGTAGCTCTCTGACTGCCTCGCATTTATGCCCCCCCAGGATATATAATTTCAGTAAACAAATGAGGGCTTCATATCAGATCCAGTGTTAAATGAGGATAGACTCAATCTGGGAAATAAATTCCCACCTCTTTGGTCTGGATCTGGGTTAGAATATTAGATGGAGAAACTTCCGGAAGGAGAGGGACGGGAGAGAGACATCAGAATGATCGTGGAGGTAGAAAATGAGAAATGTATTAAACCGTAGGCTAGAGGGCTCCTGCTGGGAGCAGCAATGAGCCAGGCTCCCTTGGACTCCGAGGCAGACCAAACTACATTTTTTGCTGATTCTCTACTGGGCCAAATAGGAAATCCTTGGCTAGCAGGGACCCCATCCAGAGCCTACAGCACCATCATTTTTAAACAGGACCTTTAACTGAAGCAGTTCTCTGTTGTCTAAGGGTAGGAAGCCTTGGCAGGTTGCTCCCGCAGGGAAGGGGAGATCAGAATGGACAGTCCAGTCTAGCCAGGGTCCAACCTTGGCATGTGCTCTGGTCCTGGGGAGATGGGCCGGCTAAGAGAGAGGTGAAGGCTGTGCAGGAGCCCCCACAAATAACATTCCCAAGAGTCTCCTGAGCCTCTTGGGTCCTCTGAGGTGGTCGGGGGAGCCTTGGGCATGTTAGAGGATGCTCTCGGAGCTGCAGTGTGGACCTAAAGGCGGTGCCTTGTGCATCAGACACTCCTGGCCGTCCCATCGGGATAAGTCCACACCAACGCTAGGCAAAGAGCCCAAAACCCCAACGAGAGCAGAGCTGGGTTTCTGGGCCCAAATCTCATGCAGACTAGACTTAGCCTTTGGGTCCTTGGGTCCTCATCTAGATAAGATAAAACAACAACAAAAAACAGACAAGCAAACAAAAGAGGTGGATTTGTTTTTAGTGATTCTCAAATGGGGGTCCCTCAGAGATGTGAGGCTGCCTGCTTAGGAATCACTGGGGAGCTTGTTGAAAGTGCCATACTAACGCACCAGAATCCTGGGGCAGGCCAAGGGCATCGGAGCTCTAATAAGCTCTCTAGGTGATGCTGAGAAGCAGCCAGACTTGGGAACAACTGGATTAAACGATGAGTAAAGTCCCTTCCAGCTCTGACATTTTATGATCCAATGCATGGAGTTAGTAAAGGCTCATGACCAATTCAATACCCGGGACCCGAAACCTAACATTGTGTGGCTGCCTTGCTCAGACAAGACCTATGCTTGCTGATGAGTAACTCTTTTGCTTTACAGAAAAGAGAATAAAGCTAATTAGTCAGGGGTCCTAAACAGAGCTCCCTCTCCCATTTCCCTTGAAAGAATGTTCCAAACTAAAACAGAACGTCAGCCACATCCCTGAGCTCAGCAGAAGGAGGTGGTGGGTTGGCAGGTCCTTGGCCTTGAGCTCTAATTCCAGCTGGGTCACTGGTTTGCAATATGAACCTCAACAGAAGTTCATTGTTTTGTGGTTAGTTTGTTTTTTTCCCCTTTAAATTGCCTTTCCACTCTGTAAAACAGAAATCGCCACCACCAAGTTTTCCATCTCCAAGGGCTGTTGGGAAGAATCTGTGTGACATTTGCTCTCCATCTGATTTTTTACAGCTAACACCAGAAGTAAGTGGAAAAAAGGAGAGTGTCACATTGCATTGCTTTCAGACCCAAAATGTCTGCACTGCAAAGTCTTCGACAGCTCAGAGTAAAAAAGAACCAAACGGAGGACTCCTAAGAGGAGAGGAGGCCTGTGAGTTTTACTGTCACAGGTACGGCGAGTTTGTCCTTGTAACACCGAGGACGGAGGGTGGCCTGCATGGCCCGGCCAGCAGCGGCAGCTTCCCTTCCGTAAACCTGCTGGTGCTCGGGCTCGAGGGGAAAGAATGACGGCGTGTCCTTCCGTCTTCCTGGGGCTCTGGCTGTCATGGACACCGGCGGGCGCTGGCAGCGGTGGAAAGTCTGAATCCATTCTTGCCCGGGGTTGAATGACTGCAGAGTAATCAGATCAGGGCTCACGTTAAACTATCACTGCAGCTCACAGGGCAGGATATTATCTAGTCGCATCCTTGGGCTTCAGAAATTGTGTGCTGCACCCGAGGCCGGTGAAGCACCCCTGTGCGCAGAAAGCAGAGCCGGCGCGGGCTCCTCACCAGGGGAGGTGGGAGGCGAGGGCACCCGTGCAGGCACCTGTGAGGTGTCTGGGGCTGTGTCCCCTCACCTCAGGGCCATGACCCTAAGAGGTGTGCAGTATTTGCCCCACTTCTGGATGAGGAAATTCAACCCCGAGAGATTAAACACCTGGCCTGGGAGCCAACGCCTGGGCCCGGGCCCCTAAAACCTGCCACCTGCTGCTTTCCTCCCCCTGCTGTCTCCCATGCACACGTGCATAAAAGCACTTTGTAATGGGAAGCGGCTGTGGCTCAATCAGTAGGGCTCCCGTTTACCATATGGGAGGCCCGGGGTTCGGTTCCCGGGGCCTCCTGGTGAAGGCAAGCCCGCCCGCACGGCGTGGTTAGCTGACCCAGCGAGCACAAGCAGCAAGGAGGGGATAAATGAATAAATAAATAAAATCTTTAAAAACAAAAAAAAGCACTTTGTAAGTCACGAAAAGCCACAGAAAGGTAAGGAATGCCAGAGTTGTCTGGGAATGGGTGGGGGAAGGGGGGTGCGGGGAGTAGGAGGAAGGGAAGAGTTTTTGGCCAAAACTTCTGAAATGTCTTTAGACAAGCAGGAGACGTACAAGCACTGTGCAGTGAGTCGCGAGCTGGGGGCTCTTCTGGTTACCACGGCCCCAGAGATGTCTTAGTTGTACAGGAAAGAGGCACTGACAATACCTTCCAGGCGGGAAAGTTTAAATGATGGAAATGTGTGAGCCTCCCTAAGAACTGTTTTTTTTTTTTAAAGTGCCTCAGAATGGAAGGTTACCTTTCCTAACATCCCCACCAAATCGCAATGCTGTAGTCGGCTAGGATTAGGGTTCCCAGGCCGCCTCTCTTGGAGAGTTCCACGATCAGGCACAGTAAGAAGGTTCAGGGTGAAAAACAAAAACAAAATGATTGCCTCAGAAAGTCATAAAATGAATTGCTATTGCCTCCTCAGGAGCTTTTCAATCTTCCTTGAAAGTCTTCTTCCAATCGAAGAAGAGGTAGGAGAGGAAGAAGAAGGAGCAGGACACCCCCCAGCGCCCCCAAACGCCCAGCTTTCCTCTCTCCATTTGCTAAACTCTGATCACAGCAGTCAAGCAAGCCCAAAAGAAAAACCTCAGCAATTCCCAGAGATCAGTGCCATTAGAGGAGAAAATATCATTAAGAAGGAAAAGCCCCTATTGCTTACAGACCCTAAAAAACATTAAACACAAGCAGGAAACCCTACACGAGTATTTCAATACAATATTAGTGGGGGGGGGGGAAATCTTTTTTTTTTTTTTTTAAAGTAAGAAGATCGGCCAGTGGCCACATGTGGGTGGCCAGCGTCTGGCGGACAGGGTCTTGCCAGGGCCTCCTCATTCTCGCAGGGCAGTGCCTTCTACTTAGGGTGCAGCATCAGGGAGCAGCCCGGGCCAGTATCTGTCACTCAAACACCAACAGTGCCGGGTCTCTCTCAGGCCCTAGGAGTGGTTTACCGTTGCAGGTAGTTTCTCAACTAGTTACCCCAGGTGAGTTGTGCCCTGGGTAGGAGGCAGGGAAAGATGCAGGTCTCACTGGTGGCTGCTTTGGCCAAGAAGAGGGGCCTATACTCATTAGCAAAGGCAATCTGCCTGCGTCAGCCTTGGGCACCCTGGAGCCATTTAAGTCCTAGAATTTCACGCATCATCGGTGGCATACCTACTCACTGAGGACGTGCTGCGCCTACAACGGCAAGCAAGACAAAGGCTTCATGAAGCTCATATCTAGCCAAGACAAACGAGGAGCAATGATGAGCTACGATGTCAGGAAGCAACAAGGGCTATAAGACAGCCAAGAGGACAGGTGGTGAGGGCAGAGGTGGGGACACGGGGCACTGGGTTTAACTAAGAGGTCAGCAGAGACTTCTCCGGGGAAGTGTTCTTTGGGGAGGGAGTAAGTCACGTGGCTATCTGAAGGGAGAACATTCAAGAAATCCAGGCAGAGAAGGCCCTGAAGGAGGGCCACGCTAGATACTCTGCAGAAACGGCCAGAAGGGCAGTGTGGCTACAGCACGTGATGGAAGCGGAGATTCAGGAGGTGGTGAGTTTGGAGAGGCAGATGGGTCAGTTCATGGACAACTTCACAGGCCCAGGTAAGCATCCGGAGGTTGCACTAACCACGCTGGGAAGCTGCTAGTGAAGTCTAAGCAAGAGCATGACCAGATTTGATTTCTATTTTAAAAACACCACTGGCTGCGGTGTGCAGTCAGAGTTCCAGGATGCCAAGAGTGGGGGCGAGAATTAGGAGGCTCCGCACAGTAATCCAGGCAGCAGATGACACTGGCTGAGATGAGGGAGACGGAGGCGTTGCTGGAAAGTAGCTGAACTCACATCTTCTGAGCGATCCAAAGGCCTTGCTGGGATGGACACAACATGGGGTAGGAAGAAAAGGAGTGATTGACAACGGAGGCCAGTGCCATCTTAAAGAGTATCACGGAGAGAACAGGCTGAGGCTTGTCTTAGTAACAACAGCCCTAATCGATTCCTGCAGAAACTCTTACTACAGCTCGAGAGAGCTAAAAGTACTCTGTGTTTGAATCTCTACAGATTGATAAACTTAACCACAACTGGCAGAGTTCCATGGCCAAAACAGCCATTGCAGAGGCCCAAGGCTGACCATTAAACAGCTCTGAACTACAACCCCACTTCTAGGTATACACCCCAAAGAACTGAAAGCAGGGACTCAGGCAGATATCTGTACACCAATGTTCACAGCGGCATTATTCCCAATAGGCCAAAGGTGGAAGCAGCTCAGGTGTCCATCAGCAGAGGAGCAGATAAACAAACTGGTACATTACCTACGACAGAGTATGTCTCAGCCTTAACAAGGAATGAGGTCTGGGTACATGCCACTGCATGGATGTACCTTGACGACACCAGGTCGAGTGAATCAGTCAGACACAAAGGGACAGAGACTGTGTGGTTCGCTTGTGTGTAAGAGCTAGAATATGCAAACTCATAGGGAAAGAAAATAGAGTACAGGCTCCCAGGGGTTGGGGGGCAGGGGGAACGGGGAGCCTATGCATAATGGCTGCAGGGTTTCTGTGTGGCCTGATAGGAAAGTTCTGCTGATGGATAGTGGCGCTCTAGCGTTGTGATTGAGATCAGGCCACTGAATGGTGTGCTTGGGCGGGGCTGGGATGGGAAAGTTTACATTGTATGTATGTTTCCACAATTAAAAATAAAAAGAGCAACTAAAGAGACAATGGTAACTAAATGCAATACATAATCCTGCACAGCATGTAATAATGGAGGAGAAAAGTCTCAAAAGGACATTATTGGGACCCGTGAAAAAATTGGAATATAAACTGTGAGCTTTCTTGAGCTTGAAAACTGCATTTCAGGTGGTTACATAAGTGAATAGCCTTGTTCTTAGGAAATGTACATGGTGGTATTAAGTGTTCAAGAAGCATGATGTACAACCTACTCTCAAATGTACAGAAGATAGTAGATAGATAATAGAAAATTTGTATTTCTGTATCGAAAATGTAGCAAAATGTTAAAATTGGTGGATCTGGGTATTTGGGATATGCTGGAGTTTTCTGTATGAGTTTTATATTACTTTTGCAAAATAATTAAACTATCCTTCAAGTTTGAAATTATTTCAAAATAAAAGATTCAAAGGAATAACAATCTTAATCCCCCAAATAAACTTTACCTTCTCGCTCACCACCCCCCCACACCCCTAGCAAAGTTCATAGAGATTATAATAAAGATTTTTCAGTTTTTCAAGGCAGAATTCAATACTTCTACATTTCAGCTTAACCACGAGCTCCTAGTTCACTCCCAATTATATCAGGAAAAGGTTTCTTGGAACCTGCTGCTGACTGTTTACACATAACACCAGGAATGAATGGGAAGAAGGCATCTCACCCTGCACAGACCTGGATTCCAGAGGCCAAGCTAGCTAAGGACAGGCCGCGCCCCTGGGGAGCCCTTGTCCTCCAACAGGCAATGACGTGCTGATTTTAGACTTTTTAGTCCATATTCTAGAGATAGAAAAATCTCAAACCTGATGTCAAATTATCTCTAGCCCTCAGAAGACATTAAGAATTCGAAGGGAAACAAGAAACTCAGTTATGTTAGAAATAACCAATGTCTTATTCAGAATGAATTTACCAAACAACTCCAAAGCAAAATAACAATGAAAAATCAATCTTCCAGAGTCACAATTTCTTTGCTCTGAAGGTTTCCATTCAGAGAAAACAAAACAAAACAAAAAACCCTGTACCTTGTAAAGTAATTTCCTAAGTAGAGTTTGTTCTTGTGACTAACCCCTCAAACACATCCTTCTTGCAAAAGGCATTCTCTTACTCTTACTGACCCTTTCTTCTTCTACTGCTGATTTCAGTGGAAAATTACATTCCCACGAAATATAATGCTGTTGATATTAATACCTATTAAGGTGTTCATCAAATTGCTAGGTGAGATGGTGTAATTAGGGACAGCCAAGGAAAAACTATAAAAGAAGCAGAGGACATCGGTCAAAAGGAGGTAAATACTTCAAAGATCCTAAGTTGCTTTTAACATTGGATCGTGTACATACAAGTTAAAAAGAGTTAACAGGCTAGGCTTCTTCAAACCATTACAGAAGCACGTACCTGCTTGCCTGGTAATTTTCTTTTTGAAAACAAACCTGGACCCCAAATATTTTCTCTTTTAAGTCACCAGAGGACTCTTCAGAGCATCATGAATCCAAACACAAAATAAAATGCACACTAACCACTAGGACCTATCCATCAGCGTGTGGCATTAGGAACTGAAACAGGGATTATCTGGGTATCTTGCTGTGACATGCATTTAATATACCACTTCTGTATGCTTAAAGGCCAGGGTTTTAAATCTTACACAAACTGAATATTCAGATTATTATAAAAATCATTTATAAATTCTGGTGTTAAACACAAATTTTCTCTTTTGCTAAGGAAATTAATAACAGAATTTCAAAAACAGTTGAACAATTTCTCAAACCTATATAAAATTTCAAACTTCAGTCTTTTAACTTATTTTGGTGATTATTTATAACATCAACAGCTCTAAAAGGTCTTCAGGGACCCTATGAAACACACAAAAAAGGAGCAACAGGCACTCCTAGAATAATGTGTCAGCTACAAAAGCAGCATGTGCTAAGATATTATTTCTACTGTCTAATTCACAGGAGATGAACCAGCACCAAAAGCCAGCCCCAGCTTGCTAGCCATGAGCGTGAGTCATCTTAGAAGTAAATCCTCTGGCTCCACTCAAGCCACCCCAGCAGACACCAAATAGGACAGAAAGGAGTTGTTTCAACTGAGCTCTGCCCAAATTGCAGATTAGTGAGTAAAGGAAAAGACTGTTATTGTTTTAAGCCTCCAAGGTTGGGGGTGGAAAGGTGATTACTCAGCAAGAGAACCTGGAATAACATCTTTAAGGCACTTGATATATGACTAAGGGGATAAGGTGAAACAATGAAGAAAAGTTAGTCTTTTCCATAAATGTTGTTGGATCAGCTGGCTCTCCATATGGGAAAACAAGGGACTCGACCCCACTCTCCTAACATACACAAAAACACATTCCAGATGAACCCTAGATCTAAATGTGAAAGGTACAACAAACCTTTTGCAAAAATAAATAAAATATCTTCATTAGAGTCAGCAAGGATATTTTAAAAAGGACACAAAAGGCACAGATATCAGAAAAGATTAATAAATTGGATTTCATGAAATCTAAGAATTTCTGTTCCTCAAGTCACCATTAAGAGAGTGAAAGGCAAGCTAGAGAAGGAGAGATTAGATTTGCCACACATAAATCCAACAAAGGACTCCGTTCAGGAATATGTAAAGAGTTCCTAAAAATGAGTAAAAGAAAGACAACCCATTTTTTTTTAATGGGAAAACACTTGAAGAGACACATCCTAAGGGATGAGAGCCAAATGGTCAATCAGATATCAAAGACGCTCTACACATCATTTATCATTGGGGCATGCAAATCGAGACCACACTGAGAAACCATCATAGAACCTGCCAGAATGGCCAAAGTAAAGGAAAATAAAATAGGAGAAAAGAAAATCTAATAGCAGCAAGCACCAAGATGTGGGACAACTGGAGCTTTACATGCTGCTGGTAGGAATGAGAAGTGACACAACCACTCTGGGAACCTCCTCTCAGTTGCCTGTGGCTTCAGTAACGAAATACCACAAACTGGGGGGCTTAAAAAGAGCAGGAATTCATTGCCTCACAGTTCTGGAGGCCAGAAGTCCAGAATCGGTAGGGGTGCACCCTTTCCCAGGTCTTCCGCACTTCTGGAGGCTTGTCGCCAGTCCTTGGGCCTCGACCTCTCCTCAGTCGTCACATGGCCTCCTCCTCTGGGTCTGTCTGTCTGTCCTCTCTTATCAGGACACCAGTCATGTTGGACTAGGGCCCCCTCTAATCCAGTTTGGCTTCCTCTTAACAAATAACATCTTCAAAGACCCTGTTTCCAAGTAAGGCCACGTTCATGGGACCCATGGTGAGGACTTGAACACGTCTTTTTGGAGGACACGACTGAACCCATAATGAGACGGGCAGGCGGTAGGTAACCACTAAAGCAAATGTGGGCACATAGTGTGACTCAGCCATTCGACTCCTGGACATACACCCAAAGAAATGTGTGTCTATGAACATCACAGGACATGCCGGAGAATGTTCTAGCAGCATTATCGTAGCACCTCCAGTCAGGAAACATCCACATGGCCAACAGTAGAATGATAACTAAATTGCAGTCTAGTCACACCACACAACAGACACAATGAACATGAACGAATTCCTGCTACATGCAACAATATGGCTGTTGAAGAGAAGAAATCATAATTAAAAACTTGTTTTGGGGGGCGGATGTGGCTCAAATGGTTGGGTGTCCGTCTCCTATATGGAGGGACCTGGGTTCAATCTCCGGGACCTCTTGGTAAAAAAAATATAGAAGGTGCGCGGGCAGCCAGGCCCCGTACACGGGTGCACCGTCAGGCCCCGCCAAGCCACGCAGCAAGATGATGACCTAGCAGGAGAGTGACCCAAGGGAGAGCCAAGACGAGACATGCCGAAAAACCAGGAGCTAAGGTGGCGCAGGTGGCAGAACGCCTCTCTCCCACATGGGAGGTTCCGAAGGTCGAATCCCAGTGCAGACAGGAGGAGAAGGATGAGAAGAGAGGGCAGGAAACAGACACAGAAAATTGCCCAGTGGATGGACACAAAAACAGCAAAAACGGGGGCAGGGGGTGTGTAAAAATGGATAAAAGTAATAAATAAATAGATAAATCTAAAAAAAACCCAAAAACATATGTTTCCATTTATATAAAGCCCTAACAGGCAAAACTAATTTAGGGTGAGGGAGGTGGAGAGCGGTTACCCCGGGGGGGGGGGGGGGCGGCAGCAGCAGGTGACACTGGGGAGGGATGTGAAGGACGCTTCCAGGGGGCTCTTATTTCTTGATCTGATACATGTGGGCAGAAGCCGTCCACTTACAATTGGTGTACATTCCTGTATATGTTATACTTTAGTTTAAAAGAGTTTACCAAAAAAAAAAAAGTAGAGCCCAATGAAGATGGTACTGATACTCGGGATGAGAAAAAGACAAAGAGGGGTCTAACTGTGGACCTGTTTATTGGGATCTCACACTACATCTCATGAAGTTATACCTGTGAAAAAGCTTTGTGGGCAAGAAAGCGCTCTACAACTGGAGGGCCTTTTAAACTTTTATTTCACTGCTAGCTTCATGGGATTAAGAAAGAAAGTTTTAAAGGGTGTATTAGGTAAAGGATGCTGGTTTTCCTAGAAAAAGGATAAAATCATCAACAAATAAGAGAAGGTCTGACCCAGATGAGAAGAAAGACTAGGACACTTTCACTATTTCAAGTTTTCCCTTCGTTCACGACATGCTGTCCACACTGGATTCCTGAGTGAGGTAATGCGCTCTTTCGGCCAGAGGCCTTTGAAGCGGCCCCTTCCTCTGGCTGGACCTTCTCCTGGCTCTTCATGTCCTTCCGACCTCAATTCCAACATCACCTCCTCAGAGAGACCCTCCAGCCCCCCGTCACGGCTCCACAATGACTTTATTCACAGCAGGGATCACAATCTGTAGCCAATCTGTCTAAAAAATAGTATCTGCTTCTCCAGTGAAAATGTCCCTTTCATGTGGGCACAGACATGGCTTGGTTTTCCCCTGGGTCTCACTGCCAGAGCTACCCGATTAGCATTTGTCGAGGGAATGAATGAATGAATAAATGACTGTGGAATGAGCCAGCCTCGTGGGCTCTGTACTCCAGTGTTCTGGGCCAGAAGGGAATGAGAACTAGACACCTAGAGGGAAAACGTTTGCAGTCCTCTCTAAATCGGTTTTCTCCACATTATCCTGACACACTTTTTTTTTCAAGGTTAACAGACCTTCCCGCATCCTAGCCCCGGCCCCAGTGTCGGGTCCCCGCACAGGGTTCCAGCGCAGCAGGCGGCTGCCCCTCGTCCTCCTGGGCACCAGGGGCTGTGCTGAGAGCTGGGCTGGCCGTGCTGGAGGCGCCCACGTCCAGGGCCGCAGCCAGCGGCCCACCGCACTAGGGGGCCGTTTCCCTCACGTGAGGGGCTTGGAATCTCAAGGATACTTTAAAACCGGGTCATTGTTGAAATATAACGTCTGCCTGGCTAATTACAGACAGTGATCAGAAAGACTGGCTTGGGGTGGCCTAGGAAAGTTGCTGGGGCAGAGAAATGTTCTTCCCAGTCTTAATCTGGGAGGCGACAAGGAGGGTTTGCTGCTTTTGCAAAGGCCCAGCAAGCTGTGCGCTGAGGACGGCGCTCAGGTGATGCCCACCTGGCTTCCAGAAGCAGCGCCCTGCCAGATCACACAAAAGCTGCTTTCATTACGGAGAACGGGGAAATCGAGGCAGAGCCCAGGTCCAGCTCTCATGCCCAGGTTCTGCCAGGGGAAGTCTTCCTCGGGAAGAATTCATTCACTCATCCATTCGGTCAATATGTACTCACGCGCCTGCTGTGCACCAGGCAAGTTCTAGGAGGTGGGGACACAGAGGTGAACAGAATGAAGCAGAACCCCTGCCTGCACGGACTTCACAGTAGTAAAACCCACGGCGTGTCACGGCGGTAAGCGGCACAGAGAAGGAAAACAGAGTGGGTCAGGGAACCCAAGTGCAGGGGAGGGGCCTGCTGGGTGCAGGATGGTGTCCCTGAGATAGCGACTTTTCACCCAGGACCTGAGGGAGGAGAGGAAGTGAGTCGTGGCTTTCTGGGCAAAAAGCATTCCAGGAAGTGGCACAAAATTCTGAGTGGGAACACGGGGATGTTCAAAGAACAACGTGGATGCCGATGTAACTGCGGAGAAGTGAGAAGAGAGAGTGGGAGCGGGCGGGGGGGACAGAAGGTGAAGGGCTCTGCACCTGGAAACCGTGGAGGGGCTGACTAAGGGGGAGGGAAATGGAGCCTGCACTTCAAGGACATCTCTTTTCAGACTAAACAAAGTGGAGGTCTTCTGAGCTGCCACTGAATCCTAATTTGAGGAATTATCTAAATAAAGGGCTTAAAGACCCTCACGAGGTAGGTGGTTCAGCTGGTATGCTGACACTGTGAGGGTCCACAGAACTAAGCTTCATGTAACTGACCCCTCCCGGCCCCCGCCCCCAATTACAAGGGAAGCGGTTACACAGCAAACTGCAATATGACCAGGATTAGAGCGGTAGAAAGTGCCATCAAATGCAATTAAGAAGTGCCTCCCCCTCTGCCCCATGAGAATTCCAGACTCTGCTCTCCTTATCAAAGCCTCCCGTTTGGGTTTAGACAGAAAAAAGAAAAATGAGGAGGAGCCAGAAAAAAACTGAGAAAACTACCCGAATCACTTAAGCAAGCAAATATCCAGTTTGGAGGGAAGTCCTGCTGCAAGAGGGGCAGCTCCCGGCCGCGGGGACCCGGTGTCAGGGCCGACCCCCTGCCCTCACTGCACAGAGCCTCCAAACCCCGTCACTGCACTGCCTGGATTATTTCATGATGGTGGAGCCCAGCCCCACTCCCACACCCTCGTGGCACTGTCCACTGATGGGGCTAAAAAAAGATTTGATAAAACCCAAGGATCAGTACTAGGCTGCTATGTTTCTTCTGAATATAAACACTGGACAGCAGGTGACTAAGGTCCAAGCAGGGGGGAAAGAAGTCCCGTTCTCCCACCACTGGGATTAGACGGCAAGTCAGTGTGATGGGACAAGGCATGCCCTCGGAGTCGCACACACACCCTGCTGGTGCAGGCCTCGAGGTCTAGAAGAGAATCATTTATTCATGACCCGCATTCATTAATGCTGCCTTAAAAAGCCGACAGAGCCAAGTCATCTGTTGCTGGCATTTTCTGAGTCTCTAGAGCTCGCCTGTGGCCACCTGGTCACTGACCAGATTCCGCTGTAGATCTCTCTGTTCTCCAGGGACTGATAGAGACTTTGGTCTGCCATGACAGGGGCACCTCGAAGGCCTGAGTTAATGGGGGAGGGCAGGAGTGTTGGGGGACGATGATGGCTCTGTGTCCTGGACGCGCCCACAGGAGCAGGAGGGCAGAAGGGGGCCCTGGGCTCTGATTGCAGTCGCAGGGCCACAGCGCACAGACCTGGGAGTGCAACCACTCGGTGCCAAGGCCACGCGCCAGGGGCACCGTAAGTTCTGGAGAGGGACGCTGGCTGGCTTTGGCTCTCAAGTGAGCTGGGCCTTCCCTCCCCCAGAGCAACATACATTTTGATCCCTGGTTGGTATGGATGAGGAGTTTGTACGATGTTCTCTGTCTTGCTTTCATGAAGACCCTCACAGTGTCATATGAGAAACCTGATCACTGAGGGAGACCTAAAAATTGGCCAAATATGGGCAATTCCGTGTGGTTCGGCCTACTCCCAATTAGCTCATTCACCAGGCCTGTCGCTCCCTGACAGGGCACACCCTGTTTTTACCACAGGCAAAGCCCATCCTCAGAGGACCCTCTGAACAGAACCTCACAAATTATGAAATAATCAGTTTTATGAATAAGACTTGGCTAACGACACAAGCTGAGGTGCCTTCTGGGGACGCCGTGAAGGGAGGGTAAACAAGGCCAGTATCTGTAACTGAGGAGCTTACGCATTAACCCAGGGGCCTCCCTCTGAGGCCAGCCAGAGAGCAAGCGGCAGCCTGGACGACAGCGGTGCCTGCTTCGCTGAGGGAGAGGCAGCGCCTCCAAGAGACGTAGGTGCCCACGGTGGAGGGGACGGGCCCTCAGGCTGCCGAGTTAGCCGGTGCCAGGAGGAAGGACAGGAAATAGGTCTAGCAAATAAACAAATGGAAGTGTCTGGAAAACTGAGGCAAAAACCGCTGTGGGCATTCTCTTCATGGAAGGTGTGGTCAGTGCCTGTCCTCCTGGGTCTCCTTCCCTCCTGCGTAAGCGAGCCGCCCACTGTCGTTCCCGCAACGACATCGAGAGAAGGCCCCTGTGCACCAGGCCCCAGGCCAGGGTCCAGGGTGAGCCGGACGCGGCTCCCGGGGGTGGTGGCACAGTCTAGGGAGGGGCCTACGTCTCCGGCCGCCCTTGCCCCAGACAGACTTATAATTCTATATATGTGTGTGGGGGGGTGGCTAGTTTATACGTTTTCTTTTTAATCCTGGAGTTTGGGGGAGGGAAGTGGATGAAATCCACATTCTTACCCTCTCACCCAGCCCCAAAGGCAGAATTATTTTCAGAGTTGTTGAGAAACAGAAAGGGGACAAAAATGTCACATAGTTGACTGATGACATTGGAGGAATTCCTGTCCTGCTGCTCGAGTTGGAAAGTGGACCTACCTAAAACAAACACCCAACAGGGGAATGGGCAAAGGACACGAAGGGACAACTCGTGGAGGAAACCGAGCTAGGACACGCGCTCACGGGAAGGGAGGGCCGGCTCGTGGGCAGACAGGAGCTGGAGAAAGGAGGCTGCTTTAGGGAAGGGGAGGCGCCACCCCCCCCCAGGCCTATGAGGCGAGGGAAGAGCAGAGTCTGGGGTCAGACCCCGGGTGCCACTCCAAGTCTCTGCACCTCGGAGTTGTCACTGGAAGTGGAGGCTGAGGAGAACACACCTCCCGGAGTGCTGGGGTCACTAAGTGAGGAGCGTTGCCGAGAGGCGGCAGGGGCCATGGTTCAAATCCCGCACCCCCCTCCAACTTTGCTGCACAACCCTCATCCGCCTCAGTTGTTCCAGTCATAAAATGGGGCCAATAACAGCGTCGACCTTGTCGGGTTTTTGTGAAGATTAAATGAGCTCACGTTTGAAGCACTTGTGAGAGTGCCTGGTAGAGAAGTAACATGACAAAAGCCTTCACTAAATAAGCACACCATGGAAAGCTCTGGCCATACATTGGAGGTGCTGAATAAGTGGTGAAACCCACCTTGGCCATTTCCCTTCTATTGAGAGGGAGGGAGAGAGGGTAATTAGATGTGGGAGGAAAAGACCTGGTTTTTAAACTCTAATAAAGTGATCCAAGGCTTTTTCCCTGACCATTAAAAAAAAAAAAAAAGGAGCCACACGTGTGAAAGAAGAGAGCACTGGTAGATTTGTGTTCGGATCACGCCGAGTCTGATCTTCTAGTAAATTACTGCCTCTCTGCAAAGACTGTGCACGCCCCATTCATTCAGTCAGAGTCTGGGGGCTGAGTTCTGGAGCCTGGTCTCTGCAGGTGGTTGCAGTTATGGAAGCCCAGAGAAACCGTGGCATTGGCTCGGATTCCCAGAGGGGCAGCTCCTCTTCCACCTGAGGAGCTGATGTCTTAATTGCCCAACAGATGCCTGCATGCCCACTGCCTTCTCCCCCAGGAGGCCCCAGGGGGTCTGGACCCTGTCTGTCAGAGACCTTGGCCATCACTGCAGAGCTGGGAAACATCTGGTGCCCGACCTTGAAAGGGGAATCTTCAGGGGCCACCGGCACAGCTCATGGCTCATACGGGTGGGGGGGGGGGGCAATGCAGTGAATCACACCTGCACTGAGAACCCTCGGGAGGGGCCCCAGTGGACAGAGCCGGGAGGCTGGGGACCTGGCCTCAGGGCCAGAGGGTCATCGCCTCCGTGTGAACAAGAGTTCGTGTTTGTGGAGGGCATCCTGCTGAGCCAAGTCCTCTTGGCACACATTCCATCCATCGACTCATGCAATCTTCACTGAAGCCCCTCGAGGTGGCGACTGCTGTGATGGCTCCACTCTTGGGTGAGGAAGCTGAGGCACGGAGTGGCCAGGGAGCTGCCCCAAAGTCTGGCTGCTGTGAGAAGAGCTGGGACAGAACCCAGTGTGCGCCTTTTTTTGTTTTGTTTTGTTTTTTTAGAAATTTTTAATATGATCGATAAAGATGATTCCACTGAGCCACACCAACTCCTTTTTTCAAGACGATTCCTTGCAATTTAGAAGGAACTCTGGGAACATCAGGGAACTCCTGGTTAAGAAATCTTATTCTGATCATGGTTAATACTTGAAACAGATTATAGTCCATGCATGTGATAAAATACTATTATGTAATTTTGCGGCAACCCTTCCCTGAAAATTTTCTGCAACTTAAAATGTCTGGAAGAGGATACCACTAAATACTGCTGGAGCAAAATGTGCTTCACAGAATACCGCATGTTTACTCAAAACATGTAGTGTGTGCCTTAACCTCTGAAGCTCCTCCTCATGGCCTTCAGGTCTGAGTGGAGCCTTTCCACCAGCCAGAGAAAGTGAAGAACTCTTGACTCAGGAGCCCACGCAGACCTGGAACGGACTGACAGGAGGGGAAAGCAGTGGTCCCAGTTGGCTGACACGGAACCCCTGAAGTCAGAAGAATGTAGAATGACTTGTGAGCAAAGCCAGGGTTCCTTTGTTCCTGAGAGGTTCTTTTTACACTGGAGCTTGCGGCTGAGAGCATTTTGAAGGCTCCTTTCTTCATTCTCCTCTCCAAGTCCCCAGCTTACTGCAGCCCGAGCTCTCCGACACTTTAGACCCAGGCACAGGCGAAGAACAAGCCCTGCGGTGTGGCTGGAAGCATCGATGTTTAAATGCTTTCGGTGAAAGGACCAGAACATGCATGTGGCCCACAGGGCATCACGTTAGCCTTGTGACAGAACACAAGCAAAGCGCGTCAACGTGCTGCCAACAGCCCGGGGACGGGATGACTCTGGACCTCTACGAACGACCAGGGACTTGACCTCCTGGGGCCCAGGACCTCTACCAAAGATCCAGAACCTGGCCTCCCGAGGCCCTGGAACTTGAGAAACGACCATGAACTTGGCGGGCTGAGACCCCGGCCCCAACGAATGGCTCCCGGGCATCTGTCTGCACAGCCTTATCTGGAGAGAACCTCTGCACTGGAAAGTGAAATGACTGAAGAGTCACTAACTGCACAGTCACTTTGGGTGGGGCCAGGCTTTAACGAAGGAGCCAGAGAGGCGAAGGAAAGTTTCCTGGACTGTGCGTTGTATTGTCTGCAGACACGGGACCTTGGTTATTATTTAAGAAAGGAAAGGGGAAGTGAGGGAGCAAAGGGGTCAGGCTCAGTGAGAAAAGCTCGAAACTAAGAACAAGGCACCTGGGCTTCTTGTTTCAGTTTGGTCATGAGTGTGTCGTGTGATCTGGGGCCAACTCAACCTCTCCAAACACAGTCCCCTGGCCCATAAAATGCAGAAGTCACACCGAGTAGGCACTGGGTCCCTTCCAGGGCTGACATCCTGCTTCCCGATGCTGTAGCTACTAGCCACATGAGGTTATTTAAGTTAAAATGAATTAAAATTAAACAAAATTAGAAATTCAACTCCTAAGTCACACTAGCCCAATTTTAAGTGCTCAAAAACAAGTCAGGATTTAAATTAAAATTAATTGAAATTAAATTAAATAAAAAATTCCATTCCTTAGTCCCACCAGCCACATTTCAAATGCTCAACGGCCACATGTGGCCAGTGGCTACTGGGTTGGACAAGTGCAGATATGGGGCATTTCTATCATCACAGAAAGTTCCACTGGGCAGCATCGAGACTGTGCAGATGGAGATATATAGAACATTCTTTAAGTCACTTCTTTAAAAAAAAAAAAGCATTGTGTGCTGGGTTAGAACCTATATAAAATTAATACAAGAGAACCGGATTTGTTCGCTCTGTGCAACCAGGTCTATAATAGGAAAGTATTCATCTATGATGCTTGAGGGTGAGTTAAAATACCATGTCATAGCAAGATTACAGTCCATGGCAAAACACTAGTCCATTTCCCTTAAAAATTGGGTACAAGCAAGAATGTCCATTTGTCACCCCTGTAATTTAATGTTGAAGTGCCAGCCAAAGCATTTGGACAAGGGAATAAAACAAGACATGTAAGTATTGTAAAGAAGGTGGCAAAATCATCATTATTTGCAGATGATATGGTTTTACGTCTGGGAAGCACAAAATAATCAACTGAAAACTAGAAACAGAATATGGTGGTTGGTTACAAAGTTAATACAAAAAAACAACAAGCTTCCTTCATACAAAAGTAAAAGTAAGTATAATAAGAATAAAAGATCTCACATTTTAATACATTTCTTAAGTTTACATAAAAACATTTATATAGACTATAGAACACAAATACCAACCAAAGAGCTATATGAGAAAATTGTGGTCCTGTACTGAGCAGCACAAATGACAGCTCAAATAAATGGAGCTACCATAAAGAACGTGATACTTGTATGTATCTCCCTAAGTAACTCTATAAGCCCCACGCAATCCCACCTAAATACTAACAAGTTTGGTTGGTGCATTTTTGTGTTTTTGTTGTTGTTGTTGGGGCAGGAGGATAGCTGGAATGTGATCGAATGATTCTAGAGTTCCCAAAGCAGAGGCAAGTAAAACTGGATAGGAAACTAAATTCTGAAAAAGCAGCATAATGAGAGAGAATGAGCCCTATTAATTGTTAAAGAAGGCTAAAATATATAGCTGTAGTCATTAAAATAGCATGAAACTGGTTCAGAAGTGGCCAAAATTCTCAACCTATCAGAAAAGTCCTGGTGAAAATATATTTGATCATTTAGGCAGCATTTCAAATCTGCAGGGAAAGATGGGCTGCTTAATAAGTGGTATTGGAACAAGCAAAAAAGAAAAGCTGAAACTTAAATTATCCCTTGTGACTGTTAATTCATGTGTCAACTTGGCCAGGTGATGGTGTCGTGCAGTTGTTTGGTCATAGCAGTTGCTGCAATGAGGCTATTTTGTGGATTTATTTATTTATTTTATTTTATTTTATTTATTTTATTTTTTTAAGATTTTATTTATTTATTCATTCATCCCCCCCCCTGCTGCCCGTGCTCGCTGGGTCAGCCAACCATGCCGTGCGGGCGGGCCTGCCCTCACCAGGAGGCCCCGGGAACCGAACCCAGGGCCTCCCATATGGTAAACGGGAGCCCTACTGATTGAGCCACAGCCGCTTCCCTATTTTGTGGATTTAAATCATTAGTCAGTTGACTGCATCTATGGCTGATTATTTCTCCAATCAACAAAGAAACTGCCTTTGGCAAGGACAGGAATCTCCTCATCCAGTCAACTGAAGGCCTTAAAGGGAGAATTGATGATTTCAGCAGTCAGAAGGAATTTCGAGCAGGACTCCACACAGCCAGCTTCTCCTGGGGAATTTAATGTCACCTGCATCGAGTTTCTAACTTGTGGCCTGCCCTGTGGAATTTGGACTTGCCAATCTTCACAGTCATGTGAGCCAATCGCTATAACAAACCTCATATATATATATATTTCGGTTCTGTTTCTCTGGAGAATCCTGATGACCAATACACTCATACCGAAATAGCCAATGAATTAAAGACATACATCAAAAATAAAAATGTGAAAGTACTAGAAGAAACCATACATAATCTTGGCACAGGGAAGGCCTTGCTAGGTATGAGGCAAATCCAGAAGACAATATGGAAATATTTCTACATGTGAACTACAAATGAAAAATAATAAAAATTTCTGTGCAGCAAAAACATACAAAATCAAAAGACTGAGGAAAATAGCTGCAATATACATGATAAAGTACCAATTTCCTTAATATACAAAAACTCTTAGAACAGACCAAACACTAACTAGAAAAGTGGCAAATGATATAATCAATTTATAGAAAATAAAAGCAAATGCCTCATAAACACATGGAGATGATTAACCTCGCTCCAAATCAAAGAAAAGCAAATCAAAACAAGAAGGTACTCATTTTCATCTATCAAAGATCCTGGCAACAATCTAAAAAGACATATAATTCCCAGTATTGGTAACAAAGTAGGGAAAGAGGAGTTCTTAAGCAATGTTGGTGCCCATAAAAGTGATTATGGACATTTTAGAGAGCAAATTGGCAATATCTATTAAAATTTAAAATAACCAGAACCTCTAACTCTGCAATTCCACTTCTAGGAAAGTATCTCACGGACATACTTACACAACTAAGCAAAGAGATATGTGTAAGGATGCAGCTGGCGACACTGTTTATAATGGGGTGGTAGGACTGTAAACAACTTAACTGTCCACCAACAAAGGTTGCTGGTTAAATAAGTTATGTTACCTTGATATAATGAAATACCAAGCAGTCATGAAAAGGAAGGCATGGCCTGGAAAGATGTCCACAATATCTCAAAAAGGCAAGCAACAAAATAGTATATACAGTGGAAGATTGCTGTAAACATACACAAGGGACATCTATTTAAATGCATTTATCTCTTAGACGGGATACGTGTTTACACATGCATAGAACATTTAAAAGAGTGTACACAAAACTTAGAGGCTCTCTCTAAAGGAGAATTCGGGAAATGCTTTTCTGTTCTTTATTTTTATGACCAAATATTACTTTTGTAATTCACACAACAACCTAGACAAATGTGCTAACGCGTGGCTGGTGCTTATTATGAATTGTGCTCTTTAGAGCTTTCTCCCTAATCCCCGGACAGTCAGCCCAGCGCAGACCTGCCACAGCTGGTGAGTAACCTCTCACTCCAGCCAGCATGTCCTGGTTGTGCTCTCCAGCTAGAAGGCTGGATAAGGACCTAAAGCATCTCGCAAACTGGCCACAAGAACCGACAGTCCAGCTCACGCTCTGCTAATGCCGGCGCTTCAATCTTCCCTCCCCACTGGGGCAGCACTTTGACGCAACCATCTCTCATTACTGCAACTGGGTAGCAAGAGCCACGTTTGTAAAGTCTGGCTCATTTCATTAAAAGCACAGCAGGGTACTCTGTACTAAGCAGACAGCATGCATTTCGTTAAGGAAGATGATCTTTCCTGGCACAATGTAATGGAAAGCAGGGCAGCATTCAGAGATAAGATAAATCACAAGTTGATTTTGCCCTTTGAGGACTAGATACAGCAAAGAATGGCCAGCTACTTTGGGTGAAGAGCACTAGAGGCTGGCTGGTGGAAGAGGCAGAGATTTAGCTGGCAATGATGTATTTCTGAAAAGATCTGTATGGCCCCTGCAAGGCATTCAAGCCTAAAGAGAGAGAAAAGAGAGGTACGAGCCTTATCTCCAAACACGGGCACTGATTTTTCAATTACAAGATTTTTTTTTTTTATTATTTTGCCAGAAGTCCAGGATTTATGTTTTTTTTCTATAAGCCAAGTATTATTCTAAGCTCTTTATGCATACCATTTTTTTCCCTATGAGGTAGGCACTATTAGGATCCCCCTTTGACAAATGAGGAAACCAAAATGCAGAGAAGTGACCTGCCCAAGGTCACACAGCTAGGTGCTGGCTCCAGGCAGGCTGGCTCTCAGGCCCATCTGCCCAGCCTCTGCACCTCGCCACCTTTTACCATGCACAGCTCTGAACTGTGGCCGACATTTATCCCTAAATGTGTGGACACTCACAGGTATCTATGCACACACCCTCAAGCATGTTTCTGTGCTCAGCTGAGCCGTAAAAATAAGTGAGCTTAATAAAAAGCACCAAGAACACCTGGAAGTTGGTGATACGGCCATTCGATCCCTGTGCTATCCAAGGAGGAAGAGGAAATAAATGAACACACTCATAAAAATTAAATGGTGACCCAACATAAAATCCCTAACAATATGGTTCATTGATGTTAAAACAGGATCCTTGACAACGACTAAACACATATTTCCTGAGCATCTACGCACGGTCTTCAGGCAGTATCACACACATGGCTGTACTCTATTTAATTCTCCCCACATCTGAGTAAGGAAAGGGCACTGATGAGACTGGGCTTACAAGACACAAAGGCGAAGCTGCTCAGAATCTCAGAAAGCCCTCAGGGCCGCCAGCTGGTCCGATTCCACCCCATGCAGCACAGGATCTGGGCTGCCCTCCCAGAGGGGGATACCTACCCCCTCTACAAAATGCTGGAGGTCACCCACCCCCCGGAACTTCACTACCTTCCCCCCTCCACTTCACACTAAATCCACATTCTCAAGCAGGCTCATGGTGCTGAGGACCAGGTGATTTTCCTGAACTTGGTCTAAATAACAAATAGACTCTAAAATACTTAGAGGTTACAAAGTACCTTATGATACGGTAACAGCATTTTCCAATATCTACCAAGGATCAAATGCATACTTGGCAAAACAGAGCCCCTTGGGATCAAAGCATTTGCCCTCCAGCAATTTTATGAATCACTTTGGAGAAATACACAAACTCAGAATTGATTTGAAAAATGAAAACCACTCTGTAAATGCTGTGTCACAGTAAGGCAAGCGGTTAGATGTCAAAGATCCACTGGGCATCCGCGTGTTCTAGAGAGAGATTCAAGCCAACCCTGAACCACTCTCCAAACAACTGCGAGGTTTCGGGGGTCAGTGTATGAGCGCTGACCCAGTTGTTTTCTGACGGGTGGGTTGCTTTTAGGAGCTGCCAGGGGTTTTTCAGTCAGTTTTCTGACCCAGACCTTATGTGGTCTCCATTTATCACGTGAGATCCATGGTTTGGAAGGCAAAGGAGGCTGTCCACAGGAACCCGAAATGTGCAGTGTCTGAATTCCCCGGAACCCTGGCTCCAGCCCAGATTACTCCCACTGCACAGCCTGGGAGCTCCCTCCACACAGCTCTGCCCACCTACCCACCAGCACAAGCTTCTCCTTTTAAAAGTGATCTACGGAGAAACCCCACACCTGAAGCCTGCTCAGGAGATTCCCAGTCTCATCTGAGTGGTTGTTCCTTTTGTATTTCTTTATCTTGATCATTTGAGCCACATTCCACATGACTTACACTAAATCTGAGTATGTGACAGGAAATTTTGCAAACGTGCACAGAGGTGTATTTGGGGTGGGGTCACCCCTTTACAGTTTTCCCTTCAGGTGAGCACAGCTACCTTGTGTTTTGTATCCTAATCAGAGGTGGCAGCAGCACCCAGTAGCAGGGGAAGGGGGCTTTCTCACCTACATGCTTTTCTGGGTGGGGGGTGGAAGGAAGGGGTCTCTTCACTTCAAAGTTTCACCGACAAATTTACCTTTATAATAGCTTCATTTGCGGCACAAGATATGGCTCTTCCTTTTTGGAAATTCACTTTCTCTCTTTAATGCTGAAATAAAGTCTGCCAACCAATGGGCTCCATCACAAAACACAAATGAATTTACTTCCCCCTGGTGGTGACTGTTGGGTCTTCTGAACAGCATGGGACTAGCTCTGGCTGCAAAGCTCTATGTCTCTTCCACAGGTTGGGCCACAGCTTCCGGGTACCCTCGGAACAGAGGGGCTGGGGTCAGGCCTCACCCACGTGTTGTTACAAGCTGACCCTGCCCTAGCCAAGGTCAAGTCAACTAGAGACACCCAACTTGTCATCTGAAGGCTCCTGGTTCTTTTGGATGGGGGTGAAGGTATGAGAGGGGAAGACATTATTGGATACAGAATTAAATAAAAGATTTAAAAGAGTCTGGGCTGGGAAAAAGGAGACCTGAGTTTAAGTTCTAGATCTGCCAATATCTAGTGAGCACTCCTGAGAAAATGGCACGGCCTCTCTGAGCCTGAATCCCTCACTGGAGAAATTAAAGATTTAAGCCTCCGGGGACCCCTTCTGCCTCGACACTGAGAAAACCCAGAATCACAAGTCCAGTTACCGTGGGGTTTCGTGTGCTCGTTGATTTTGCAGAGGGAGAAGGCGGCTTCTTCCTCTAAAAAATGGACAAATAATGGTATTTATCATAGAGAGAGGGTTACCTTAGAGAGACAAGGATTAAGTGAGATGATGCCCATGAAATAGTTGGCGCAAATGGTAAATGCTAAATAAATAGGGCCATAATAATGAATGGTATAATTATTAATTATATAATTTATCATCTAAACTTAAGAGAGGGTGCCACTAACAATTTCCCTGGGACAACGGTCATAAACCAGGATTGTCAAACCAGGATGTGCTGTCACCCTATTAATAAGTAAGAGCTACCATGAGACTTGGAACATTCTCCAATAATTGATGGACTTTTAAAGAACGTTCACTCAAGGGTTTTGGCATTGTGAGGCTACATCTTTGGCAAGCCCTCAAGTGGTAATTGGACAGACTCTGTGTTGGGGTCATAAAAGGCCTCGAAAATACACGGAGGTCACCTCCGATCAGTCCTACTTGATTTCCAAGACCAATTAGAGAAGCAGAGTTTAAGTGACTGAACTTTACTGCCTCCCCAGCCACAAACCAGCAGATAGGCCCCCACTGATCAATGCAAGGCAAGACAGGGGTGCGGGGGGGAGGGCTGAAGAAAGGGGATGGAAGGGAACTAGCCTCTGGGTGGAGAAATTCTTTTCTTGGGCAATTCTTACTTGGAAAAGACTGATTGAACCTGCAGGGTGTGGGGGAGGAGCTAGGAGCAAATGGGCCAGGTCCCACCCCTGGGAGAGCACTGCCATGGAGTTTTGTTTGTTTTAGGAGGTACTGGGGAATGAACCTTGTACATGGGAAGCAGGTGCTTAACCACTGAGCTACATCTGTTCCCCACAATGGAGTTTTGAGGGCCAGAAGTGATGTCTCAGAGATGATCCAATTCAATCTGTTCAGTTTACAGATGAAGTGACCCAAGTCTGGAAAAGTTAAATAACTTGCTCAAAGACACATTATTCATTATGGATCTATGAATTTCTTTGGTTATATTTACACATCAACACAATACAAAAGATGTTTTTAAAGGTGGAAAGAAATTAATCTTACGTCTTTCCTACTAGCCTGTGAGCTCAATGAAGGCAGAGAGGGTCTGCCATTCCCCAAGGGCTACCCAGGGCAGTGCCCCCTCACCACACTCACCCTCACCAGGACTGGGGGGTCTGGATTCCCATCCCTATTTGGCAACAGAGGAAGCTGGGACCTCCAGAGGAGGGCTGACTGACCTGGGTTACACAGCTGGTCTTGAAACTAAGTACAGTGCTTGGAACACAGCAGACACTAATAAATACTGGTTGAATGAATGAGTGGGTGAGTGAATGAGTGAGGGAAGGAGCCAGGATTCAGATCCAGGTCTGTGTGGCTCCAGTGCCCAGGCACTGCCTTCCGCTTGAACACAAAAACATCATCAGGGCTGCCCCGGTGCCAGGGACACCATAAGCTGCAGAAGCATCTGCTCCATAGAAATAGGCGACTGAAAGAAAAATACGGAGTCGAATTTGTTTGGACCTCAGTTTCCTGAAGATAAAAATACTTTCTTCACAGAGCTGTCCTAGAGTTTAAATAAGATGTGAAAGGTATATGAGAAAATCGTATGCGTTACGCCATTCTGTAAGACGACTGATTTGCAGCCGAGGCTTTGGAGTTGGCCAGAACTGGGTTTGACTCGTGGGAGCAACACTTACTGGCTGTGTGACTGGTTGGGTTACTTGGCCTGCCTCAGCCTCAGTTTCCATATCTGTAGAATGGGGGTGGCAATAGCACCCATTTCACTGGGTTCTTGTGAAGATGAAATAATTCACATTACACATAAATCCTTTTGCATTAATTAATGAAAAATATCTTATCTTTAAAATAAAGCGCAAAGTTTAACACAAAATGTAAAGGTGATAAAGTAAAGCAAGCTATTGCTATGTTGAGGAAATAAAGCCAAAATGAGCATTTTTGCCTTTTAATTCTGAATTCAGGCCAAGCCCAAATACTTCTTTCCATAGTGTTAATTATGATACACATGGGAATTTCCAACTGCACCTGCTGAAATAAGTAATGAAAGGAAAAGTACTGGATCTTCCCAAGTTACAAAGGCTTTAGTCTGTCCAGCTCTTCTTTCAGAAAGGCAGCAGGGACCAGCTTTTGATACTCTAGAAACATAATAACCTAACTATAATCCTATCCCTGAGGCATTTTATGTGAAACCGTGGGGGCTAAAACCGTACTCATTATGGAGTTTTAAGAGTTCTAAAAAAAGAAATCAGATTAGAAAATATCTTAATAAACATTTCTAAACATCAAGTGCGCCATAGACGTCAAAACAGTTTACAGAGGGAAAAAATGTGCTAATAAAGAGCGAACTGTGTAGGCAGCTTTGTACCGTGCCCCCCCACCCCCCGTGACGCTCCGGTGTTCCCGCCTAGTGTAGTTCCCTCCCCTTGAGTGTGGCCTGTGGTTACTGACTCGCTTCTAATGAAGAGACACAGCAAAAGCAGTGGAGTGCCACGCCAAGATTAGGCTACAAAAACACTGTGGGATCCGTCCTGCGTTCCCTTTCCTGCCCGTTCGGGTGGAAGCCAGTCACCGTGAGCTGCCCTCTGGAGAGGCCTACACGGCAGGGCACTGAGGGCGGCCTCTGGCCAAATGCCACGGAGGAACTGAGGCCCTCAGTCCAACACCCACAAGGAACTGAGTCCTGGCAACGATCACGTGAGCGAGCTTGGACGCAGATACTGCTTCAGCCGAGCTTTGGGATGGGACCGCAGTCAATCTTTTACTGCAGCCTGTGGGAGACCTTGGGGCAGAGGCACCTAGCTAAGCCACACCTGGATTCCTACTCCCCAGAAAGTGTGAGATGATAAATGTTGGTTGTTTTGAGCCAGTAAATCGGGTTAATTTGTTACACAGCAGTAGAAAAAGAATACACAGACCTATCTGTGTGTTTACGATGTCCCAGCACTATGCCAAGCATTTTATGTATATAATAAACTCTAAGTACTATTAATACCCCCATTTGACAGATGGGGAGACTAAAGCACAGGTAGGACAAGTAACTTCCTCAGGGTCAAAAGGTAGGCCCACAGTCCATATCCTTAACTTTCATGCTGCCCTGGTTCCTCAGGCACAGACTTCAGTGGGGGAATGTGAGCATATTAAATTAAACCCAATTAAGTCTTTAGAGCTCAAACCAACCAACCAACAAAAAACCTACCCCAGCTGAATCGAATGAAGGATTTCTACAGTGGTTGAAATCTATATAACACAAAGCCAACCCTTTCCCCAATGTCAACGTTTGAGTTAAGGTCATTAATATTTTCCTGACTTTCCATTTTGTAACTATTTCTCTTTTGCCCGAGAAGGACAGATGAGCTATTTTCACGTCCTATCACCGAGGGTACACCCCTTAATGTTCAGAGAGCCCAGCCGGGTCCTTCAGTGTCTCAGCAACTGTCAGCATCCCCGTGCCTTGATGGTGATTAGTATTTACAAAGGAAAAAAATTCTCTCTCACAACTCAGCTGTATTTCAAATGCATGGCACTCTCCACAGCCCTTGGCATGCTTCCTAACAATAGTGCATCGAAAATGTACAGAGAGGTCTCTGGCCCCCAACCCCAGCCTGTACCCACACTGATGTGTGCCCAGCTGCTGTCACTAACCAGAGCGAGGCACTCACAGAGCATGGCAGGCGGGCCCCTCAGTGATGTGGATGAGAAAGAGGGAATTGTGTCCACTGATTACATTTTTAAAAAGGAAAAAAAGAGAAGAATACAACCTGAAATATATAAACACAGGAATCCACAGGCTCTGCTTTAGCTATTCTCTTCTATCACAAAGCCTATTTTTTGCTCCCTTATGTAATTGTCTTGGGGCGTGAAAAGTCTGTAGCGGCAGGTAATAACATTTAAAGCAACTGCTACCGAAGGAAAGAAAAATGCTTTGAGCAATGTATGGGGGTGGCAGATTAAGTTGAAAAGGGAATGGACACTTGCCAGGGAGTGGAATGGTGAGGCAAGATTAAAAGAACTCAGGCAAGTAAAGAACGCTTGAAGGAAGCGGCTGTGGCTCAATCAGTGGGGCTCCCGTTTACCATATGGGAGGCCCTGGGTTCGGTTCCCGGGGCCTCCTGGTGAAGGCAAGCCCGCCCGCACGGCGTGGTTAGCTGACCCAGCGAGCACAAGCAGCAAGGGGGGCATAAATGAATAAATTAAAAAAAAAAGAATGCTTGATTTATTTAAGAGTAGGGAATTCTAAAATCAGGGGGAAAGTAGATAACTTCCAAAATCAACTTTCTACATATGAACACATTGATTTTTCTTTTTTACAGAAAACAATCTGAAAATTCCCAGATAAATGAAACCATACCTATTGGAGATACGATGATTTCGCTCTCCACATTTAAGAAGGTTTAAGCCTTAAACTTTAAGGGGAAAAGAAAGATGGTCCATTAGATAATTTTCACACATAATTTAGTCTGAGAAACCATGTGCTATGACACCAGGGTACAAAGTGGAAATGGCCTAAAAATGCATGGATTTTTACTGTACTATAACCCAACTGTCACTACCCTGCTAGGACGTCACACCTGACAATGTGCTACTGGACTGACTTGCCATAGGAAAGGGCAGAAACACAGCCCAGGGCACGCAGCTTTCCAGCTTAGACCATGGACATCAGCTGTGCCCCTGAGGCTGTAAACACATTTCAGACACCCCCTTATAGCTCAATGACATCTAGTCTCACGAAACACAAGTGTCAGGAGGACAGGATGGGACTGGCATTCAGAAAGTCCTGGGGAGGTAAACCAAGGTGAAGCGGGCTCCCTCGGGCAGGGCCTCACTTGCCCAAGGGCACAGGATGGCCGTGATGCTGCTCTCTGGCCACAAGGCTCAATGGCACTCCGAAGGGAGATTAAAGTGGAGAGCTGACTCTCATTTCTGACTTGGGACATCAAGGCACCGAAAGGACTTCTTCTCTGGCTAGTAGCAGAATCCAGGTTTCCAGTTCAACGATCTTTTCACAATAAGGACGCCTCTGGTCAGGCATAAGGCTTCCAGGTGGAACAATGGCTGTCCACCTTGGCTGACACCTAGAACCACCTAGGAAGCATTCCCATCCGCCTGCCTCCAAGGTCCCAGTGAACTGGCCTGGAGGCCGCCCAGGTAGGGACGTTTCGCCAACCTCCCCAGGGATTCCAGAGTGCAGCTAAGATTCTGACCACTGGTCAGGGGTATCCATTGATAGAAAGAATTTGAGGTCATCACTTACATTCCTTTCATGCCCATCAGAATAATTTGTTACTAAAAGAAACTCATGGAAGTATCACAAATCTTAAGTGGGCTTTTTTTTTTTTTTTTAAGAAAAGTGATTTTATTCGCTAGAAAAGAGTGAATTTTTCCATAATTAGCATTTTCTGATTTAGTCTTCAGGTAAAGCTCTAGTAATCAAATAAACAACAGAAGAAATAAGGTTTTCATTTCCATTATTCTATGGAACTATACTTACTGCTTGGAAATTAACAATATTCCTTGGGAAGTCATTAAATTCCTGGTTAGCTTGGTGGCAACTGACTAAACCCGCATTCTAGCAAGCCAACTAACCACTGCCAACAGTCCAATAGCACATGTAATTACTAGTTCAAAGCATAACTTTGCTTTTCTAAGTAAAAAAAAAAAAAAAAAAAGAGGTTCACAGAAAGAGTACTGTAATGTACTATGCTAAGCAAATCTGGGAATAAACAGAAAATAATCTTATTTTAATAAAAGTTTTCATTCATTTGTAATAGTGTCTGTGAAACTCTTCAATAACATTATTTTTAATTAATGGCAATACAGTTTTAGTTATTTTTAAATAAACAATTAACATATTCATTTTAATTTTTTTACAATATTGATGCTAATCTAGCTAATAAAAAGAAATCTTACATATTGGGCCAAATGGGTATAGTCACAAACAGGCTTCAGATCTAAACTTCCAAATGACTTAGTAGTTCAAGTCAACTTCCTTCTTTCCTTTAAGACTAAGGTTCTAGAATGATATAAACATAGGCAAAGAAGTTTGCTGCAGTCCTTTTTCTTCATATCGTCTCACCCAGGTGACCCCAACACACTGGTTAAATAAGGAGAGAGGATGAAGGGCCCCCAGCTCTGTGAATGGCCCACCTACTAGGTGTGACTCACCACAAGTCTTAAAGTAGGGGAACATGACAGCCTCAAGAAAGAGTGGCTTTTAGAATAATTGTCTTTCCTCCTGAGGGATGGGTTTAGCTAAATGAGAAACTGTTTACTGGAAGGAACAATGACCTGCAGTACTTTTAGCTCCTGAATTGCCTTGCTGAACAGAAAGAGCTATTTGTCCTCAAGGACTCCAACTCTCTAAGCTGAGTTGATTTTTTGAGCAATGTATTGCTTTACATCTTACTCCTGTAATGAATGGACAATCAAGGCCCAAAGCCCTTCTCCATTCTAAGCTCCAGTGCTTCCCTAATGGAAAGAAGAGGAGGCTCTGCCCCTTTTTTCATCCCCACCACCACCCTAGTCAGCCACCTTCCCATCTACCCTGGTCAACTCCAACAGCCTCCTAACCAATCTCCTGGCTTCTCCTCCGACCCACCCATCTTCCTTCCCCAGAAACCATTTTCCACCCAGCTTTGCAATTATAATAAAATCTGAATCCTTATCACAGCTCCCAACCCTCCAGGTGAATGGCCCCTGGCCACCCTCTAGCCTCAACCTCAATCACTCCCTACCTCCTAAAGCAGGCCTTCATGCTTTCTGAGTTCACCCCATCCATCCCTGCTCTTGAAATTTTGCATTTGCTATTCCGTCTGTCTGGACAGCTGGCCACAGGAAAATCTCAACAAGGTAAGAGAGGCCTTCCCAGGCCATTCAATCTAAAGAGACTCCATGCCGACTCCTCTCCGTATGGCCTGTCCCCAGAGCCACTCTCCATCCCTCTCCACCCTCCTGACCCTGTCTCTGGTCTGTATTGCTTGGGCTCCCTTCCCTCCTGGCTGCTGAGGGCTGGGGGAGAGCAGGGGCATTTCTTGTCTGCCCGCTCCCTGCTTTAGCATCTCCAAAATGGGAGGGTCTACAAACCTTCATGTCTACAGCCCCTGCCAGGTGGCTCCTCCTAGGGCCCCAGCAACACTTCTCCCTTGCTGATTCCCCCAATCCTGCCCCAATTAACCAGCTCTTCATTAAAGCCTCTGGAACCCTCGGTGTCACTGTGAGGACTGACTGATATGACCCAGCTCTTCTCCCCTTTCGCATCGGTCACTCTTTATCATGTCGCCCTGTTTTGTTTTCTCCACTGCACTTATTGCTATCTGAAATTACCTTGTTCACTTGCTTTTTTTCCTATCGTGGATCTCCTTTTCAAGCACTGGAACATAAGCTTACAGTGTTCCCCACTAAATCCTATGGGCCTAAAGCAGGGCCTGGGACATAGGAAGCATTCCGTAAATAGCAAAAGAATGAAAGAATGATTGCTAGCACACGGTCTCTGCTCAAAGGGACACCTTGGTGATAAGACCTTCTTTGGTCACCTTGTGTAAAATAGCAACCCCCCTTCCCCCAACTTGTCCTCCTTCCCCGTCCCTCATCTCCTGTGGTCAGTCTCCCACAAGAGTGGCAGCGCCTGAAGGCAGGGCATACTGCTGTCCCCTAGAACAGTGCCTGGCCTATACTAGAGCCTCGAGAACCATTTCTTAAATGAATAACTAGCCAGGGGGGGCAAAAATTCGTACACGGCACTTTCAGGAATGTCTCCAACACACTTACTGGGAAAAATTAAAATGATGAACTGCTACAGACACCCACAAAAATGAATGGACTTTTATATGACCTGACCTTGCTCCTTTAGAAAGGAGGCTTCCGACCCCTAGGAGAGAGGCTTGAAATGGCCAGCAGACAAGAAAAGGTTTTAGAGTAAATGAATAAGACCCTGTGTTCGTGACATTTGTTGCTCTAGAAAGCATGCGCAGAAGCTTACCTAAGCACACGGCCATTGTAAATCCTTCCCGAAAGTAAATGGGCATATAAATTATAATTAAATGGGACTTCAGCACACTATTCCCTCTTCCACAGTGGCTTCCTCTTGGCAGTGGCCTTCAACTACAATTCATCGACAGTGAAAATAGACCCAAAGCCAAGCGCTGAAAGCACTGCTTTTTCTTTCTGACAGCTCTCTCCTAATGGGGCATCTCCCAAAGACATGTGTCCTTCTGCAACGCCTGCATGGTTCAAAATTTGATTCTGCACAATTGTTGAGAAGATTTGAAATAAATTCCTCCTCCCCACCAACATCATTGATTACTCATACCTGCCCCCTCACCCTCCTAAGTGTCTAATTTGTGTAGACTTGAGGGGGAGAGGGGGGAATCAACTCTTAATGTGCTGAGTGTCCCTGAGGGGGGGGGGTATGTGTCACTCACTCCTCCAGGGATTAAGATTCGTGACTAAATATCCTGAAAGCCCCTTCCCCGTCAACTCCATCCTACCAAAACTGGCCAGCGGCAGGGTAATGAGCAACCACGGATCCTCACCCAAACACCGGCTTTTCCTCCAACAGGGCAGATTGAGAAGGCAGAGACGTCCTATTTATGAACAGTGAGTCACGCCCGCTCCACTGTCTGCTTCCTTACGCCTATGAACCAGGAGACCCCCCTCTAAGGAGTAACTGCGGGGATGGATGGTCAGGGCTCCCGGCCACGTCAAAGGCCAAGTCATTCCCTGATTGTCCCCTTCCCCCGATAAACCGAGTCGACGCCGGGGGACAGGGGCGTCGCTGGGGGGCGGTCCCCAGTCCTGGGCAAAGGCGAGCCCCTAAAGCACCCCTCGGCGGGCTGCGCGCGGCCAGGTGGTGCTGGGGTGTCCAGGGGGCCGCGGACCCCCATCTTCGCGGCCCGGGGAGGAGGGGCAGCGTCGGGTCCCCGGGGGTGTCCCCGCGTCCCCGGGGCCGCCTCCCCGCACGCCGGCAGCCGGGGCTGCAGGGGCTGCAGAGGCTGCCCAGCCCGCGGGGAGCCGCCGCCGCCCGCCCCGGGCAACAGGTGGGCGCCCTCCGCCCCGACGGCCGCCCCGCCCGGCCCTCACCCGGCACAGGCCGTCCACGAACACGCGCGGGTCCAGGTGGCAGGCGATGGTGGCGCTCGGCAGGTCCTGCAGGTCCACCTCCTCCATCTCGCAGTCGATGAAGCTCCAGTCGCCGCCGCCCTCGTCGGCCTCGGCCGCCCGGGGGCAGGGCGCGAAGGGCCGCAGCGTCACCCCGGGCCGCGCTCGCGCCCCCGCCGCCCCAGCCTCCGCCCCGAGCCGCGGCCGGGCCCCGCCGTCCTCCAT